>OZ024709.1:21146058-21746058 GCA_964016945.1 Microplitis deprimator | reverse complement strand
ATCCCTGTCTCTTGCTCTCTCGTTCGTTAACTTTAAGCCGAGACCTCCGAACCCGGGATGCTATTTTCTCACGTGAACGTTTATTCTTTCAGTTATTTATAATTACTGACCGTCAATACTTGTTCGGCTGCGTTCTCCGTTGCTGGAGGTAAGGAGGAGATTCGCCACACAAAAAACCTAACATTTTGCTGTATTTTATGCACTTATTATTTTTTATGCACTCGCTTGTAACATTTATAATCTTTAAAATAACAAAAAATTCTAAGACCGTGTTATTAAGCCAAATCATTTTAAAATAATTTTAAATTCTCTTGTTTATAATACGCGGGAGTAAAAAAACTAACGGTTAAATTTTCCTAAATAATTATTCTGTTTTATAAAAATTGACGAATGGTCTCCAAAAATGGGCAGGGATCAGCATCCGCGGGTACACGGATCAGAATAAAATATTCGTAGATTCCGAATAAAAGAAAAAGGTCTTACGGAGATAAAAAATACAGCAGAGGAATACGAAACCGTAGGAAATAAAAGTATTTTGAAATATTGAGTGACTGATGGATGAGGCTCTCGAGAATGGACCGTTCCTCTTGTTTATGCAGAACCAGAACGAAAAGAATGCGTTCAAAAACAATAAGACTATTCATAAATTTCATATTTTTTGTTTCGGTTTTAAATAAAAAATTTAAATTTCGTCGTGCGGTTTTTCACTCAATGGTTTTTCTTCAGTCGTTACTTTGAAAGGCCATCAGCAGAGACATCACGCGAGCCTGCTCTCAAAAGCTGCCCACTTACCTCTATTACCCGGAATATATAACTAAACGCAGACTTTTCGTGTATTACGTCCTATAGAGAGATTACTTATAATGATAAAAATGCAAATGGTGGTTTTAGCGGTTCTGCCCGATATAATTGTTGCCCCATACAGCTATAACACCACCAACACACTCTTGCTCATTTATTTATATTAAAATACATATACATACATCGAGCCGAAGCCAAAGTGTCTTAAAAAGTGGAGGACAAAGCGCGGCATTGATGGCATGTCATTCACCTGAGTCATTATGCCAATCTGTGGGCAACATTATATTCCCGAATATAACGGTATAATTTACCAAACCCTCGGCAGGGTTCTATGTTATGTATATATACATACATATATATGTATGTATGTATACAACAAACCGACAGGTCTCTGCGCGCCTGCGATTAATAACAATAGTCTTACCATTATCATTATATTGTTTCCCATCACGCGATAGCCGTTGGAAAGCGTCCGGAGAGAAAATTGTTTCACATTATATGTGTAGTCGAGCGACCACGATCGTCAAACAATATTTTTTTTAGAAACAAAGTAACGTATAATTATCCATGTCATTACAATCATAATCACACTTCAGTTCATAGTACCTTTTTTCGTGCCTTTATTTGAAAATTACTGGCTCGTATACCCGTGTTATTATTTGGAAACTTGTATACATTAAATAAATAAGCGTTGTTAAAAAACAATAAATTTATTGCCGCAATTAAATATTTTATTTTACGCTCATTACCCCCAATTGTTTCGACTTAGTTTCCTTAAAGGCCTTTTATCGTCGATTTGTTATTTTTTAATTTCATTATAGTTGGAGATTTTAAAACCGACAGTACTCATGCTCCGTTTGGAAAATATATATATATATTTTTTTTTTATGTATGTATGTATGGATGGATGTTATATTTATATATAAATTTTCTTTTGGAGGTTGAAGAGAGACGTAAAGAGATCTTAACGAAGAGTTTAACGGATGATTGATTTTCCATCTCTGGCATGGAGCGAGTAAAGCATTAGATTCGGGCCAGTGTATAGATGAGTCGAGGTTGATAACGATCCAAAGTAGCGGGTGGTAGGTGGCAAACACTTTGGCGAAATAACGCTACGGATCTATCGAGAAGGTGGAATAAATGCGCCGGGTGGACTTGAGTAAGTGAAGAACGTGATGGAGGTTGGGATCGGCGATGAGTGGAAGGGGGGGGGGTGAATAAGTGAAGAAACGATGGTAAAGATGTATGGTGAGCTATGATGGGTATGGAGGTGAGAAAGGTATTTGGCGCATCCGACAGCGATGCATCAAGACCGATATTCTCAACGCGAACGAACGCGTTCGTTAGTCGATCGCTTTGGGTTAAAAGCGCTCACGGTTAGTTAAACCGGTCGCTTTTCCAATCAACCTCACACCCCCTAAATATATTCAGCCACCATCGCCTTCTCGCTCTCAATCCTCGACATCCAGCCAAGATGATCCCTTGGGCGAATATCTGATGCTTGATTGCATAGATATATATTATTTTTTGCTCCCCTTAGATATACCGAAAATTTTACGGAAATTTTTCTAAGCGCTTTAAATGCTAATTTCTTTTACCGCCAAAGCGCTCAAGTTTTTTTATTGGAATTTTTTTTTTTTATCAACTTGCGATTTATGGATTTTTTAATTTTTCTTGAATTCAATCAATGGAAATATTTTTTTTAAGTAAAATAAATTTAAAAAATACTTACTAAATAATTATAAATATTACTGCTAAATAATTATCAACGAGATCTAAAAATAGTAAAGTCATAACATGCGTGACAAATATGAAAAATCGCGCGGAAAAAAAATAATTGTTTGTAGGAAAAAAAAAACATTTGTAATCATAACTCGATCTTGGCTGATAAGATCGGCTGTAGGTTTAAGCGAGAAAAAGATATCAACACGCACGAATAACTCGTCACGATATATTGGCATATATATATATATATATATATATATATGACAGGGTTATAGTACGTTAGTTATTTGTCGGATATGTGCCAAGAATCATAAAATCATGAGCGTCATTTTAGCATTTACGCAGATCGCAAGGAGTTAAGTCTGAAAAACTCGCGACCAAATGTTGACGAGTGTGATAACAGACTGAAACGGTAAACTTTTATATACTTGTACATACATATGTATTTATTATTACATTCGTGATGACGCGCCGCAGTCACGCATTCGCATTTCACACATGGCGTCAGTTGGAAAAGAAAGATGAAGAAGTAGAAGAAGAAGAAGTTAAAGAGAAAGAAGAAAAGAAGAGCAGGACATCTGAGCAATAACAGACTTAATAGCACAGGAAGAGAATGCGTTTGTCTTGCGATCCAACACGCTTCTGGAATTCTAAGAACGTATGCACACCAACAGGACATTTATAAAAATATTTCCGTACACTCTGCAGTGTTATTTTATTTTTTTTTTATTACTCTAATTAAAAGTTACCCTGGACTGCTAATTTTCATTCCCCCTTTTCCGACTATTTTGGTCGAAGAACTCGAGGATGAATTTGAATCGTGAATGAATATGAAAATATTTCAAAATTATTGGTAATTATTGGTTTCACTTGAACTTGGCGGTTTTTATTTATAATGGGTATGGCAGAGCTAAATACCATATACGTCTTTAAAAACTGCTGCTGGTCTTTGTCAACATGATACACCAGATATAGAATATATAAAAAACACGGGAGAGAAAAGGTGGACAACGGAGAGGATACTTTTGAGCGCCACAGAAGTCACCACTAATGACACCAAGAGGAATGCTGTCCGGCAACGCGCGACCGCACGCTACTCCAGTAGCCATTTGTAATTCTGGTTTAAAAAATTTATTAAATCAAAGTACGCTTGCATGAAAAATTACACAAAAAATTTATCATCTCATTTTTTAAAATTTTTATAAGTTTAGTTAAATAACAATTTTTTTTTTTTTCCAAATCCGCAAGTCTTAACGATCAAATTATCAGTAATAAGCATTAGCCATTATTGACCGTTAATAATTACGCAAGAAAAACGTTACCGATAAATCATAGTCGTAAAAAATAGGGCTAGTTTGCTAATAAATTAGCATTTAACACAAGAAAGTAGTGGAGTAATAATAATAGTGAGCAAAGTCGGGAGCGAGTCAGTACAGACTGGACTGTCAATCGCAAAGTCAAGACCGTGATATGCGAGACATGTCGTTAATATTGTACGTATTGTATGTTATTAATTTTATTATTGTCGTTTTTGTATCTGTTGAAGCCAGCATTCGACCTTCACTCACATTACCCGTATCACAACCTCCATTAAATCAATCATAAATGTATAATATAGATACATGCGGTTAGAAATATGTCTCGAGTGTACAAATTAAATCGTTGATATTTATGCTATTTTATTATCAAACAATTTAATTAATGACGACAGTAGGAGAGTACCGCTGGCAGAGCTGTAGTTGTAGGGCTGTCTAGACTCAAGAAACCTAATGGATTTCACCCATGCAATTGCTTGATGGATATCGATTTGATATCTCTCAAATGTCGCTGCTTTAATTAGAGAAATCAATTAACGTCAACGTCCAACTGGATATATATTGATCTAACTTGATTTCATTTATATATACATCTATATATATCCAGTACATACTGTGAGACTACTGGGAACTCTCCCCTTTATTTTAAATTTTATTTAAAAGTCTTCATTTTAATTGAAAAAAGTTTCATTAGCGTCAGTCAATTGAATCGTCTGTAAGTAATTATGGGTTAATTACGTACTAGGCATTTGTAAGCGTTCTTAAAAATGTCATTTGTAGTTAATAATAATTTTTTTTTTAATTATAATTTTTGTTGTAGTTTTTGCTATAAAATTTAACCGTGGAGGCTTAACTTGGAGGCTGATGAATTACCAGGGAGCAAAAAGTACTGAGAAATGCGCGTGAATGAGAATGAAAAAGCGACTAGTGTCCCCCGTTGAGACGTTAAAGTATCCGTAATTATCTTTCCAACTACGTTTATTATTTTGTCCTGGCCATGATAAAAATAAAATACAATAATTGTTATTTTTATATAATTATTCCTGTATCAATAACTCCATTATTTAAGACACTAATTTTTACTTACTGTTTTTTATGTTACAGTGGTACAGAGTTGACAAATCCAAAATACGAGAAGATATTTTGAAACTTTGGATACCATTAGGAGTTGGAGAACGTAAAGATGAACCGGATAAAAGCGCTCAAGATTTTTTGGCACGATCTGCTGATAAATCCGACTCACTTTTCCTTCAAGTTTGGCACTCATTAGCAACATCTGCCTTGTCTTGGTTTATATCTCGGACTTCAATAAATGGGTAAGTCATAAAATTTTTCATTTGTATCTGGGTATACATCAGCTAAAAATTTTTTAATCAATTGCGAGAAAAGTAACGGCAGCGATTATCAACCCGTGTAAAAAAAAATTTTATTCATAAAAAATTTAAATCTGAACCGTATCGATTCATTAATTTGTTGCGTATTTGAATTAAACTTAATGACTTTGATGGAAACTTGATTGAATTTCTATTATATGAAACCTTTTGTCGAATTTCTCAATTCAGAAATTACCAGAAAGTTTATTTTATCAAATAAATCAGTTTTGATTTTGAAATTAATTGAGTCCATGTTTGACATTTAGAAAAAATTGTTTGAATTTTTACTATACAGAGCGTTAAGTCAAATTTTTAAATTCAATAAATTCTTTCTGTCCAGCAAATCAGTATCGATTGGGAAAATAATTTGTCACGTGTTTGAAATGAACTTGGGATCACTTGGGTAAATTTGACAGAGTGACAATTTTGTCGTGATCAAAGTTGTTGAGGCAAATTCCTGATGGTCATATTTGTGTCACAATGAGTTTCGTGATGAAATTTTGATCTAAATGAATTATCAATATAAATTGTTTTTTACATGGGAAAATAAGGTATCGCGAATAAAGCAGAAAAGTAGGTGAGGTTAAATACCATCTGCAGGGATGAGTCTAGCAGCTAAAAGCTAAACTGTTTGGTAGGTGATGAAAAGAGGTTTTACCATCTGAACGGTTAATTAATAACCGCGGAGATACGATCTCCGCCTTCTCGTCTCCTCGACAAGCTGCTGGCGTAGCCACACTGCAGGTTATGCTTCTAGTGCACGGCAATCAACCTAGAATACCTCCACTCTCAGCTTGAGGACCTGCTGGACTACCGCGGGCCCGGGTTATTGATGGCCAGCTTCGTTCGCTCCACCTTTATGTGAAAAATAAAAAATAAACCTGTGCACCCCGGATGGTGCAGTAAGAACCGTTTATTAAAATTCAGAATGATTAACTCGAAAATTCTAGCTGGTGTTTTTTGCTACTGGTTGAAATGCCTCAAGTCAAAGCAGAAAAAAATGATAGAAGCACAGAATAGATTGATGCTGAGAAAAATTTCCGGGAAAATTAAATGTAATTTAAATTTTAATTATAATTGTAATTATAATTATGAATAAAAAGTAGAGTTACGGTGTGTTGTGATGATTAAAATAAATGCTGGCTGATGATGTTGAAGAAGCGAATACGCAGTGTCCTGCTGAGAATATTAATTACATTCCGTGGAGCAGTAGACCGAGATCAGTGATCTTTCAGTGGCTCGTACAGGAGGCCGAGTGTTGGTCCCGCAAATTAATCATAATTAGCGGCACGACGTCCTTCATCAAAAGTGCCGCGAGAGTATGAGAAGAGAGGAGGGCTCGGAGCTGAGGGTGTTGTATATGAGAATGATGATCACACCGTGTATCCGTTGTTGGCTTCTTGGTTGGTACATGTCCCTCTGGTAGTTTTCATCCAGTTATTTTATGTCCAGCTCATCCCTTAATCTCATTTCTCTTTTGTTCCCCATCATTGTCTTGACGTTTTTTATTTTTTGTCTCCTTTGCTACTGATTATTTTATTTTTATTTTATCATTGCCATTTTTTTGTCTCATCATCGCAACTTCACGCGCAATTTCGACGGATTGACGAGCAGGTGACGTTCGAGGGCCGCGTTCCCTCATTCACTCACTCACGACTTTTTCAGTCAATTAAAATTGATTTCGCTCGCTCGTTCCCATTTATTCTCCATTCCATTTAGTTTAAATAGAATGAAATACAAAAACTGAATTAATAAAATCTTTAATTTAAAAACAAAAAAAATCATAATTACGTGCACTAATTTTTTCGAATATTAAAAATTATTCGCGCGTATTGAGGACTATTTTTCCGGTGGAATTTACGAGGGAAACTATGAACCGAAAATAGTATTTTTGTCGAGGAACAAAGAACCCAAGTCG
This sequence comes from Microplitis deprimator, assembly GCA_964016945.1. Classification (NCBI taxonomy): domain Eukaryota; kingdom Metazoa; phylum Arthropoda; class Insecta; order Hymenoptera; family Braconidae; genus Microplitis; species Microplitis deprimator. The sequence goes on along the minus strand of OZ024709.1, from coordinate 21,738,925 downwards.
AAGAGTTTTAGTGTCTGAGGATGAAACAGGCGGTGAAATCTTGCAGTAAGTGCCCGGTAGCAAGTTTTTGCTCGGCAGCTTTGAGGACTGAGTCCTAAGATGAGTCTCAACTTGGCAGTCCCAGTGTACGCGTTTATTCTGGAGTATAAGACCGTAAAAAATGTTAAAAAATAAGTAGAGTGATTGAGGGAGAGGAGGGGAAAAAGAAGTGTTTAGTTCCGCGCGCCACCTGTTACCTCCCTGATGTCTTCTCTTATTCTCTCGTCTCGTCTCTTTATTCCATCTTTTATATAATGTGATGAGACTCGAGGATAACTGAGTAGAGAGTAAGGGTTAAGGTATAGTATTTGGACCCCCGAGGTTTATTTCTTCAACTACGGAATCTTTTGATCTTTAAATTCAATTTTAATGTCACCGTCAGATTTATACTGATGATACCTTATTTAATCCATTCATCTTTACCAACATATACATTATCTAAAAAAATTATTCGCCCCACTAATTATCTTCTCATGAAAAATTACAAATTCTATCAGAATTTCCATCGCGTACTTGAAAATATCTTTTATTTTTTTTTATTTATCAAAAGTCTTTTAGAAAAAATTTATTGCATAACATAATTTTTAATTTTAATTACTTATTAACTTTTAAAAAAAATTAAAGTAGAATTTAAAAAAATTCTACTAGATTTTAATTTAAACAAAAATAAAATAAGTCAGGAAAAAATGTATATAAATTTTTTTTTTCGACTCTCATTAGACATAAAAAAAAATTTCAAAGTATCTCCAAAGAAAATTATGAAACGATGTATATATAATCAAGGAATATGTCGCTGAGCTTCTGTAGATAGATACGGTTTTAATGAGATAACTCGTCTTGCTATAATTCTCATGGGAAAGAAACTTAGGTCACAAACCAGGTCGTCAACAGTCATACATTCATTACATTCCTATTTCATATACATATATATATGAAATGTAAATATATCAGTATACTTATGTTCTTCCATAATTGCAAACTTTGAAATTGGTAATTCTCTTGCAATGCCTCGGCACCTAAGTACATTTTCACTAACACACTACTCACATGGGTTTGTGCTCACATCCACACATGCAAATAACTATTCCCAAGAACATTATTATGCCATTGGTAGTAAAAAATAATGTAAGGTGACATTAAGAGCTTCCTCAGAACGGAAACATTATTGGTTTAATGTCGATGAGCGCGAGAAGTAAACAAACATATATATGTGGAAAAGAAAAAAGTAATAAAAAAAATTATCTATCCCTTTAATGCTGTGCAATAAATCTGACAATTTTACTAGTAATTGTTTTCCAACTAACTATAAAAATATTTTATTCTCACATAAAAATAATATTTAACCAAATCCCTTACATTAATTTCCACTAAAAAAAAGTACTCTATATATATTATATGAAAGATATAATAAACTAAATTTTATTGTCGCCGAATTTTAATAATTGAGTTTAGTACCACATTAAAAGTAAATAAATTTCTGTAATTTTTTTAAAAGAATGGCGCGAAATAAATCAAAATTTAAATTATCATTAATTATACCAGAAATATATAAGAAATGTTATAAGGAACAAGATAAAAAATCAATAATTTATAAATTTCCAAATCCTCAAGCTGTAAACTTTTTTCCAAAATTTCTGACTTCATAAAAAAAAAATGTTATTCAAAAATCCGCTTAGAAAAAAAATTAAATATTTAATATATTTGAAAAAAAAGTTGAATCTAAAATGGATTTACTGCCACAGGCAACAATAAAGTCGTATAGCTTCTCTTAAACATACATTCATATGTATATATATTTATATATCTCCTCCATGGCAAAGGCAAAGGCTCGATATCGGACGGCCATTATTCTCACACGCTTGATGATAGTGTGTGCGACAACGCCCGGATCTTTTTTCCACCCCCTGTTATATATTCACGCGCATATATATATATGTAGAATAAGAGACAAGAAAAGAAGCAAGCAAAAGCAACCAAGCGAGAGCTAATATATATAGATTCTTCGTCTTATGTGGCAAAGGCAGCAGTGGCCATCCTTTCTACAACTCCAGGGGATCTTACTCTCATGTACATATACATATACATACATATACATATCCACATATGTGTGCACATGACTTCAGAATACACACATGAGGATACAGATACAACGTACATGTACACGTTATCGCGAGAAGGTTCTCGCTTCTCATTCCCTCGGAAAAATTTTCCTTTTTCCTCAATTCTTTCTTCGTCGCCGCAGCCACTGCTTTTCTCAATCTCTCCTTTATTTTATTTATCTTTTTATTTTTTATCGTCATCACCTCTTATAAAGAGAGCACCCTGTCCCTGTCCCTGTCGTCCCTCGACCCGGTTTTTCCTCTACTACCGATGACAAGAGAAAATCCGAGCTCCCGATTGGTTCTAAGGAGGGTGTGCAAGACTAGTTGGTCAGTAATTATCATTAGCGCGTTTGCGCAATAACCAAAGCCACGCCAAGACCCCTAGGATATACCATAGGGTGTTTCCACGATTGGCAACCCTCTCTGTAATTAAACAGAACCAGCGCAAGCGCAATTTCAAACATTTACGTTCGTTATACAGACATACTTATATATCTGTGCATGTATGGAAGTATGCCTGTGAGGGGGTTTCAAATTAAAGTGACTGTGTTGTCCTACCAGATAGAACACAGCGCACAACACCGACTTTCCATTACCATTCCCTACTGTTATTACGTTTTTAAAACCCCCAGTAAGAATTCTCCGCTCTGAGTCGTCCTTGCCATGGCATCAGTAATTATGAATTTGGGGCGACGCCCTTTATTAAACCCCGTTTCTCTTATTCCACTGAGCTTGCGCAGTTTTTAATTAATAATTATCAATATCCATCGCACATGCTCAGATATAGATTTTTCTAAAACTCATCAGCGAATGCTGCCAGAAAAATATTTTTTTACGGCCGATTCATTTTTTTTTACGTCGACGATTCCCATTGCATTGACTTTTGTACTCAGTAAGTGCATATTTTATTGTTTCCTCGTAAAAAAAAAAAATACCAATGCCGTCAATAATATAAGGGTGTAATAACAAAAATATTGGGGTAAAAAAAAGTACTAGACAAGTGTGAAAAAGGGGAAGGTAAATAATAGAGTAACTGTGTAAAACATGTGTTTTTTTATTATTTATTATTTATATGAAAGCGAAACTATACGATAATTATATGAGTATCAAAGAGGTGTGAAGTTTTATGGACAATATAACACTCAGCACCTACAATCATAATAATAATAATGATAATAATAATAATAATAATAATAATAATGATAAAAAATATTAAATCATATTACAAAAGTACTGGCGTTGAAAAAGTCGTTGATACTCACAACCTATCAAGTCTGTATAGTAAACGTTAATTTTATTTTTTTACATATTTTTGTTTAAATCTTCAATTGACTGACACATTTATCATTTTTTTTAAAATAAAGAACTAAAGTATACATGGAAAATAATTTTTATTAAAAATCTGGACAAACTTAAATTTTCCAGTTCGTGAAATTGGAGAGGAACTTTTTGGATTTTTTAATCGGTTAAATTATTAAAAATATATCGTAAGCTTTGATTCGATACCCAACATGTAACTTTTGTAAAAAAAATGTTTATTTGAAATAAATCTTAATATAGGGGAGAGTCAAGCAAAATGGAGATGCTACAAAATAAAATCACTTCTTTTATTCTGAATCTTTTCCTTTCTGCTCAAAATTTTTTTTCGTGTTTAGCAAAATGGGGTTTCCTAAAAGAAAAAATTTATTAAAAAATTTTTGGATTATCCATTTTTTCTGACTTCAAAATGAGAAGATTTTTCCAGAAAAATTGGAATCTCTTGGATTCTGGACAATTAAATTAAATTTATTTATGAAATATATTATTAATTCAGTAAGAAATAAATTTTTTTAATTTTTTATGATAAGAAATGTATAACAAGTAATAAAATTTTTGGTATTTGTTTCCCAAAAGATTAATAGAGGAAAAGAAAGAGAGTAAAAAATGTCTAGTGGAAAACATACGACTTGTGTACGGCAGACTCAGGTATGACTCGGCACGTTCGCATAAAGCCAAGAATATCCTTCTTTACTTATATTAGCGTACATATATACACGTATTGTAAATATAAAGAGATAAAGATGGATGTATAGCATGTCGAAGAGTTGTTACACTCAGAGTAAAATGCTCGGGAACGGAATTTTAAATAAAATCTGATCATGTTAACTCTTTTTAATGTAACAAAAAGTATCCTGAAATTTTTAATCTTTAAATTTTTCGAATTCCTTCCAGCAGCGAGTGCTCTAGTACAAAAATTCAGCAACAAAGTCGCGTAATTAAGATAAAAATTGTTTATTCCGAAAGAATAAAAGTGTCCAATAGGAAAGAGCTGATGAGAGTAGTCGGGTCCTCGGGTTCTGACTCGTAGGCATCTCCGGCGTAAAAAGCTGTAGAATAAGAGGCTGCGGTAAAGGGAAAGAGGGAGTTGCAAAGTAATCCCCTCTGAAAGATCCCATTATCATGGCTCGCGAGAAAAAACTCATCGCACAGCCCATTTTTACTTAAAGTACTAGGTCTTTTAATACCAACAAAGAGCTAGTATTATATGCAAGACAGATAAAACGTCAGGAACGTGCGAGATTTTATCATCATCCACATGCATCCCTCCTCTAGTATAAACTCCCCAAGTTACCCACAGACTCACACATCCACACACACACGCCGATTTAACTCCACCCCGAGACTCCCACTAACTTACACGATGATTACGATGCGTCCACATTTCTTTATTTCCAGCGCAAAGTTTAAGGGGCGAACAAAATAAAACCTGGGTATGCTTGGTACAGTAAAAGAGGGATAAATTTGACAGAGATAAGAGTTGAGGTGAGAGCCGAGTGTCTTTAGAATATAAGGATAAAAGTGTAAAGAACGTACAGAGTTGAGACAGAGGACGAAAAAATAAAAGAAAGACTTAACTTTCCTCCGTATATAACGATCCCGTTTAAGAAATCCATCCCTTCCATTCTCCCAGTCTTCCTCCCCATTTTCCCCTTTCGGTTGCCCCGCGAGCTCCTGGATAGGATCGGAGTCTGTTTGTTCAACCACCAAGGAATTTATCCTTCCCGACCACGCAGTCCCTTAAGCAAATTCCGAAAAATTTTTTTCTCAACCCACCAAAACTTGGCAAATCCGGAAACTATCGTCACCTGTATGAAGAAGCAGCACCAGCTTCCTCCCATCGATCAGCTCCTCAGTAGAGACTCAGGAATGACTCGCTCCCAGCTAATATCAAACTAGCCTCGCGATATTTTAAACTCGCGCGGATAATTGTCCGGCGTTGATGCCTAGGATTTCTTGTTTTCTATTCCCCTACGTCGGAAGGGGCATTATCCCACCACGATAACAAAGAGGAGTGGCTTGTCCCACTACATTTCCAAGTGGTCCATTCGACACGCCTGCCCAGGATCCCCAGCAGAATCCGCGTGGACGTTAAGCTGTTAGATCTTAAGTCTCCCACTACCCGCTACCCACTACAGTAACCTCCATCCCCACTATTAACGTCCAGCTCACTTGTCGTTTGCCTCTACCCTCTTACTCTACTCTTAATGCTACAACACTGTGCCCATACCACCCATACCATACCAGGATCCAGCATCACATCAGCTACTAGCAGTACAGCATCCAAATAGAAGATGAAACTCTCGAGAAAGAGAGAAAGAGATTAAGTGAAAAGAGACACTAGTGCAGCTAAAGCAGTATAGAGTGGCTAACAAGACGCCTTGTGTGCTTTAGCTAGGCTAGGTAGGGGCAATGCTAAATACAAGTACTTTCCCACCACCTACTACATTCTCCCTGTCTTATTTTCCTTCTTCTTCTTCGTCTTCTTCTTCGGATGCTTTTCCCTCTTCTTAACTTCACTCCTCCATATATTCTCTCTTACTTTATTTATTTCCAGTCGTTCAATGTCCTCAAACCAAGTGAAACTACCCACCCCTGCCGAGGACTCAGAAGGTGCTCAGTCCTCCTTCTCTATCTCCATCTCCAGCACATCCACATGTGTGCCATATATGGCTAGAATTTAATGCTATATAGATCGTAGGAGGCAGAAGGGTGCGAGGGCTGTTCGCTACTGCCGCTGCTGCATACATTGTCACTTTTAACAAACTAACACACTGGTACACGCAAATCTCGCGTTTAGTTCAATATCCCTCGCTGCTACTACTGCTGCTGCTGCTGCTGCAGGTTCTAATGGAGTTGGGAAAAGAAAAAGATTAAGCAAGACAAGTTTTTCTTTGGGAGAAACAAAGAAATTCTTAATCAATAACACACATCTTGGTTTGATGAAGCATCCAAGTGTTTGGTTATTTTTATCATTTGGAGCAGAATTCTGCTGTCAATTCTTCCAGCTACGTTGGGAATTAATTAATTCAGCGCGATATGAGTTATTGCGAATAGCATTTTGATGAAGGAAAAAGTGGTGGATGTCATATGACAGAAGCGAATGTTGGTACACGTCACGGTAGAGCAACGACAGAAAGGGTGACTAGACGCATTCCTTAGGCGTTGTCTACTCTCGATCCGATCCTGTGTCACTCGGTTCATTAAGCCCGAGTAACTGCGCGCCCAGGTGTTCTGCGGACTCCAATAATTCGTATCTTCATCCCTTTTTATTCTTGCCCGCACTCGCTCTTTGCTGATATTAATATTGCGTATAACTTGTAAGAGAGAGAGAGAGAAGTCACATCGCAGTATAAGCGATGCACTTGGTAGCACACGTGCTAAATCAGCTGGAACATTTGCCTTATAACCAAAACTAAAAGACATCCTATTCATAAATAATTATTTCCAATATCAGTATGACTCATAATTTTAAACTCAACTGAAAAATTTTTGTGCCAAATTTTTAATCTTAGACTTGTGACTACACTGTAAAAAATTTTCGGAGTGAACGTGGATTAAATTTTGAGGGAGTGTGGAGCGGGTGACTGTCTATTTATTTAACCCCTTAGAGCCAAATTCACCCTGAAGGGGAGTTTATGTAAATATTGAAACTCCAAAATGACCGCTAGAAAAAAAAACTCCCTATTTACTCAGTGTGCGGAGTGATTTTTTCTAAAACTCCGAGTGTAAGTGACGGAGTGAATTCGAATTTAAATAAAATTCATAATCACTCTGCATTTTTTCGTACTTTTGTTACTTTTTCCGATATAATCTAATGTGCGGTGTCTATTGATTAAAAAAATAACCCATGTTATTATTTAAGAACAAAAACATAATCACAAAATCAGTAAAAAAGTAAAAAATAAAATCGACGGATAATTTTGTTAATTTATTATCATCCAACTCTACGAGTACCTCCCGAGACAAGTCCGTTGTTGGTTATCGTTGATGCACATTGCACACAAGTAAACATTTTTAAAGAGATATTTGCAAACAATAGCCTGCACAGGACCCCAGTTCGGATTCTTAAGATCCTTCGATACGCATCCCATTAACATATTATTGCTATTATTAGGTAAACGGTTCTCCATGCTTGCTGCTCTTTAACACTACCCACTATCCACTATATAACACACTTTATCCACCATACCATTTCCCATTCTGGCTGGCTGGCTATACCCATTCCTATAGTATACATAATGTACCCAAGCAATGCAAAGCCACGTTACTCCTCTCCTCTCCTCGGCAACTTTACGACCAGAGCCCCAAGTAAAAATAACGTACTACCAAGAGTATAAAAGCTGTAGGAATCGCCCAAGATTATATAGAATCCAACATATGGGTGGCGAATCCACCAGATCTCGACTCCAGACCTCAGACCCCAGCCCTCATGCTTGATGTTAAAACAATCTGATGTTACTATACCGATAACTTGATAAGTATCGTGATAGGCCAAGGTGCCATATCCGATTACGCGTAGCCGCGTCGTCTTCCAACAGTTTTTAGCTAAAAATCTAAGCATCAGTACTTGCATGCACATCATCACAATCACGCTCATGACAATCATCAGGCCATGATTAAAAATTATGTTAGATGGCATGTTCCTGTAAAAAAGTCAATGTGATCAGCAGACAGCGCGCCGCCCGAGTTGATGTGGTACAGAATCAGCTCGGTACTCAGTACTCTCGTACTTTGCTCCTCTTTTTATCAACTACATTCTAGATATACGTGTTTAGGTTACCTGAAAATGTCTTACGTCTATTTAAGTCTGTGTACCAGAGCTTTATATGCATCCAGCTCGACTTCTGCCTCTGCTTCTGCTTGTATTCCAACTTGGTTTACTTTACGTACGCCATTAAAATGTACAGATATTATGAGGAAGAGATTAATCCGTCGCGAGCGTCAAATTAGTTACGGCATTCCATTAAAAACTTGGAATATTTAATTTACTAGCTCCCTTTGATCTCAATACGTTTTTTTATTTTCATCGTTCCGCGTTCAAGGAGCTTTGCTAGGATGTTTTTTAATAAATAAATTATTGCTTGGAGGATATTTGTTTAATTTTAAAAATAATACCCTCGGAGTCATTATAAAAAATGTTAATGTCCGATTAAGAACTGAGCTGAGGATAAAAAAGCTATCTTAGGTCCGAGATCTTAGCGCACCTCGGGTTTGAGACTCTAGACCGCGTGCCGCCGTGGTTCTCCAAATTAAAGGATGCTGCGAAGATACGTATAGTTGAATAAAGTTGAATAAAATGAAATACAATAAAGTGGAATTAAATAAAATAAAACAAGGATGTGGACTACACATGGATATTTATATATAAAGGGCGACGGCGAGGCGTAGAGCGTAGATGCAACACAATGGCAGTGTAGAGGAAGAGGAGGAACAGGAGGATGGTAGCCGAAGAGCAAAAGCGGTGAATTAATTGTCGCTCGCGCCGCTAGGGACTATAGCGATCCGCACGTCTGATTTGTGGCCCGCACGTGTGTCTTTCCTCCTTGTTCATCGATTCAAAAGTTGTTTTTGCCCCGCGATTCAATACAAACAGAATTAAAGACAAAGACAGGCACCGAGATCGAGAACGAAAACGAAAACGAGCAAAAGCTAAATAAAATAAATGATATTAAGAAAATGAATCTGATGACAGGGAGAATAATAAAACGATCTGGATGAAGCAAGATGGAGATGGAGATGGAGATGAAAATAAGGATCTAAAGAACGGAGCAAGTCGATGGAAAGGAAAATAACAAAGTCCAGGGCGAGGCCGAACAATGAGAGCTTGCTCTCTTGCCCGGCAAACTCTTGCTCATTTTGTCCCCCTCGGTCTTAAAACTTTTCGGCAATCCTTGTCCTCGTCTTTTAATCCTTCCACTCCTCCTTTTATTCTCATTTCTGTGGTTCGTCTTGGTCTCAGTTTTGTTGTTTTTATTTATTATTCAATGGACCCGGGGTGCTCGTTAATTGATGGCACTGGCGATGGGCCCGACGTCGGCCCCGAGCAGCCGGGTGGTGCTGGAGGACTACAACCGGCCTTACTACTTGAGCCCCACAGTTTTGGGGTGGACCTCCAGTACCACCTGATTGTCGAGCAGTCTTCTCTTATCCCTAAAGGAGACTCGGGCTACCCAAAGCATCGGCCTTATTTATATCTTTAAGTTAACTGAATTCACGATCAAAATACCGCGGCATTGATGGATCACCGCGGACCTGGTAACGCCGCTCGCTCTTACTTATACACTATTCTCTCTTTGCTTTTATATTTTATTTAAAAAACGAACCCGCCTTTTTCATCGGGACACCCTCATATACCTGCTCTCCTCTTTTCTCCGCTAATTCAATCGCTCCGGTTCTAGGCCCAATTGAAATGACAGCGGCTTCACCAGCGAAGCAAAAAAAAAAAATCAATCAACCGACTAACCAACCAAACAAACTTTGAAAAAATATTAATTTCAATATATTTATTACAGATTATTGGGGCGCGGTTCAATGCATGTATTTTCAACTGAACAATTTCTGCAACTGATGGACACAAGTGACTTCAGAGGACCTTGGGACAGCGTAGTTGATCTTGGCGCTGGAGACGGTGCTACTACTGCCCACGTTGCGCATCTCTTCAAAAAAGTATACGCGACTGACGTATCTGCACCAATGAGATGGGCCCTAGCTAAGCGCAAATTCACGTAAGCACTTATTTTTACTCAAAAGCGTACTCAGATATTAACTCAAAATCCAAACAGAGTACTGGATGTCAGCGACTGGGACAAGACCGGGCCATTCAACGTAATCCTCTGCCTAAACCTACTGGACCGTTGCGACAGGCCTAACACTCTATTGAGACAATTAAGAGCTACACTAGCGCCAGGTGGACGTCTCGTGGTGGCGCTAGTTCTGCCTTTCAGCCCGTACGTCGAAACTGGGGAACGCGGGGACCACAAGCCTATGGAATATTTGCCTATAAAAGGATTCGGTCTAGAAGGCCAAGTTGCTGGTCTTATTGACCGCGTCTTTGAGCCCGCTGGCCTAAAATGTTTAGCTTGGAGCAAGCTTCCTTACCTTTGCGAAGGAGACCTAAGACAGGCATTTTGTTTTTTGGAAGACGTTATTTTTATACTTAAAGCTGAGGTAATTTACTTTTTTTATACTACACAGTTGCGTATTGCGTCTTTTGTTGGTGAAAAAAAGTACAAAGCTACACGGAGAAAATATTCTTGTTTGAAGTACTACGGTGTCATAGTACATGAAGTAATCGGGTACTAGGTCTCTTACCTTAGCATAATAATTTTTCAGCGACTCAATAATCTGTTTCAAGTTTGGTCGACAGCATAATAAAAATTCGTAAATTTCTTAAACCCATTTTTCTCCGTGCGGACATAGTAATTTTTGCATGTGGTTATTTCAAGTTCCGTTAGGTGGCCAACATGGTCCGGTTTTACTATTATTCAAACGAGAATAATTTTTCCGTGTAGTTTTTCCTTCTGCGCATGCTTCCGATTTATAAGAAATTTACTAGAAGATGGATTTTGTTACCATGAGTTTAAAAAAAATATTTTTTTTAGGAAGAAAATAAACAACGAGTACAAGAGTCAATAAATGAAGAAAAACAATAAACCATATCATTAATCAGGATTGATAATAATTATAGATAAAACCAGGTAAATCACACTTGTAAAAATGTATTTTTATTTAATAATCAATACGTTGAATTAATAAGTGCAGGATAAGAATACAGGATATAGTAATACTGGCAAGCGACGTCAATTTTTTTTTTTTTTTTTTTTTTAGCGGTGCAGACACATCAGTAGCATTATTGGTGTATAATATTATTAATTATTTGTTATAAAGTCTGAATTAACAACGGACAAGTAGTCTGACTATCGATTATTTAAATTTAAATAATTGAAATCAGCAACTTATCGTTTATTGAAAAATTTCTTATAAATGATCATCAGTTAGTTAATTTTAAATTATCGATAGCAAGACTTTTCATTAAATTGATACATGATTCATCATTTTAAATCATTGCGGTACACATTATTGTATGTTATTAACAGGTAATTGTAATTGTACATTGTAAATTGATACAGTCATATTGTAATTGTCGATATTGCAATTTATATTGTTATTATTGCAGCTGATTAATTAATTATTAATGGTAATAAACAACAAATATTTTTTTTTTATCAAAAGATTTTCCAGCGGGTCTACCGCCCAAAACATATCAAACAAACATTCATCAATAATAAAATATCAATAATAATAATAATAATAATAATAATAATAATAATAATAATAATAATAATAATAATTATAATGATAATAATATATACATATAAAACTTTTTTTTAAAACTTACAATCTCGTGTGAAAAAATCATTATACATTTCATAGCCAAAAAAAAAAACAAGAACAATCTTAAACTTTAGGTTATTTTTCTTTTATATATATATAATATATAAATATAAATAAAACATATAAAAAATGCTGCATTCGCCTTTACCTTATAAATATTATTAGTTTAGATTAAATAATAATTATTATTTTAGGCTTTTAGTATCAAAATCAGCTTCATAAATTGTCAGAGTCATGGATTATTGTAAATTATATATTATTTTTTATCAGTATATATATTTATTAATATAGGCGGTAATATATGTATTTATTTATTTATTTATTTCATACTTTCTTAGTGATATTTAGTAGTAGCGGTATCAAAGTTATGTAACTGATGTTAATTAAAATTATTTAGAAAATAACTGGAGTCAAATTAACCTCGAAAATATAACCGGAGTCAAATTAACCTCAGAAAAATTTATTCAAGTAAAATCTCTTTGCTGGCAAATAATTAATAAAAAATATTGTTCTCTAACAAAAGTAACATAATTTATATTTTCATAAGCATGTACGTTTATAAATGTATATAATCCCTGGCGGAGCCAATATTACGGTAGAATTACCTATGTTACCGTACTAGAGTAACATTCCGTAGTCCTGTCGTTGCCTGACTGTGCGACTACGGTAAATTTACGATAAAGATACGGTAAATATTTGTGCGATCATCCATAGCGGTAAGTTATGGTAATTACTACCGTAATATTAGGGCTACTAGGACAAAGTGTACCGTAACTTTACAATGTCTACTTTTAAATACGGTACAACTATAAATTATCTTCAATATTTCGGAATAAACCACTTAAGATGTTTACAGTATTGTTATCATAAATGCATAGAGTAGCTTTAACTAATTTTTTTATGGTAAATTTACCGAGAGTTTTTACAGAACTACCGTAATATTAAATCCGCCAGAAATTACACATGCATATATTTATTTTTTAAAATAAAATCATGTAGACTCCTGTTACAATCACGTAATAATTATTTAGCCTTTCAATTGTCAGTTAATTATAATTTAAAAAAATTTAGATAACTAGTTTTGATACTGGATGCCTTAATTTAAAAAAAACCTGCCTGTGGAGCTTACTTTTATTAAACCGTTAATTATTTTATTTTGATTATTATAAATAATAGACATCAATTACTTTAATAACAAAATTTATATCCTAGTAATCTCTTTCTTAATTTAAATAAATAAATTATAAATACTTAATAAATTTTGGCAATTATATAATACATCTTTAATTTTAAATGTCAATTAAAATTTTTATATATTTATTATTAAAGCCAGAATACTTCGTCCAATTATTTATTAATTATTAATTCATTAATAACGTTATCTTTTTTTTCTAAAAATATATATTACAAATACTGATAGTTATTACAATAATAATAATTAATAATTTTTTATCAGTACATTGCCAGCAGCAAGATATATAATAGTAATAATAAATTACTTAGCAATACGCACCAATAAGCACCACTGGCAGGAAAAAACTTAAAAACTTCATCACTTAAATTTATCAATATTTTATTGATTTTAATAATTTTTTAAATCTTTTATTTTATTTTTATTAATTAAAATTCGAGACAGACCTAGATAATAAAATTTTTTTGACTACCGACTTTATCACAGTCCACGCATGACTTATTTTCGCCACCGTCACATCAAAAAGCCTAAACGCCGACGCTTTTTTGAGCAAACTAATCATTTTATTTTTAATTTATTCGTATTTTTATTATATTTTTATTTCATTTTCGTTAATAAAAAAATTACCGAGCATTTTTATAATAATATTTTAAGTTGATTCGATGACTCTTCGTGTGACTAGAACACATTCAGTACAAACGAGTACTAAACTAGTGATGATTTTACATAATTTTTTGTTCATTTATTTTTAGTATCTTTAATAATCATAGAAATAATAATAATTTAATCCAATTTACGAGCTCCGTATAATTCTTCAAGTGCTCCCGCAGCTTTTCTATTACATATATTTAATTATTTACTTATAAATAATTGTCGCTGTACGTTACTTTACTACGCAATTGAAATCTAAATAATTAAAATTAATTAAAAGTGTCATTGTAAAATTTACCTTTTTATTTATTAGACATCACAGTCTAAAAAATAATAAAACTTAAATTGTTTAATAAAAAATTATTTAGCTCTCAATAATGTAAACTCGCCCCAAAAATAATAATCATTGAGTAATGAACTTACAATGAAGATGATAAATATGCAGAAGTATGATCTAACCTATGTTTGTCTTCATTTTTCCAGCTGGAGACCGGAAAATGAGGCGGTGGAAGAAAACTCCTTAGTGACTGCACCAGCTGAATTGTGTCGACGAGCGCTGATGGAAAAAAAATCACAATTAACTACAATCACCTTACTAATTAATTAAGTTTCTTAATTACCAATAATTATAACACTGCGATAGTATAAAAAATTTACGTCCGCACCTTAACGAATTTAAAACGACCCGTTAATTGTTAACCCCTACCTCCAAATGTATTTTACATTATAATTTATAAAATCAAATTTAACATTTACTTTAACAACAGACTGATATTTTATAATCAACGAATCAATTAACTTCCATTTTAATTATTGGCATTGACGTTGTTTATATTTTTTTAATAACGAATCAATTATTATTATTATTATTTTAAATTAGTATTAGTTTTAGTATTGATATTGTTATGATTAATCATGGATATTTTAAAAATATATATATGATAATTAATATTATATTAATCAACTGTTGATTATTTAAATAAATTAATTTAAATAGATGAATATTTACTTTTTTGTAGAGCTTCTGATTGCTTTCCGTAAGGTTTGCACATGGCTGGACGTACGCAAGCTTTCATTCTTGACATATTTTTCATAACTTCTGCGAAGGCTCGTACTATTTTTCCGCCGCCAGCTAGTAAAATAAATTATTTTAACAATCACGAATAGTTTATTCAGACTAAGGGTTTTTTAAATTAAAAGACAAAGTCTAGAGCTGGATGAAAATTTGAAAAATGCCCGAGAGGCCAAATGGGCTCAATTTTTTTCACCATCAGCTCATCTAGCCTTGGATAACTTTCAAAATTATCCTTTATAAATAAAAAAAAATACTTACTATCTGGATTAGAAGAGTTAGGACGCGAATTCTTATCACCATCATTTGCCCAAGCGCCGTTATGTAACGCCAGCAAATCTTTATTAGCATTACTGAGTCCTTGAAGATTACCAAGTCCTAAACTGTTCAATCCTTCGATGCTGTCAATGTTATTAGACCTCAAAAAGTCAGTGAGCTTGTGATCATTCATCGCAGCAGCAGCAACAGCAGCGGCATTGTTGTTCGCCATTATAGACTCGTAGTGATGTTTCCCAATGGACTGCTTGCGTTCCTGGGAAGAAGCCGGTCTGTGGGGAATATTAAGCGAAGGGCGACTTGGCGGTCGCTGCTGATGATTCATCTGACTGCTGTTTCTCTGCTGCATTTCCGACAGCTCGCTCGAAGAAGAACCCGCCGCGGCGGCGACCGCGGCCATGTGGCTGCTGTTAGACTGGGAGTTGCTCATACCAAAGTCCGAGTTGTGAGAGAAACTAGACCTCAACAACGACGCGGTTGCTTCGTTGTCTTGAATGTAAGTTGGCGCCATGTGACCCATCTTCTGGGTCAGCTCCAGCTGGTTCTTGTAGTAACGGCAAGCTGGGTTCGGACAATTCTGCACCACCTCAATAATAAACTCTTTCTCCATTCCAAAACACTCTCGTCCGATTGTGTAGGATTCCATGACAGCTCTGACAGTCCCTTCAAGACCCAAATGCAATCCCGTAGGCCCGTTCATGTGTTTCAGCATAACCGCGTTCGCAAAATGCTCATATGGAAGAATTATTTTACCATTTTCACGTAAAATTAGACGTCCATGGGCATCTAATGCTACTCTGGATGCCATCATCCTTTGAAATAATCAATAAATAATTAATAAATTATAAAATTAATAAGTTTATAAAAAATACTTACTGTAAATATGCAGCACTAGGTAACATTGAAGCCTCTTTCAATTCCGTAAAACATTGGAGCAGTTCAATACTCGGATTCCATCCTTTGTTTTGTAAATACAATTGCAGCAACATGTACATTTTTTCAGTAATGTAACCAGCACCGCTGGCTGAATTTTGCGGGTATCCAGAGCCAGCACCTCCACCTCCAGCACCTCCAGTTCCTGTTGGCGGACCCATCTCTGTTTGCATTCCTTTAGCGACTATATTTTTCATTGTTTCTGCCAGGTCCATGCTGAAAAAAAATAATTTAACAAACAATCAACAATTAATTTAACGGATGAATGGTTAATTAATTAAATAAAAGTTTTATAGTAAAATCACCATGTTGATTTGTTGAAGGCGAGTTACATTTTACAGAAATAATAATCACTTGTTATATTTATAAATTTACTATAAATAAAAAAACACTTAAATATTTTTTATAATAATCATATTGCGGGATGCAGTGATTTAATTGCAATTAAAATATACAAAAATATATAATTTCCCAAATGATTTATGGGTGTGATTTTTTACCCGTACTTTCTACGGCCATTGTTGTTTTTTGGTATGTAGGTAGGATGTAATGCACGAATTCGCGTTCACTAACCACGGAATTGAGAGAGAGAATAATATAAATAATAATAATAATAATAACAGAAATAAAAAAAGAAAGAAAGATAATAATTTCGCGAGCCACCGCGCCCCTGTGCAAAAATGTCGCGACAATTAATCTCGCTGACAAACAAATAAATATTTATTGTACTTACCCCGGTTTTTTTAAATTTTTTTAAATCGATTTATAAATATTTTTAGACATATATTTTACATTATATTTATCATTCTGTTATTTATATGTTTACTTTTATATTTAATTGCGAATATATTCGCGAATATTCAGTTCCCGTACACGCCGGCGGGCGTCGCTATTTTTTTAATTTAAACTTTGGCGCGAAAAATTTATCATTTTAAATATTCATTCCCGCTTAATTGTATTCAAACTCAATCGCTAATATTGTAATAAAAAACCGATTGCTTAATAATTCAATGAAATTAATTATAATTATTTATAATTATTCAGTAATTAATTACAGTAATGGTAAATCTATTTCTTATAGAAAATTAGTTTTATGGTTTAAATTTATGAATTTCTTTTATCGTTAACACTCTTGTGTATTTACTAATTATCTGTAACAAATTAATTAATAAATGATACATAATTAGTAAACATCAGTGAATTTATTATTATAAATTGTATATTTAAAAAATCACCAGATGCGCGCGCAAATTCAAATCGTCGATACTTAAAATTTCTATATCACCATCAGAGTTTAAAATGGCCGCGTTTTCTTCATCGGCTTTATTTTTATTATTATTCAGTACAATGTCTGCGGGTGCCAATCGTTGCCACTGAAAATTATACTTTCAATTACTAAATGTCTGTATTTTTTATTATTCAAAATGTGGATCACTATAACCCCGAGGTACGTATCATCGAAAACTATAATTATTATCATTAAAAATTAAAATATCATTTTATATGAGTGCGAACGTATTTGACAATTGGCAAATTTTTAAATTTTGTAATGAATAAATAAAATGTAAGTCGAATAAAAATTTAAAAATATGATACTAAAATTAGCCGACATCTAATAATTTTTGAATTTTGGTAAAAATGTTAATCTAAAAAAATTGCACCTATAGTTTATTACATTTTCTACATATCCATTAGTTTTTTTTTTTTTTTTTTTTGTAATTAAATTGTTGGAATAAAAACTCAAAAATTTTTTATCATCTGCTAACTTAAGGGTCATTTAAAAATACGTATTTAGATAATTGGATAATCAGTACGCGCATTTTTCAAATTAATTAATTTCTTAATGTCTCCAGGTTAAAAAAAGGATTAGAAATACTAGCGCAACTTGACAATGTTAAATTTCGCCAACTAGTCAATCATATTTGCCAAGGATTGTACACAGGAAATGAAAAAATATTTAGCGAAGATGAAGAAGATAAATTAATGATGTCACTTAATTTAAAAAAGGATAATTTAAGTTTGCTACTAGATACTATTACATTTATTTACTCACAAGCTGCATTCAGTATTATTGAACCAGCGCAGATGGAAAGTTCTATGAATGATAAATTTCCATTATCAGAAGATAAAATATCAATATTTGTTAATGTATGGACTACTTATTCTAAACAAATAATTGATACATTACGTCGTAAATCTGTTTTTCCTAATCGAGTAATTAATCAATTTATTTATTTATATACATATAAATATCTATATATATATTTTGTAACAAATTTTAAAATAAGGATTTTATTTAAAATGATTTCAGATTGAAGATATAAATTGGAGTTTTAATATCCAAGCATCGTCACCAGCACACGCTGCTGACCATAAACCAGTACTATTATTACAATTAAATATGAGTGATGAATCTAAACCACTTACTGTTGAAATGGACAAGTCGAGTTTGTCGGATTTATATGAAAATTTAGAAAAAATTCAAAGCCAACTCGACGCGCTTAAATAAATCGGTAATATTTTATCTTGTATATTTATTTTTTAAAATTTTATAATTATAATTTAAAATAAATAATTTTAATACTTAGAGAAATAATTAATCAGCCATTAATTAAATTATTTATTTATTTTTTCATAAAGTAGAGCATACAATTTATCGTTGATGCTGATACTTTTGAATGTTACCCAAAAACGGTGAATTTCTTGACAATACTGAATTATTCGATGATGAATTTCTTGATAAACGAGTATCTGATAATTCAAATTCCACATCTTTATTACAATTATCGGGTACTTTATCTTTAAGCGGGGCGGTTTCAAAAATTCGTGAAGACTCTCTGGCAAATAGCTTTGCTCTCCAAACAATTAATACAACAGCCAAAATCATTAGAAATAGAATAAATGTCGTTACTGCACCAACAATCCATCCCAGTCGTTCATCTTCTACAAAAAATCATTAATAACTTCGTAGCATTCCATTTTCAGTTAAAAAATAATTAAGATTTTACGAGTTCTCATTAAATCAACGATCTTATTTTTTTCATATGTAATTTTAAATCTACATTTACTTCAATGGCTTTATTTATATTCATTTCAATTTCCCTAGATCTGAAATTTTTTGAAACTTTTTTTCTAATCCTGTGAAAAAATAATTTTTATCTACAGCGACCTAAAACTTTCATTCGATTTAAATCCAATTTTTAATTATTAAGATTTATATAGAGTAGTAGTACCATTTAATGACTGAGTACTTAAAGACTGAATAATTTTTAAATTGTGGAATTTAATTTATGAAAAATATGCAGTTATAAGTTATAAATTTTTTATGAATTAAATCCACAATTTAAAAATTTTGACGAATCTTTAGGTACCCAGTCATTAATTAGGTCAATATTTGATACTGTTACTCTAAATCAGAGTTGAAAAAAAAAAAAAAATTAAATTATAAGAAATTTAAAAAAAAAATATTTTTTCACAATAAAAAAATTTCAACAAATTATCAGATCCAAGTAAATTTAAATAGATCTATAAAAATGAATGTAGATCTAAAATTTCAAAAAATTTAATCAACACTGACCCCATGAAATTTTATTAAAAATAATTTTTTTCTAATGTAGGATTTGGTCGCAATTGAAAATTATTTTTCCCGCGTAAAAAATAAAAATAAATAAATAAAAATACCTGTATGTTTAATCACCAGTATCAATGACGAATTCCCTAGTATAAAATCACCTTTGTCCGTATTAATAATAAATTTACAGGTCCACAATCCTAGATCATTGGCATCCGGTTTAAATTGTATCGTACAAATTCCTGAAGTATGATTCATTAACACGCCTTGCCTATTTAGTTTTTAATTTTCTTACTATCGCACACTTATTGCTCAAAACATTTAATAACATTACAAACTATTACTCACTCATTAATCTTTAAAACTATCATCAATAAATATAAAAAAATAATAAATATAGATTAATAATTAATTAGTCACCTTAATTTATGAGTTACATTCATTCGTTTACTTTTATCTTTTAAATCATGAATCCACTGGCACTTAGTGTCTGATGGCAGTGGATAGAGTTTGCAAGCCAGTGTAACAACTTCATGGGTATTTGTTATCATTGCAACTCTAACTGGTTCTAAAAAAATATATGTATATATATTAGACTGTGTCAAATAAAATCGATACTTTTTTCCCATACGAAAATTACGTTGAGCGCAACATAAAAAAATAGAGTAACAAGTTGGGCCTTCCAGCTCACTCACAAAACGCGCGCTCATTTAAATAAGAATTCCCATTTAAAAAACACGGGAATTTTTTTTTAACTTTGAAATTTTATAGCTCGTTAACGGATCAATAAATTTAAACGACCATAATTTTCTTTCGTAGAGAATTAAATGCTCTACAAAAAAGGTCTCTTATAATTTTTTTATAAATTTAACCGTTCAAATGTTATTTAAACTTACATTCAAATTTACGGTAAATTTTTTTTTTTTTTAACTTTTCCAGCAAAACTATCAGTCTTATCGTAAAATCTCATAGGGCCTTTTTTGTAGATTATTTTATTTGCGATCAAAATTGTTATTTAATAATTTTATAATTTCACAGTTCAAAAATTACAGGTTTTACAAACTAATTGCTCCGAAAAAATAAAGAAATTTTTGTAAAAAAGTAACTTTTAAGTTAAGAAAAAGTTAAAGAAATACTTGCCATGTTATTTGAATAGGAAATTTAATTTAAGCGAGCGCGCGTTTTGTATTTGAGTTGTAGAACCAAGCTGGTACACAATTTTTTTATGTTACCGAATTTATGGGATCGAAAAAAAAATATCGATTTTTTTTGGCAGTCTAATATAAATATTCAGATGCAATAAATTATTAAAATGAATAAATAAATAAAAATGAATTATTTCATACCTTATATAATTTAGCAAAGAATATTTAATGCCTGAAAATGTATTCCCACGTGCAGTGCAGTGACGAAGCGTGATAACGTGCTCAATTCGATGAAAAACTGTCACTTTAATTAATCAATAATAAAAAATGGACAATGGTTTAATATAAAAAATCTATATTTTATTTTTTTATTTTATATTTATTTATTTATATGTATAATTAATACTTTAACATAACTTAATATTAATTATATTGCACTAATATTTTAAAATAAAATAAAATTCATTATTTATTACGATTACTAATAATTGATAATAAATAAATTAAGGCACATTGTTAATGAAAATTATCTCCTGGAATTTGTACATTTTTAAAAATATTTTTAGCCTCTTATTTATTTAAATAAATTATAAAAAAAAAATCTTGTTAAATTTTTAATTAGTCACTTAAATTAAATATTAAAAAATAATGTCAGACTAAATGATCTAATTTAAAATTAATATTTAATTAAAGTAAATACTTATTTAAATAATAAATGATAACTTAAAAGTATTAAAATATAAGCGAAAAAAATCATGCATGACATTTAGTGGAACATATATTAATATTTTAAATTAATCTCAATAATTACACTCAATATAATAATTGATAAATGCAATTAAATAATCATTAAATAATTAATATAATATCTTTGAGCGTTTTGTTCATGATTACAATCTATAATAAAATATTAATAACGATAATAGGTAATTATTATTATTATTATCATCATCTAAAAAAAAGGTATTTTTTTTTATTGACTATAGTGCATTTCCACCACCACGTCACGAGCAGTAGAAATAGTCTTGAACCATTAAAAGAGTGGGAACAAATGATAATCATTTATTTTAAAGATTTATCATTGATACCTGGTTCAAGGAGACTAAGCTTTGCTGGTGGTGCGTTCATATAATTATCCATTCCGTGAACTTTGACACCGCAGGTCCACAGGCCCTGTTGTTCAGCCAACGCGTGGCTTAATCTGACACTGCAGTCTCGTCCAGCTGGACTAACTGGTGTAAATTGTTTGACAACGACAGTTGTATTTGAATTAACTGGCGTCAATGACCATCTGCATTGTTCAACTGAGGATGACGTAACGCATCGTAAATAAACACTGCTGCCCGACGATATCTGTATGTCTTGCAACAGCTCCGAAAATTCAACTTTCTCTTTAAATTAAAATTTTTAATTATTTTATAAATTATTTATTTTATATCGCGTCGCTAATTACAAAAGGATGTCCTGTCAAAAAAATCCACGTGGGATTCCATAGGAACCCATAGGAATCCATACATGAATGTATGAATTTATGTAAGAATCCATAGGAATTTAGATAGAAGTGTATGGATTTATATAAGAAACCATGGGCACCTGTATTTCCATATGGGAAATCCACATAGGAAACTACTGTGGGTTCCTAGATTCCCATTTTGACATGAAGATTCTCATAGGAAATCGAGGTAAAAATCCACGTGGGATTCCATACCATTCTCATAGGAACCCATGTGAGAGTCTATATCGGAATCTATGCTGGATTCCTACAGAAAACCATAAGGGAATCCATCCGAAAACGTCATGTGAGAACCCACTTAGGAATCTGGGCTGGATTCCCATGTGGATTTTTTTGATAGGGACTTATATTCTTATACGCCCTTTTGGCTTGTCACTAAGTAAAACCAAAAGGGCATATAATTGTTTTTTAATTGCTAATCATATCGCAGACTTATTCTAAAGCTGAAAATTGGAAAAAAATCTTTAGCTATAAAATAAGTCTACAAAACGATTGGCAATGAAAAAAAATGACGCCCTTTCGGAATTAGTAACGTGAATATTTAATTATAATATATTAATTACCTTTATTGTAAACAATTATTTTAGCAAAAGCTGAAGTAATTATTACATTATTAGAAGACGTTGCTTGACAAGCCCAGTAGCCCTGATCTTCAGTACTTATTTCCGGAATATTGAGACTACAATTATTTCCTAAACTGCCGTAACTTGGAAATGTATCTTTAGCAACAACTTCCACGTCATTTGACAGTGACTTCCATAGCCATGTACATTTTTCTAAACGGCTATTCGCTGTACACTTCAGTAGCTGATGACTTGATACCAACACCGATTTATTTTGCGGTGATTCAGTGAAATTTATTTTTGCTTTAACATAAAAAAATTTAATATTCAGGTCGTTTACCTCAATAACGTTTTTTTTTTTTTTTGTGTCAAGAAAAAGTAAAAAATAAAAAAAGGAAAAATAGTTTGCATATTTACCTGAAGGTAAAAGTGTAAGTTTAGCGGGAGCAGCCTCATGAAGCCGACCAGAGGATGTTAATCTTACGCCACAAGTCCAAAGACCCTCCTCTTCATACAATACATTTTTAAATCTGACTGAACAGTCATGCTTGTTATCGTCATTTGGCACAAAATTTTTTATGACCATGGGCTCTTTACTGGAATTGAGGGGTTTCCAAGACCACTCGCATTGTACGACCGGTTTGTTCACCAGGCATCTGAGCAGGGCAGATTCCCCTGCGGCTGTCTGGATACCTCGCGAAAGCTGTATGAATTCCACTGGAATTTATGAGCAAATTCCATAAATAGCTGTTGTCTTGTGAAATATGCCAATTATTTGATGATACTAAAGGGATAATGAAACCAAACCTACCTTCTGACACGAAAAATTTTATTGGTTTTGTCTGAATAAAACTGCTGCTCGTGTCAGTGTCGCTTCGAACTCCACATGTCCACAGTCCCTCCTGCTCCGGCAGTACGTTTTTGAATTTAATACTGCAGTCGGTCTTGTTTACTCCGAATGACGGAAACTTTTTTACCTCTATGTTCCATACTTTTGTCTGATTTAATAACCGCCACGACCACTGACACTCGCTCACCGGCTTTTCTGTTCGGCATATTATTTGGGCTGATGAATCAGCCGCTGCTTCTATTGCATCATCCGTCTCAGTAAATATTATTGGTTCTTCTGTAATAAATTTATTCGTTATATTTATATATTTTTCGTTACAACAGCTGAAAAAACAAATTTATTTTTGGTGAATTTTCATGATACAGAATATTTAAATTTCGTCTCACAGCCAGAGTGCGAGAAATTTATAAAAAAATTCATTCAAGTAAAATTTTTCGTTTTTTGAAAATTTTAAATGCTCCCATTACTAAACTAATTTATCGATAAATACTATACTCCATATATATATATAAATTTTATACCCAACAGATAATTTAAATAATAATTATTTATATCTCAAATTTCGAATTAATTGTAATTTAAATTTTTAAAAAATATTGACATTTTTGAACTTTCAAAAACTGTTTGAGTTCGTAAACAGTAGAAAGTTTTGGGGCAGGCCCACTGAGTCAACTGTTTTACAGTTGTTTTTTTTTTTTTAAGAACTCGGTATCTGAAGGATGAGTCAATTTATTTTTAAAAAATTAATTTGACTAATTTTTTGTAATGAAATGTTATTAGATAAATAAATACTGACCAGATTTATGAGTAGCAATATCCAATTTGGCAGGTAAAGTACTGACAAAAGTACCATTAATGTTAGCGCGTGCAGCGCATGTCCAATATCCAATTTGTTCATATTTAGTATTTGTAAATCTAACAGAACAATCATTACTATTATTACCAAAAGCCGGAAATTGTCTTACAGGTAATGATTGTGTGCTGGCCGAGGTTGGCGGGGAAAAAACAGCTTCTGTTGAAACCTGTAGAATTTCACGTGTCGTTTCGTTGGAATTTAAAGGGTTGATGTCCGGAAGAGGTAAATTTACCGGTGGCAGTGGCTGCCAGGACCACTGGCAGTCAACGACTGGATGTGCTGTTCGACATGTTAATAACACAGACGTTCCCAAAGCCGTCTCAGTGTGCTGAGGAACGTCCACAAAAATTACCGAACTTGGGTTATTATCAGCATGATCACTATCATCATCACGTGGTGGAAATTGTGATGCAAATTCGTTCGTTCCCTCCACCTCTTCGGTATCATTTGCTGATGGAGTTGTGCCGTTGAAGTAAATCGACACATCTGCTGATCTTTCACTGGCTCTTCCTAGTGAAAACAACCAAAACCAATAAAACTTTAAATAATTAATTATGCTAATAATATTATACAGGAAGTTGATTTATTGTCACGTACGCAATAGTCGCACTGTTTATTTTATTACAGCCTACATAGTGCAATACTTTCTATGTTATACACCCAGTTATATGACCTATTGATATACAATTTAAATTTACAAATATATATCATTCATTTCAATTTTTACTTTTTTTTTTTTTGTTTAAAAAAAATAAATAATTCGATCAAATTAATTAATTTAATTTTTTTTTTTTTTTTGAATTCCTAAGAGATTAGTGGTCTTTTAAAATGGTCAGGAACCAGTCCTGTCAAAATAAAACTTTGAAAAATTTATATATGTATATATATTGAGAATAAAAATGTGATATCTGATATATTCAAGATTAAAATCTTCAATATCTTAAGTGGTTGTTGCACTACACGTGTATATTAATTTAAATATATATATAAGTAATTTGTATTATTTACATAAATCTCTAGGTCACGGTTTTTGATTGTAAAAGTTCGCTAACTTGTTTATTATTATTATTATTATACATGGACATTATTAATCAAGTGTCAATGCCACTTGGTATTCATAATTTTAAAATATATGTTAAATGAAAGTGAATCACTTGATTACTCATTTTATTTTTTTATTGACAAAAAATATGAGTTATATAATTTGATCAACTTGAATAATTTAATTATGGCGCTAATTTAAAAAATTTATAAAATAAAATAATAAATTTTTATGATCCTGGAGTTAACAGACAATTAAAAATTTTCGGTTTTTTTTTCAACAAATCGATTACAAAAAAAAAAAAACTAAAAATATGCACATGTCGAAAATTCGAAAAACTATAGGTGCAATTTTTTCAAATATTTTTTTTTTTTTATTGAAATAGAAATAAAAAATTTCCAAAGCCCAATTTAAAAAAATTAATTGTAAATATTTAAATTGTAAAAAAAAAAAAAAAAAAAAGTCTACTTGCAATAATTAAGGAACAAAAAATAAAGTGCCTCAATTAAATGAACCAATAAAAATAAACCAGGTATAAATTATAAATAATATATTTGTATTAGATTGCATAATAATTTATATTGTCTAAACTATTAAGTATAGATGAATTTAAAATAAATTCCAAGTCTCAGAATGCACTAGCGTGTATCCTGTATATTACGTAAACAATAAATTAGTAGTTTTAACTCAAGTAACTTAATAACGATGTAAATGTCCATTGCAACTTGGCATTGGACATTTTATTTTATTGTATTACTTATTTTTATCTATATTTTAATGGATCCTAATAATTGTTTTCATCTTTCTCTGAAATAGTCCGCGGGCCGGTCATAAAAAATAATTCAATGAATCATAAAAAACAAAATAATAATAATAAGTAAAGTAGTCTTCCATAAGTTACTGATATTCTCTAGCATAAAATTTAATAATAATAATTGTTTATAATTATTATCAAGGCATAAAAGTACTTGACAATACCAAGTGCGTCAGTGTTATTGACATTTTAATTATTATAATAATTTAAAAACAAACATGTCTTTTCTGACAATTCTGTGCGTCAATGAAAAAAAAAATATATTTTTAATAATAAACATTTCACTTAATCAACAAAATACCGACACTTTAAATCAATAAATTATTATTATTATTATTAATTTAATAAATAAATATTCATATTAATAGTACGCATGATTACAATCAAATAATAATAAAAAAAAAAATAAATAATCAAATCGGAGTAAAAAAAAAAAACTGATGAAATAATTAATCAACTTACCGTATATCGTATTAATATAAATAATTATTAAAACGATTAAAAAATTATTGAATAACATTTCCATTCGTATCTTGTTGTAATTGCGACCACGTGTATGCCAACACTTAGTCGTTTTCAATCGATGCCGGGTCGTGGAAGGTCATCCACACAGATTTTCATTCACTTAAATATTATATTTTTCGTTAATATTTTTTTTATCTTATTATCAATTATTTGAATTACACTGCGAAATTTATTTATATCTTAGATAATTATTTAAATAACTTATCGCACAAATTATTAATCACCGTTAATTTATCACAAATTAAATCATTATTGTTAATCATTTATTTTACCGTCAGTACATTTAAAAACGTCATTGTTCATTTTTTTTTAAATTTATTTATTTATTATTTTCACTTAATTTTTATTATTTTTCAGTTTACAAGTTACTCAAGTAATTAACAATATTATTGTTATTATTTATTAATATTTAATAACAAAAAGTTACAAATGATCTCGGTTGCGCCGGTAAATGAAACGAAATCGTGCGGAACGTGTTCTGGCTGGTAATGGACTGTGAGTGAGTATATTTGCCGTCGACCAGGTATCCGTTCTCCACTTCCTCTTCTTTACTACCTCTTCTTCTTCTTCTTCTTCTTCTTCTTCTTCTTCTTCTTCTTCTTCTTGGTCTCAGTCTTATGCTATTTTCCTTTAACGTCTTCTCCTTACCTTTTTATTTATTCCTTTGTCTTTTTCGTTACACTCGTATTTATTTCACCTTCAACCATCTCACAATAAACTTACGTCGCTTCTTATTGTTCTTATATTATTATTATTATCAATAAAAATTAACTAAAAGATGTATCATTGTATCACTTGTATTCATTGTTTTACATCAACTTGATGATGTTTTACCATACCCATTTCTGTCATTACTCATCACCAGCATGTCGCACGTTCTAATTTCCCATCTATATTTTTCAACGCCTCGGTGACAGTCACATTAATAATTACTAATTAAATAACAATAATTAAATTTTTAAAAATACTCAGCACTGAAAAAAATTATCCAGAAATTAACAGACGATCAACAATTTTCAGATTTTTTTTTTAATAAATCAACTCCAAAAAAAAAAAACTAAAAATATGCACATGTAGAAAATTTTAAAAACTACAGGTGCAATTTTTTAAAATATGTTTTTTTTTATGATTTATAGTTTTAAAAAGAATCTAAAAATTATAAGACGTCAGCTAACTCCAGAATCATGGAAAAATATTTTTAATTCGAGTATTAAATTTATCTTATGATAAATTTGTCGATAGTGATCAATCCAGTGACATGTAATTCAATCCAGTTTAATAATAATGATAAATAAAATAGTTTGTGTAACATCAAATATGTCAGTAAAAGTCGAGGCTGTGAGTAAAAGCTGGTTGGTTACGATAACTTTGTTTATGTCGCGGTTGTCTTCGTTATCGTCGACGTCAACGTCAACGTTGTTGTCATTATGGTGGTTGTGATATGAGCAAGACCGACCCCGACCTGGACTGCGCACTCTCACATTTATAACGAGAGATGCGTAGTAACAGTCTTCTTAGCCGTTGTCTTGGTCTTGGTCTTGGTCTTGATCTTAGTCTTGGTCTCGTGATTTAATTTCATTTCTTTCCATGTACTACCGGCTACCATACCTCGATACGATGTACCACGTACTTGTGGGGGGCTTGAGGAATTCGCTTGAGGTATTCGATTGGTATTCCGATGGTAATAGCCAGGCGGGGAGATTCCCAGCAATTGAGGAGCAATAGGATCTGCGCTATTTTCTTCGGGTTCAAGATCACCTTTTACTTTTGTTCCTTTATTTACACAGCCTTTCGACAAATACTTTATTTTATTTATTATTATTAAACACCATTAATTATTTATTTAATAAATTCACTGTAAAAAATCGGGAGTAAATTCGGAGCGATTACAGATTTTATTTAAATCCTAGTTCACTTGGAGTTTCGGAATTTAAAAAAAAATCACTCCGTATACAGAGTGAATAGGGACTTGGTCTTTTCAGCAGAGTAATTTCGGAGTGATCTGGATTTTATTTCACTTAAATTCGGAGTTTAAATATTAAAACAAACTCCCCTTCGGAGTAAATTTCACTCCCAGGGGATTAAATAAATGATTTATCTGCTCCGAATTTAATCCGCGATCACTCCGAAAATTTTTTATCGTGTACTTATCTATACGGAAATAAATAAACTATATAAAGTAGGGAACGACAAGTAATATAACGATAAAGTGATCTGTAAATACTATCATTCTACATAGTAATTTTTTCATTAATAATTAAAACGTCAATAATTATGGGATAAGTATTAAAATTCATTATAATACCAGAAAAATTAATATCTGAACTTTAAAAACCGTAACTGAAACTTAAAAAATTTATGACGCATTTTATAAAATTTATTTTGTAATTCAAAAATTCCCAGGTTGACACCCAGGTTCCGGGTTATAATTTCAAACCCTAATTTTTTTCTGTGTATTGATATCAATTTTATTTTATTTATTTTTGGTATTGATTGGATTTCTTCCGTATCGCAGGTACTTTAGGTACGACGGGTTGCATTCCAAGTCATGTGTGACTCATTCTACGGTAATTCCACCATCTCATCCTTGTTCCGTAAGCCGTTGAATTTTTCTACCTTGTATTTATGTAATAAAAAAATACATAGATTTTTTTTACATTAATGGGATTTTAAGATAAATATTTGAGTATATTTTTTGGACTGACATTGTCTAAGTGTCATTGATTCTTTGGCCTTATCCTTAAGACTATTTTTTTGGTATTGAATTATACTAATTTATAATAATAATAATTGTTGTTGTTATTATTAATATTAATATTAGTATTATTATTGATGTTTAGTTTTACGAAGGGTATATGCTGTGTTGAAAGAGTTTTTGTTTAAATATTCGTATCACGGTATAATGCGTGTTTGGTAAAATGACAAGGACGTTTAATATTGTCGTTTAGATTACGTCGGAAATTTTTTTTCAACCTTGTTACTCCTTGAACCGTTAAAAATTTATTATTAATAAACGATAAATAATTATTATTTATTTAACATTGAATCAAAATATACATCCAATCCGACCACGAAAACTCAAAAGTATCAACTCATTCACCAATAAAAAATCATATTTATTATATTTATAAATATAACTTTTAATTTATCCTTTGATTCATGCAAACAATGGAAAATTTTTATAATTACATGGAAAAAAAATTTAATGGACATTACACAATAATTATATTGTTAATAATTATATTGATCATCATCTTTTATGCGGATGTTGCTGATAATTAAGTAGAATATCGATAACGAGAATATTGATATTTTTTTTTTATTTTTTTAAATTGATTCCTGATATTAATTACCGTATATTTAAGTTTCTGTTCCACGAGATTTATCCTTCATATTAAAAGTTATTCCAATCAATGTGACATCTATGACAACATCACCCGAAGGTTCTTTTCTACAATAATAAATTACATGTGCAATAAATTTATATTAATTTAATTATAAATATTTTATTTTATTGAATACTTGTCATTTTTTTAATTTTCAATCCATGAGAAAAATAAAATTCATTTAATCTGGTATTTAATTATTATGAATAATCGATAAATAATTAAAAAAAAAAAACATTTCTATTTAAAGAATTCAATTAAATATCAGTACCTGGTACCTGGTACCTGGTTGCGAGAACCATTCAATTGATCATGATTTTTTCGTGTCCATAAATCTATTTATTCAGTACTATTATGTATCATTTTATTTTTTTTCTTCTTTCATT
Source organism: Microplitis deprimator (assembly GCA_964016945.1). Classification (NCBI taxonomy): domain Eukaryota; kingdom Metazoa; phylum Arthropoda; class Insecta; order Hymenoptera; family Braconidae; genus Microplitis; species Microplitis deprimator. Next base: position 21,708,295 of record OZ024709.1, on the reverse strand, counting down.
CTTGTATATTTGCACGCATGAAACAAAGAGAAACGTAAAGTTTAATGTTTTTTTAAAAAAAAGTTGAGATAATTGATGAGTTGGCAAATAAAATGAATCACATTGTGAGAAATGTAAAAAATATGTCTGCTGTAAGATATTGACAATATAAATGATGACTTCAATAATTTAATAATATATACAACACTTTCTTATATTAAGATTCTATCTATTATTTTTTCTTGTCTATGAGTCAGTTAATTGAAATAAATTTATATGTTAATCTAATGATAATTATAAATGTCTAGTCGATGAATAATTTACAGGAATTTATAGTAGAAAACTTAATTTTAATACTTACGGACTTTTGCTGATAAAAAAAATAAATGAATTATTCAAATCAGAGAATTATTATTTTTTTAATTTATACATTTGATTTGGATTTTTGAATTTTATATAGAGATGGCTTATTGTTTCTGAAACAAAAGTATATAATGAAACTCAGGAAGTCTGCATCGCTCGGATTAAAGGAGACTCTCATTGACGTTCTCTGGTTCTCGTAAATCATCTGTAAGAATTTATTTTATTTTGTTAGACCTTTCGAGACTGAATCTTTAAAACCGAGTAGAAGGAAATAAGATGACCGAGCCAGTGAATGAACGATCAATCAATCAGTTAACCCAAGTAGCACACTTGGCTTTATGACATCTATAAGATAGAAATTTTCCAGCTGTTTTTTGACCTATCGACAAGACACCAAAATGTTGACAAAATAATCAGAAATTTATGTCACCGAAAAAATATCTGATTAAAAGACTTGACACAAGTGATGACAAAATGTAAATTACAAATGATGGTCAAATAAATCATCATCTGAACGATTTTTTAATTGAAATGGCTTTTTTAGCATGAAAAAAAGAACACAAATTTCCTATGGCTCCTAGAACCAACTGTATGTCTTATTTATATAAAAAAAATTTGATTTTGAGACAAAAAAAAATGAGTCTTGTTATTTTAAAAGACATTATTTTGACATCTTAAAGTTGTCTCTGTTCTAATGGGAAGATACAACAAAATTAGAATTTAAATTTCAAAAGCTGTCAATCAAACAGCAATAAAATATTTTTTTTTGTAAGTAAGTAAATAATCAAATCAGTGCCGGTTTTTATTGTACTTGAATACTGGATGTGATCTGATATTAGGCCGCATGATGCGTAGTTATGACAAAAATCTAAATGATTTAGGTAAAAATTAAATAACTTTCATTTGCTGGTCGTGTTCATTCACTGGACCAATTACTCTGCTATTATAATTACAATTGTTTTCTTTTCTTTGCCGCCAATTTTCAAATTTACAACAAACTGAGTCTCTCAAACCAGACATGTCATCTTCTGCTTTTCTTCAAAACTGCAATATTATTTTCAATTGATGGTAAAAGTGATGATTTATATCCATTTTCTTTATAGGCAATAATTTAATTCATGACTTTCAGGTATTGGCGACAATAACCCCGTCAATTAAACTCACATTTTTTTTTTAACTCACCTGAGAATTTAAAAATTCTACCCCTCAAAAAATTGAAGACCTCAACCTCTACTAAACAATTGATTCCCATAATATTCATATATTTCATCGTCAAATCAATCAGTCTGTCATTTAATTTTAAAAAATTATCAGTTCCTTGTCTCCATAAATGTAAAAATTAAATTGAATATTACGCTGATAAAAATTTGAATGAAAACAAAAAAAAAATTACCAGTTGGCGGTAAAGTAGACCAGCACTTCCTATATTATTTGAATATTTATGAAGACACAACTGATAAAGTCGTCTGTATTTTTTAGTCTGTTAGACTTCAGTCTCTTGCTCGATGGTAATCAGTCACAACAATTTCCAAGCCGCCAAAATTTTTTTTTTCCATTTCAATCAATAAATAAAATCTCAAATAAAGTTTATCATATTTTAAATAAATTAAATTATTTTAATACATAAAAAATAAATTATATCACTGGTATACAGAGTTCTTACACTTACACCAATGTCAGCTCTACAAAAATCTGTATTGAAATCAAAACTTCCACCTTCTGGAATGGATTTTACAACAACAAGGTTAGTAAATAAAAATATAAATATTGAATATTTTAAGTTTTAGTATTTACAGTTTTGTTTAATTCACCAAACTGCCAAGTGTTGAAAGAAGCTTGAAATTTTTTAAACTTTTTTTCTAGATCATGTAAAGCCAGAGCATTACAACGAAAGCGTGATTATGATCCGATAGAATGGACACCTTTTTTTGATGATTCCAAGGACATCGTGATAGGAGAAAATACATTTCATATTTATACTAAAGGAAATGAAGGACCAACTCTAGTATTACTGCATGGTGGTGGCTATAGTGCTCTTACTTGGGCTGAATTTACGGTAACATTTTAATAAATCACAATAATAATTATTATTATTACTTTTATTTTATTTTATTTTACAGAAATCTATAACATCAATGATAATTTGTAGAGTATTAGCACTTGATTTACGAGGTCATGGTGACACTCATACAACTGATGATGAAGATTTATCAGGAGATACATTAGCAATGTAAATTTATTGCTATAATTATTCATTTTATAATTAATCATGATGCTGAAAGTAGTAAACATTTAAAAATTTAATTATCTTCAATAAACGAAACAAATACTGGCAGGGAAAAATTTTAAAAAATTCATGGGAAGAATTTTTTAAAATTTTATTGTTGTTACGTTCTGGGAATTACCAGTCAACGATTTTGACTACCAAGTTGGTGTCGTGGGTATCTAAGGGCCCCTGGTACACTCTGTTGTGACTTAAAATTTATAAGCATCGGCTACTTTCAGTATCATCAATTATTGTCTCAATTAATTGAATTGTTTCTAATGCTGGTGAACTCAGTGATTTTTGTCATGACAAAAAATAATAAACGTTTGTTTTAATTATTAGGGATGTTGCAGCCGTTGTCAAAAAAGTGACAGAAGGTAATCCTGTAATTTTAGTTGGCCATAGCATGGGAGGTGCAGTTGCTGTACGAGCAGCTGAGCACTTGGATAATTTAACAGGATTAACTCTGATCGATGTCGTGGAAGGCACAGCTATGGACGCCTTGACATCGATGCAGAGTTTCCTCAGGTCAAGGCCAACTAACTTTAGTTCAATCTCTCAAGCTATTGAGTGGTGGTACGTTTTTCAATAGTACTTTAGATTATTTGGTAATCCAATAAAGTAATTGATTAAAATTTTATTTATTTTAGCGTACGCAGCGGACAAATACGTAATATTGAGTCGGCAAAAGTGTCTGTTCCAGGACAAATAAAAAATAATGAAACAAATAAACTTGCGACCCATGATATCAAAGATGTATTGGCATCATCAATCGCCCATTCCAATGAAAATTTATCAGTTTCTATTGAACGTGACGATGTAATACCTGAAGACAAAGTTGGCGAGGATGACCACCATGATGATAAGGAGGAGGAGGAGGAGGCAGAGGAGACTAAAGAAAAAACAGATAAATTACCTACTGCGACAAAAGATTTTGTCACACAAAATAAAAAATATAGTTGGAGAATAAATTTATCTAAAACTGAAAATCACTGGAGCGGTTGGTTCAAAGGTTTATCAGCAGCATTTTTGGATGTTCCTGCTCCAAAATTGTTACTGTTAGCTGGAATTGATAGATTGGATCGTGAGCTTACTGTAGGACAAATGCAAGGTATGCTTTTAATGTAACTAATTTCAGTCAGATGTCTTCAGTCAGCCGGCAGAGACAAACTTGTCTCGTCCCTTGGGAAGAAAAAAATGAAGTTTCTGCCAACTGACTGAAGGCTTTCGCAATTAAGACTCTGATATTTGCCATTTTTTTATTAGTAATTTAAAACCATTAATTTTGTTTTCATAGGAAAATTTCAAATGCAAGTACTGCCCGCTTGTGGACATGCAGTCCACGAAGACGTTCCCGATAAAGTTGCAGAAGCAATAGCTACATTTATGGTGCGAAATAAATTTGCCGAACCGGCATCAGACTTTCATCGTGTGTTTCCGGCATGTTAATGATAAATATAAATATATTTATTACTAAATATTTATAGGCGTAAGTGCGCCTGTAAATATAATGCACACAAGGTTTGTACTTTTTTTTTACATATATTTGTAATACGTTTAATTACATTATTATTATAATAACATACAGCAGATGATATATAAAAATAGATATAAAATAAAAAATTGCTATTGCATTTTTTTTCGATACACAGTACATAATATTAAAATACACATGAATTTTATATTTTTAAAAAATCCTCGCATACATTTTTATTTTTAGCAAAATAATTTTTTCAAAAAAGCCTACTGAGCTTTTAAATAAATTCAGTCTTACAAAATAGACAGCGATATAATAATTTAATTTGTCTTATTTAATAAAATACTTATTAAATTATAAAATAATAATATTTTATCACAAAATCAATTCACCGATATATACACATATATTTATCATAAAATAACATTTTACTTTTAGCCGACCGGATCTTTGAGAATTACACAAGGTCCCGCTCTTCCAGTTTTGAGTGGTGACACCTAATAATCAATGACAATATTACCATCCCGTCAATATTTATCAATAAAAATAAGTTTTAAAAATAATTTAGTGCATAAGTAACAATAATAATTACAATAATGCTAAGTAGATGATAAGTTAAAGGCTCATACCTGATGCCATTCGTTGAGAATCGGATCATAAGTCTCAACAAGAGTGAGATATTGCTGGCCATCATAGCCACCAACTGCAAACAATTGATCTCCAAGTAAACAAACGCCGACAGCATCACGGGCAACACTCATTGGAGCGACCATGGTCCAGGTATCAGTTTTAGGGTCATACCTACAATAAATAAACGGGAATAAATTCGAATCCTTGTGGAAGACATTGGAGACTGTTATAATAAAATGATTTGATTGACTGCTTCTACCTCTCAACACTGTCGTAACGACAAGCATTAGAACCTTTTGCAGCTACGTCATAACCACCGAGTGCATATATACAACCATTGGCCACTCCAACACCGACACCACCCCTTCGTTTGAACATCGGCGCGCATCTTGTCCATTTGTTTGTGTGAGGATCGTAACAGTCGACTGTATTTAGACATGAATTGGTGTCTCTTCCGCCCACAGCATATAGTCTGAATAAAATATATGTATAAAAATTTGTCAGTTCAACGAAATAATAATTAAAAAAAAAACTATATATATATATTTATGTATTGACGTACTTATCATTAAGAACTGCCACGCCAACAGTAGATCTTGGGAACGGCATTGGCGCAATGAGACTCCACTCTTGAGTATTTGGATCCCATCTCTCTACTGTGTGTAAAAAACTCCAGCCATCGTGACCACCAACAGCATACAGAGGTCCTCCAAGAACAGCTACACCTACAATATTAGTTTCAAAATCATGTTAGCTTACTAAGTAATTACTTTACTTATATATTAAATTTATTTAAAACTCCAATGTAATATTACTCTTATTTTTTAATTGAGCTGATTCTTAGCTGTAAATATAAGAAATGAATAAAATATAATTAATTTTTTGGTGTATAATAGAGACTGCTGATATTTTCATTTAATTCTTTCAATGGGCGCTTGGTACTTAAATTTTTAAATACTCTCAGGGTTGGATGAGGAGATGAGTCTGACAAATGGAAACGCGCTTCAGAATTCCTATGGGTATACTAGAGACGTTTGGTAAAGATTTTTTTTTCTTTATTGTTTAGTGATACCCGAGGTAGAAAACTTGAAATAAATGAATGATATCAGATACCTAATCCATGACGGTGTGTATTCATCGGTGGTAGTCTACTCCATTTGAGAGTTGAAAAGTCTAATCGCTCTACACTATCCAGTGTCTTCAAACCATCACGACCACCGACAATAATTAGCTTTGATTCAACCACAGCAGCACCAAATTGTAGACGACGTCCATTCATACTGGCTAAATTTTTCCAAGTGTTATCACACAAAGAAAACGCATCTATTGATGTTGCGCCTTTATGATCGTCCATTCCACCAACTGACAATAGTTGTCCCACAGTCGCTTTACGAGGTCGTGTGCGACATGACTGAAGTAATGCACGGCGTTCAGGTAACAGATGATACTTGAGAGCTTCCATTACTAATTCCTGAGCTCGTCTTTCATTTTTAAATATTTCGTTGTCATCTATATGGTCGGCTATGAACTAGAATATGATTAATATATAAAATATTAAACAAAATTTATTTTCATGATACCAGCATCGGAGCTTGGAGTTCCAGTGTCTCTACAGCCAGTCGAAAGAAGCAAATTTCAGAAATAAATTGAGAATGCCTCCAGTCAGCGGGCAGAAACAAACTTGTTCCGGCCCTTGGAAACAAACAAAAAGTTTCTGCCCGCTGACTGAAGGCTTTCGCAATTTAAACTCTGGTACTTGTCATTTATTTAATAGTAATTTCAAACCATTAATTTTATTTACGTAAATGACAGTTCTGACTGTGATTAAATTTTATAAAAATTAGTGCCAATAATAAATAGAATTTATAGTTTCTGCTTAATTATAAATTGCAAATGACAATTTACGCTTACGCTAATAGTCGGCCTTAAATTAACTTGTTTCTGACTGGCTGCTGACACTGAAACTTCAAGTTCCAATCCACGTAATCATGAAAAATCTAGTGAGTAACTCAGGATGAAAAACGATTTCAGACTGCGGATGATGTCAGCAAACTTTACCCTGGTCTGAAATCGTTTTGTTTCATCCCTTGCCCCCCAATATACTATTTTTGATGTTTACACTTTTAAATAAACTTACGACCGGAGACAGTAAAGGCAATCGTACTAATCCCAAAAGTCTACCAACATCCTTACGGCGATTATCTAAATCATACTGAAGCCAGGTCATCAATGCCTGAAATACTATTTCTTCATCTGGTATATTAAGATCATCGGATTCTAATAATTTAGCGACATCATCAGCAGACAATAGTAAAAATTCCTGATTCTTCATCACTTCCATAAAGTGTACTGTTGTATAAGTATGAGCAACACTCAACAAATTACCACATCCTTGTGCATCAGCAAACATACGTATCCCGAGACAATTGCTAGGATGAAGTTGCTTTATTAAAAATTGACAGCAAGCTTTTACGACAGCGTCTATTTGTAATAAACTAGCCGTTGCTAAAAGAGTTTCTACACTTTCTTCTTGTAATTCTATACATCCTAATAATTAATAAGGCTTATTAATTACCAAACTAAAGTATAAGCTTATAATTTTTTGTAAGTTAAAGGTACCAGTGTAACAATATTGAATCAGCGACCAAAGAGCATCAGGGTCAACTTTTTTTAATTCTATTTCAGTTTGATTTGATTCTCGTAACGATGTTGTAAACATTGCAGCAAAATATTCCGAACCAGCACTCAGTACTAATCGATGTGCTGCGAAACGTTTGTCACCTAGACAATTATTGTTTTTTATTTATATTTTAAATAAAAACTTTAAAGAAAAATGAAAAGTAGATTTATCAACAATAATTTTTAACTCCCATAAAATCAGTGAAAATTATTATAAATATAAAATTACCTTTGTATGATTTTTTTTTCTTTTAAAAAAATACTTACCGGCAATTAAAACAATATCAGTGAGCTGTTGTTTGTGTAAATAATTTTCCATACATTTTAAACTTATCTCAGCATGTTTAGCCACCCGGAAATTTTCATCTTGTGTCGTTGAGGAACTAGACATTAAACTTGAAATACTCTGCTCACTGGTCGTAGCATCTTTTTTCGGTAATGTCAGCACCTCTTCTTCAACTTTATTCATTTCGGAATTTTTCATCATAATTATTATTTGTCTTAATGAATTTTATTCACTGTAAATAAATAAATAGATAAATAAATAATAATGTTGTCAATGTTTTGTAATTTGAGTTGAACAATCTGACAGCTGTCATTACTCAGGTCGGCGAAAATCTCTGCCCCTATTCACTAGGGTCACTAGGACACACTAGGGACTTGAAGTCTGGAACTTGGGCACTGGTCATCGCTTTCTGTGAAAAAAGAAAAGGGCGGATGTCACGATAATACAGATGTATCGATAATACAGATCCCCATGGTTTGGATTCCCATTACACACCCTGATAGCCACCCTAACCGTAAGTTAACTACAAGTTACTACCGTATTAAAACTATAACAAATAATTTTCAATTATTAAATTTTATTGTAAGCAGTAATTTAAAAAAAAAAATGTCGCGGCCTGGATTCGAACCAGGAACCTCCTAGTAAACTAGGAAGGCAATTTCCCATGATAGATAAACCCTTCAATCTCCTCCGTCCATCTTACAGAATTAATAAAATTATTATTATTATTACCTGACAAGGGGTCGTGAAATATTTTAGACATCACGGAAAATTGTCAAATTCCATAGTCTCGGCGCCTTACCAATTCGGCCACCGCGACGTCTGACAAAATCATTCTTCTTTTACGTTTAAATTGAAACGCAGTATTGTAGTTAAAGAAGTTCACGCGTTTCTAATGGTTATCGAAAAATCAAACTACGATTTGAAATTTTACAATTTTGAAGATAAATATACCATATATCTACTCTTAAAATAATTCGAGGACTTACCGTATAGTTATTGAGAAAAAAATTATTAAAAACTGTTTTTTAAATCCTTATACATGGGCTCTTATGACAGAAACACTATGCCCCTAGCAGCATAAATGTTTTTCGCTGTCAACTTCACAACTTTGAGCTCTCAAAAACTGATATAAGAAAATTGAATAAGTGTAGAGTCAAATGATGTATTTAAAAATTATTGTCACCGTTAAAAACAATCAGAAAAATAAAGTTTAAAAAATTATTTTAGTAATTAATACAAGTTGAGGCGGCGTGAATGTAGCAGACGTCAGACGAATTTAAAATTACAAAGAAATAGAGTAAATAATCAATAAAATTAAATTTAAAAAAAATGCACATTCAAAAAATTTTGAAATTGTTAAGTGCATTTTTTATAAATATTTTTTTTTAAATTATTTACTCTATTTATTTATAATTTCAAATTTGCCTGATGTCTGCTACATTCACACTCATGAGGCGGCATGCAGATGGAAATCTGTATCATCGGGATCTGTATTATCGATACATCTACGTCATGGGCATCCGTCCATAGTAAATGAAAATGACCCGCACGCATGCGCAAAAAACAAGCAGCAAAAAATGAGTGCCCCGTGACAGCACGGGAATGTGCCTATAGCCACTTTCATTGCGTGTATTGTGTATCGAACAAAAAAAAAAATTAACGGACAATAAAACACATAAACTGGCATTGTTAAAATTTCTCCAGCACAATACTCGGAGTTAAACTCAATAAGTTATAATAAACATTAAAGAACATATATATATATAATAATATTTATATAAGTACCTACGTCTTATGTTATAGATTGTAAAACCTAAAAATAATTTGACAATCGTGGAGTTGAATCATCAGTGCGTGGTGTTGCTGTTGTTAATTTTATTAAACAACAATTATATCATCAAAGTTATATTATGTCGCAGTTTTATTTATCATCGTGTAATGGGGACTCTTGCGCAATTAACTGACACCAACAGTGACATCGTCAATGCAATACCAGTCGCAATGAATTTGCTATGATAATTATGATACAATAACCTACAACTTGAAGTTTTTTTTTTGTTATTCCAATCAGAAAAATTTTCGTTACTTGTCAACTGACGAAACTTTTGCTCATACTCACACTCAGTCGTTAGCTGTCTACATACTTATTTATATATATACATACATATATATATAAATATACATTGGCTTATATATATATATATTAAATATATATATATCTATGGTGTGTCACGTGAAATTGTCATCATCGACGTCCTCGTCGTCGCTGTCCATGTATAATTTTAATTCATCATTATTCAAAAATTACACAAAATTAGAATCGATAGCTTACAAAAATTATATTCGTCCATTTCATTGAAATTCAATGAAAATATTAGGACAATATTTAAATTTTGTTTTGTAACTTTATTTTAATTAACTTGGATTTCATTTTATGGTAAGTTGGTACATGAAATTTTATTTATTTATTATTTAATTATCTTTAATTAAATAAGTATGAATTGGAAAACAACATAATTTTAACTGGGCGTTGTTTCATTACAGCACATAATTTTTACAGACATTTGAGTATTCAAAGTATTTAATTTAAAAAATTTTGTTGCAGATTTAATTGTTTGAATTTGAGTCTATGGTGGTTTTGTTGAGGAAATAAGGAAGAGTAATTATAAGATAAAATAATAAGAAAACGATGTCTCAGTTGAATATAAGCAGCGGGAAACGCGGCAGAGGAGTTGCAAGTACTTCAGCAGCAGCGGTGTCTGCGTCAAACAGCTCGACGGACTTAGCCAGTCTCTTTGAATGCCCGGTCTGCTTTGAATATGTTTTACCTCCTATTTTACAGTGTCAGAGTGGTCATCTGGTTTGCAGTAATTGTAGACCTAAATTAACTTGCTGTCCTACCTGTCGAGGTCCACTAGGTCAGTTTATAAATTGTCATCTGTTAACGCCAGTAGCAATCTTGTCAAGATCTGTAATAAATACATTTTCCACCATACCTGCACCGGAAGCTAAAATTCCCACCCTGTTTAGAGGGAAGAAAGTCGTTCTTTTCTGTTATGTGAAAACAAATGATAAAAATTAGCACATGCGCCATTCTTCCCGTGAACAGAGGCAAGAAATTAAACTTTCAGGTGCAGATCTGGTGAAAAACCGTATACACATCTGAGAGGAAAGACGTTCCAATCCACGTGTTTGCCACCCACGCCTTCAGCTCGGGTAGGGAATTACACGCGGGTTGGAATGTCCATCTTTCCTCCCTAGGTGTGTAATAGACTACTTTATGACTTGCTCAAGACTTGATCAAGATTGCTAATGTGTAAAAAATTAATTTTACTTCATCAATTTAAACTTTAATTTCAATACTACTACATTTTTACTTTCAATGATTAACTGAAGTAATATTTGTAATTAAAAAGAAAAGTACTCAGGGTATTGTTCAGTTATTGATGTCTAAAACTCTGATAAAATAAATTGTCTATATATTTCAGGTAATATTCGTAATCTTGCGATGGAAAAAGTTGCAAGTAACGTAATGTTCCCGTGCAAGTATTCGACGAGCGGTTGCACAGTTTCGATGGTGCATATAGAAAAGCCTGACCACGAAGATGCGTGCGAATTCCGTCCTTACAGTTGTCCGTGTCCTGGTGCTTCATGCAAATGGCAAGGCTCGTTAGAGGAAGTCATGCCTCATCTTGTTATGAGTCATAAAAGTATTACTACATTACAAGGTGACTCATCGATCTATTAATTAATTGTTTATTTTATTTATTCTTTGTGATTATTTGACAATTTATTTTTTCATATTTTATTAGGTGAAGATATTGTATTTTTGGCTACTGATATTAATCTTCCTGGTGCTGTTGACTGGGTTATGATGCAGTCATGTTTTGGTCATCATTTTATGCTTGTACTAGAGAAACAAGAAAAATATGATGGTCATCAACAATTTTTTGCTATTGCGCAATTAATTGGATCTCGTAAACAAGCTGAAAATTTTTCATACAGGTACTTTTTTTTTTTATTCAATATCATTAATAAATTTAAGACAATTTAGTTTATTTGTTATCAGTAATTTTTTTACAACTCAGAATCTATTGGGTTTAGAAAAAAAAAAGCTAAGACTTTTTTTTAGAGAATTTAATTCTCTACAAATTTGTCTCAGTACACTTGTGTCGTATCTTCGATAGTTTAGCCAGTAATTGTAATTTAAATTTAAATTACCGGGAACATGAATCGAATAAGATATTTATTGCAAATTAATAATTTGTATTTTTATGATGCAGATTGGAATTGAATGGAAATCGGCGACGATTGACCTGGGAAGCAATGCCAAGATCGATTCACGAAGGTGTCTGCTGTGCGATACTCGCATCCGACTGTCTCGTTTTCGATACATCAATAGCGCGGCGTTTTGCTGACAACGGTAATCTAGCGATCAACGTTACGATATCCATGGTATAAATAAAATAAAAATAAAAAAAACTTTTAAATCTCTCAGTAACAATAATAAGCGTTTAAACTTTAGTAATAAAAACATTAAATCGAAAAATGAAAATCGATAAATTAATCATTATATTTCATACTTTTTCATCTAATACAATACTGTATCACGGCAGTAAATTATGCCGATGTATCTACATGGTTGCGGACGATTTGTTTTTCATCTAATTTTAAATTTAAAAATACTTATACTCCCAGCGACCAAGTGATCATTTTTAAAAATTTAATATTTATTATAAATTTCGACTCAGTTTTAATTTTTGAATATTTAAAATAAGCTGTCCTAAGTTCTCCTGAAGAACAACGAACTTGTGTGTAAATTAAAATTAATTAATAAATTAATTTTTAATAAATTATTAACTTTATTAAACTTATTACTAATTATTATTGCTGTGAGTGCTGCTGATAAAAGTCTAGACTGAATTGTACATTGTGGTTACAATAATACCAATAGTGATAGTCTATTATTATTATTATTATTATTATTATTATTATTATTATTATTATTATTATTATTATTATTATTATTATTATTATTATTATTATTATTATTATCATGAATAATTAACGCATAATGATAAATAATTATGAGGACTCTGGAACAAAAAAAAATGAAACTGAAATTTTAAATTAATTTTAATTATTAATTAATTAGATTAATATAAAATAATTAAAAATTTAAAAAAATTTAATTTAAGTGATATGTCTATTAGTGATTCTTTAATTAAAAGTAATATGTTAATTGAGTTAATTAAGCATTTTAATAATTTAAAACAAACCACAAGTTTCTCGACATTATAAATAAATTATAATACATGAAATTAATATCATTACTTTTGTTTCAATTGATTGTAGTTTTAGGTACGATGTGATAAATATAAATTATTAGCTAATTACAATTTCACTACCCACTGAAATAGTTTATATACATAACCCACTGTAATGTCTAATAGTTTTTTTAGCTTATCATTATTAATTAATTAATTGATAAATATTAATTTTAACATTTTGTTAATTATTCACCAGTTGATGTTAATTATAAATTAATAATTATTAAAATATGTTCATAGTATTTTATAATTGTCACACAATTAATCTCTAATCCATTTTAGTTGATTATTATAATTATTATTATTAATTAATTTATAATTTATATAAAAAATAAAGTAAAATAAAAGGTTGTAAAGACAAATATATGCATCGACATTGATTTATTTTTTTCCACACTAATTAATTTAATTATGATATTAATTATTCAGGAGTGAAGTCGGAGAAATCACCGATTTTATTTAAATTCGAATTCACTCAGAGTTCTGGAGTTTAAAAAAAAATCACTCCGCATGCGGGGTAAATAGGGAGTCTGTGTTTCCACCGGAGTCATCTGGATTATATTTAAATCCGCATTCAATCCGATTCGGAGTTTTAATATTAAAATAAACTTCCTTCCGGAGTGAATTTTACTCCGAGGGGTTAAATAAATACACAGTCAATAAAAATATAAATTTTTTAAATTAATTATCAATTAAAAGTACAAAATACCAAAAAATAAATTAAATAATTATTTAAGATAATTTTTAATCTGACGGTAAAAATGTTAAGATAATAAATTATAAAGTTGAAAGAACGGAAAAAATATGAGTAATTGTTACGTAAATAATAAGAGTGTGAATGTAGCAAATATGAGGCAATTTATGTTTTAAATAAATAATCAAAATAATGAAATTTAAAAAAACGCGGGTACTGATTTACCAATTATTTAAATACGTATTTTTAAATTTTCATTCTTTTTACATTTCATTTATTTATTTACTTACAAATAAAAATAATTGGCAATTGTCAGCTCCATTCACACTCATAATAATAAATGAGTGAATGTAGATGAGTGTGAATGTAGCAGACATCAGACAATTTATAAATTTCAAATAAATAAAGAAATTAATTAAAATAAATGCGCGTATTAATTTTTCATTGATTTAAATACGCATTTTAAAATTTTTATTTTATTTACATTTTGTTTATTTATTCAAAAATTTAAAAAATTGACACTTGTCAGTTACATTCACACTCATGAATATAGCAAATATAAGACAATTCATATTTTAAATAAATAATTTAAATAGTGACATTTAAAAAAATGCGCGCTCTGATTTTCCAATTATTAAAATTTTCATTCTTTTAAAATTTTATTTATTTATTTAGTTACAAATAAAAATAATTGACAATTGTAAGCTCTATTCACACTCACAAAAATAATTGGTCAATTCTCATGTAGAGAATAATTCGCGCCAATGGAAACGCCGGATAATAAATGGCGGCAATGATCGGACCAATCTGGTGAGTAAAAATAACCCATTCTGTGTAACACAAAATATATATGTTGTATATATATATAGCTATTTGCAGACTGGTAGCTGGTAGGTGAAACTGGCTGGTGGTTATGAAAAGGCAGGAAATCAAGATGGCATCCAAAGAGAGTACGAGTATCGTGTCAAAGAACCAGCACGATGTCAATAGTGATTCCAAACAATACGTCAATCAGTTTATTACCGATAAAGTTATATTTAAAAAGACAGAGTTACACAGCGTGTTTATAAATGACATAAATAATAAGTGTGTTAGTGATGATTTGAATGTTAATAATAACAGTGTAATAACATCTTTGTCGAGCGGGACGCCCACGGAATTAACATTGGCGTCATCAACAACCAGACTATTTGCTTCTCAACGCAATGACACTGGATTTGTAAATTCTTCTCATTGTAATTCACAGTACAATTATAACGATAGTGTTGATGGGGACCCAGATCAGGCTGCTGGGACTGTCAACTTGGCTTTAATGCCCCGCTTTGATTCATCATCACGCAACATCATGTCCGGTAATAGGAATGTTAAGGACGCAAATATATCTACGTCCCTTTCGCGTGCTAATGCTGCTAGTGCCGATTCTGATGGTAACTTTGTTTTTTTTCTCATTTTTTATCATCTGCTTTTTGCTCGAGTGTTTAATTATTTATCTACGAGCTCAATATTTTATTTTTTAAAATAATTAGCTTTTATTACTATTGATAATTGCTGGAATAAAATTATCTTTGTTGTTGTCTATTCAAGTCACCGAGCAGAGAATTAATTTTTTTTTATTTTCGTAGAGTCGAGTTGTGTGAGAGAACCCGTCAAGTCGACGCGAGACATCATCAATATACATGTGAGTAATAAACTAATTATTTACTAATTTAGTTGTCCAAAGAACTGAACAAAAAAAAAATAAATGAATGTTTTTTTGGGGTTGCAGGTTGACACGACTTTTGACGAACCGATGCCGGATAATATTCCTGGTGGGAAAATAGCTGGAGTTAAATTAATTGAAAATGAATGTGGAAATGTGTCGAGTAAAACTCCGCAGCTTGGGGAAAGTCCGCACAGTAGCGGCAATAATATACTGACCAGTCCGCGTAGTCCGGATTACCCACCGCGAGTGCCAGCTAATCCTCTCAGTCCAGACACGACCTTTATTGCGACAGATAATGCAGTGATAAGAGCACCAGCTTCAATGGATACCGCTAAATATCCAGTAAATGATAATGAATCATCAATAAAAAAAACTACTGGTCAGTCGTCAGTAGACGCAGAGTTGGATATTAAAATAAACGAAAGCCCGCCAATTAAAATTGAGAGTGAAATAAAAACAGAACCGCCTGACATATCAATTGGTATTGATGACAAGTCTGTTAAAATAAAAGTTGACTCAACTTGTCAGAGTGTAAATGAACCGTCTCGACCACCTGTATCTTCATCGCCGACCTCGACCACTACTGCGGAAAAAACCTCAACCAGCAGCGAAAAACGAAGTCGTGACTACAATGGGAGTAGTGACAGGCATCGGTGCTCGCGTTGTTACAAACGCAGCAAAATAAAACGCGCGAGTATCGGGGTACAGTGTCGACGTGACCGCAGTGCTCCGTTGCAGCCTCAACGCGGGAACGGCAAAGAGTCAGCGTCTCAGTTGACCAACCCGGCGAACGTTAATTTGCGTCTGCATTTGGAGACCAAAAGCTACAAGTTGCTGAGCCAGTCCCCGGCGGTTATTAAGTACAGCGAGCAGTTAGAAGGGTTGAAGTACCGGAGGTTCATTCACATAGAGCCGTATCCAAATGGCGGTGCCACTGTTGTCCATATGTATCAAGACGAGATTGACGGATTGCCGAAGGAGCAAATGGATGAACTGACCCAAGAGTTTTTTAAAGTTGTCTTTGGTGAGGACGATAACGGAAACGCGTATCATGTAATGGGTATTGTCCACAACTCGGCGGCTTACTTGCCAGATTTGTTGGATCACATGGCTTATAATTATCCAACACTTACGGTTAAGAATGGCGTGCTGGGACGTAACAGTGACATTGAAACGACAACAATGTTACAGTACAAAGAACAAGTATACAAAGCGTACAATAATGGTACTGTAAGATACGGACCGCTGCACCAGATAAGTTTAGTTGGAACTGTCCATGAGGAAGTCGGTGGTTACTTTCCAGATCTACTGAGACGATTGGAAGAAAATCCTTTCCTAAGATTGACGATGCCTTGGGGCGCCATGTCTGTTGTCCAAATGGAAACCCCTCAGGAGTCCAATGATGGTCCTATTCTCTGGATTCGTCCGGGTGAGCAGCTGGTACCTACTGCTGATATCAACAAGAGTCCTTGTAAAAGACGCAGAACGGGAATAAATGAGCTGAGAAATTTACAGTACCTGCCCCGTTTGAGTGAAGCAAGAGAGTACATGTTTGAAGATCGTACCCGTGCTCACGCTGATCATGTTGGCCATGGGCTGGACCGAATGACAACTGCTGCTGTTGGTGTTCTCAAGGCTATACATGGCGGTCAACCGTCCGAGTACAATAGAATAACAAAAGACGTCGTTGCGTTTTACGCTGGTGATTTTCCGGAGTTGGTTGAAAAATTACAACTTGATTTACACGAACCTCCGATATCACAGTGCGTTCAGTGGATTGAAGATGCTAAACTTAATCAATTAAGACGACAGGGTATTCGTTACGCGCGAATAAATTTGTATGATAATGATATATATTTTTTACCGAGAAATATTATACATCAGTTCCGTACAGTATCTGCGGTGTCGAGCATTGCCTGGCACGTTAGATTACGACAGTATTACCCGGACGCTGCGGTAAATTCCACTACCAGACATGGCCGCACGATACCGGAGAACTCGAATCATTTTAAAGAGAAAGATTTGTCGGGAGTGCTGGTTGATGAGCAGAAAGAAAAC
Source organism: Microplitis deprimator (assembly GCA_964016945.1). Taxonomy (NCBI): domain Eukaryota; kingdom Metazoa; phylum Arthropoda; class Insecta; order Hymenoptera; family Braconidae; genus Microplitis; species Microplitis deprimator. The sequence goes on along the minus strand of OZ024709.1, from coordinate 21,690,828 downwards.
GCTGACCGACAGCACATGGCTGAGAAAAAGGCTAAAGAACGGGCTGCTGAGTACCAGGGCAATTTGAAAAAATCTGAGCATGGAAGGAAACGTAAAGACGACCGGGACAAGAGTCGCGATCGCCGTCAGCAGGATTCACGTTGCAAGAGGAAAGAGCGCAGGAGCTCAACTAGTAAATTGGATAAAAGTAAAGGTGATATTACTGGCAAGACGAAGTCGAGCGATGATGACAGAAGGTCGAGTAAGAAACACGAGGACCGGCATCGGAGACGGAGATCGCTCAGCAAGTCGCGCAGACGGAGCTCCTCGGTTAGTCACTCGAGTTCGTCTGACAAGAAGAAGAAGGAGGAGAGATCCAGCTCAAATACGTTGGTTGTAAAGCACGAGGAGCCCAATCAAGTCGATCCTTGTTTAACGGAACAGCAGCAAGTTAGTGCTGTTGAAAATCAGGATAACATTCTTCCAGTTGACAGATGTTCCGAGTGTGCTGAAGATCTACCGGTGAGACTGGACGATGAGACTGTTGGGGCAAGACAGTCGGCGGGAAAAGTATATGCGACTGAAGTTGTTGATAAGGCTTTGGAAATCGCGGTTTATAAATCTAAAACTGACGTTGATGAAGTTTGCCAGTCTCTGAGGGACGGAGTTGCGGAAGCTTCGAAAGAAGTCCTTGAGAAGATAAAAAAAGAGTGCTACGAATTGGCCGTTAAAACTCACGAGGAGAAGAGCAGTAAGTTTGAAGAATTGTGGCGACTGCTGGAGACCGAAACGATCGGGGCTTTTACGTCAGAAATGGAGTGCGCTACAGAGAACGCTGTCAAGGCGTTGATTGAAATGGCCGAGGAAGAGGCTAAAGAACGTGCTAAAGACGCTGCGGAGGTCACCCAACCCATGGCAGTAGAAACTCCAGTCGCTGAAGAACCTAAAGAAGTTTCCGTAGCTCCAGTTGCCAGCGCCGAGTGGAGCCACCGCGAGTCTCCCAAGTCTCCGAAAGAGCACAGACCATCCAAGAGTTCAGAGAGCTCACGAAAATACAAAGACAGAGATTCCCGAGACCGGCACAAGGAACGCAGGGATCGCGACCGCCGTGACCGTGACAAGGATCGCGAGCACAAGCGGAAAAGTCCAAGCAAGTCCGATCATCGCGATACCGAATCAAACAAACCACATGCCACTTCGTCCTCTTCGTCGCCTTCTTCTTCGTCCAGTTCTTCAACAAAGCCGAGCAAAGACGAGCCCAGATCTTCGTCCTCTTCCGACAAAACTAAACGTGACTCTCATCGTAATGAAAAAGATTATCACCGAAAAAGCTCATCATCTTCCTCACACAGAGATGAGTCGAAACGTTCATCGACTTCCAGCTCGAGTCATAAAAGAAAAGCAACCAGCAGCAGCTCCAGCCAAGTCCACAAAGATTCTAAACGAATTTGTACTGAGTCTATTAGTCAGACTAGCGGTAATACTCCAACTACTATTTCTAATACTAATATTAATATTGGCACCAGTACCAGTACTTGTTCATCAACATTGTTGTCTTCAACGACTTTGTCTCTGTCTTCTTCTTTAACAAATGAACAAACTCCAAGTGCTAGTGCTAGTGGTAGTAGTAGCGGTAGCGGTGGTGGTGATGTTGGTTCTAATGCGACGTGAATCCTTAGCTACTTAACAAAGTGTTTAGTACAATAATAAATATTTTAAATAGTAGCTTTTGAGTTTATTAAACTTTAATTACTATTATTTAAACTGATAAAATGTTTACTGTGGAAATTATTAGTATATTACACACCTAGGGAGGAAAGTAGGACATTCCTCCGTGGTGTGTATGCAGTTTTTCACCAGACCTGCACCTGAAAGTTCAAGTTTTTGCCTCCGTTTGTGGGAAAAAGGCGCGTGCGGTAATTTTTATCGTTTGCTTTCTCGTAAAAGGAAAGAACGACTTTCTTCCGTCTAAACAAGGAGGGAATTTAAACTTTCGGTGTTGATCTGGTGAAAAATAATTAACATGTGTGTGTTATTGTTGAACAATAACGACTACTAATTTCAGTTTAAATTGACACATTTATTTATCAATGATAAGTATGATAAAATACATTATATTATTATTATTATTATTATTATTATTATTATTATTATTATTATTATTATTATTATTATTATTATTACTATTATTATTATTATTGTTCTTGTAAATATTTAATTCAGAGTTTCGTGTGAAGGTTGAGTGAATTTAATTACTAAGCTAAATTTAAAAATTCATTAAAAAATTTCATAGAAAAAAAAAAAAGAAATAATTATTATTATTTATTAACGTGCGATTGGTATTAAAGTGATAAATATAATTATTATTAAAAATAAAAATGTTTATATTAATAATTTCAACTTATGATAAATATTTTTAATTATAATTAAATATTTATTTGGTTTATTAATAATTTGGTAATTATAAAAAAAATGTATACGGTTTATTTATTAATTTATAAATAATTTATTCTGATGGCCATTTGCCTTGAAAGTATGCCCTAGTAAATAAGTTTAACAATTATTGATAAATTATAAATTAATTATACGTTTTATATTAATAACTGACACTTATTTGGTAATTATTATTTTGTAAACGTTTAAAGTTTATGCAATGATATAAATTAATTATACTTTATTGAGTATTTTTATTTAATAATTGCTCATTAATTTATATATTTACTTCCGGTTTATAACTATAACTATAACTATTTTTCAGAGGCTTTATTACTATTAATTAATTAATTAATTAACTATTGAAACCATTAACTATTAAAACTTAATTTAGTATGACGTGAGTTTAATTATTGATCATTAATTTTAATAATTAAAAATATAAATAATCAAAACAATTAAAATTGTATAAGTTTTATAAAAAAAATTATCAAAGCAAACTATCAAAATTTATTTAACTTTTTTTTTTTTAGTTGAAATTAATGATCGATTGAAAATAAATAAGTAGTTTGTATATTTAAATTATAATTATTTAAATAAAATGAAACAGTACAATTTATGACATATATATATATATAAATATATATGTGCATCTAAATATATATTAGTCCAAATCTAAAAGTGGGGATTTTACTTGAAAACTTTATAATCTGATTAAAAAAAAAAAATTTTATACAAGTTATAGAAAGAATTAAAATTAAATTGTGAAAATAATTCGGAATTTTAATGGATTACTAATTAAAAATAAATTCAAAAAATTTCATTTGCTCAATTCTTTCAAGTCAATAAATTTAATTTTGGCCAAAATTATAATTGTTGGCATTTAATTTTATGAAATTAATTAAATTTGTGTATAAATTCAAGTTTAATGTCCCACTTGCAGACCATTAGATTTAAAAAACGTAACTAAAAATCCCATAAAAAAATATTATTATTATTATTATTATTATTATTATTATTATTCTTATTATTATTATTATTATTATTATTATTATTATTATTATTATTATTATTATTATTATTAATGAGCAATTAAAATCGACAAAATAAGAGAAAAAATATATATAAATATATATAAGCATAAATACACGCACCAACAAAATTTTAATTTAAAAAAAAAATTAAATACAAAATTATAATTTAAGATTTTGACTAAAAAATAATTTATATGACAATTGTTATCAATAAATATTAATTATTAGTTCGAATTAAGTACATTAATGTAGATACATATATTTGCACCTGTAATACATTCAGTAATAATTGATTAATTATAAGATTTAAAAAAAGAGAAGAAATGAGCGCGAATAAGATTTAAAAAAATAGTTATCAATTGGAATTGAATTAGCGTGTATATTTTGTAAATATAATTGATAATCATAATTAATATAATCATAGATTACGATGTTGAATACCCGTATAAATAAATAAATATATATATTGATGAAATAAAAATAAATATATATATATACATATATAAATATAAGAAAGTAGACGCGAAACTTGAATATTAAAATAAAGAGATATATATTATTGAAAAATAAGCGCACCGACGCAACTTCTTGCTTGATTATTTTTTATTCAATTACTTAAATTACTTTATTACTAATTTAACTTTACTTCATTTAATCGTTAATTTAATTTTTTTTCTTCATAGAAAGTATGCTGGATAATTAATATTTGAACTAATAAATATATACACGACGTTAAGATAAATGTGGATCTACGTGTTGTGTTATTATTATAATTATTATAAATATAATAATAATGATGATGATTATTTATAATTAATAAGATATAGAGAGATTGTAAGTAGTTTTACATATTGTACACCCCCTCAACACACATATGTAGATGACTCGCATTCCAACATCTAAGTTTTTAATGAAAACAAATAAAAATATAAATTACTTTTATCATATATTTATTGGCAGTTTATTTATATTTAATACTTACCTTAGACATTTTTTTGTAATACTGAAAGTAGCTGACGTCTATTTTAAATATTTTTTTAAAATAACAAGTTATTGAAGTCAATCATTTAAAAATATACGCAACAATTATGATCCTGAAGTTAGAAGACAATTCTCGGTTTTTTTTTAACAAATCTATTACAAAAATTATTAGACGTCGGCTAACTTGAGTATCATTGCAGAATTAATTTTTAAAAATATGATACTGAAATTAGCCGACGTCTAATAGTTTTCAGATTTTTTAAAAATGATAAATTATAGAAAGAAAAATTTTAAAAATGGCACCTATAGTTTTTTGAATTTTCTACATGTGCATGTTTTTAGTTTTTTTTTTTTTCATATACTAAGTTCATTTATTTTTTTAAATCAATAAATTTATTATCTGCTACTTTTAAAATTCGATTGATTGATTTAAAAATTGGCTGGGGTGTAGAATTCGAGGCAGTGTGACAACTTTACTATAATTTTCACCCCAAATCAAATTCACTTAAATCCGATCAAATTCTAATGTCGGCATCGGGACGAATCTCAGGTCCATTGTGGATCCACCTACAAAAATGGTAAAAAAATACATTTTTATGAATTGCAGTTAATAATATATGTATTATCGGGATCTGAATCATTTAACATATGTATCATCAAATATAAGTGTTATAAGAATTTGAATAATTAGGATATGTGTCATCGGGATTTGGGTAATTGATACATATGGATAACCGAGACATGCGTGAAAGACACCATCCCAAAAAAAGGTATGTTAGCATTCATCCAGAAGACGTCTGATACCCCAGAGGTCTCAAAACACCCAACCCTATCCAAAAATTCCCATAGAATCCACTCAACTGCGACAAAAACCGCATAGAAACCAATACAGTCTATAGGATTCTGTGCGGTTTTTGTCGCAGTTGAGTAGATTCTATGGGCATTTTTGGATAGGGAACAGAAGCATTAATTCTGTGTAGGATCGTCGTCTAAGACTTTCTATAGAAAATCTAGACCCAGTGCTTGGTGTTGAGAATAAAAATATCTGGAAACCGGTTGACTCTGCGGGCCAGCCCCGAATTAATAATTTTTTAAATCTACGGCTGTTCGCTTTTTTTGAAAAAAAAAATTTTCGTGCATGCGCAAATGTAGACGTGCAGTGTTTCTGCGCACATTTTTTTTAAGCGCGAGTAGTTTAAAAATTTTAGCGGATGTTCATTACACAGATCCCGATCATGATACTGAAGTTAGCCGACATCTAATAATTTTTTTTTTTTTTTAAGCGATAAATTATAAGAAAAAAATATTTTCAAAAATTGCACTTATAGATTGTTAAATTTTCTACAAGTGGATATTTTTAGTTTTTTTTTTTTGACATATTTGTTGAAAAAAAAAAATTTAAAAATTGTCTGTTAACTTCAGGACCATATCCCGATCACGCAGAATTGACTTTCTTATTTTCCGACCGTAGATCTTAAGTCACAAAGATAATGTTAAGTTAAAAAACTTGGTAAATTCTGAAATGGAAAGAATAAGGGACCAACGGCCTCTGGAAACGCGTCAATCTTGATAACATAAAATTTGAATTCATGTAGTCTCCATAGTTAAAACAAAACGCATGTGAATTTCGCGGCACGTGCGCACTACACTAAGTAATGTCTAATGAACGATCGCGACTTAAATAGTACATGTTTAATTTATAATTCTGTTATTTAGAAACGCGCATGAATTTAAACAATGATAAATTAGTATAACAAATGTATCAATTTCCGATAATTATTTGTTAAAAAAAATTTAAATTCGTTTGTTGTTATTCAAATTCAAGTTTACCGCTGATTATTGTTTCTCCAATTCACGATTTATAATCACCAGCAACAGAGCAGGTAAATCGCACATGTGTATTTTTGGAGTAAACGTAATAATATAATCTAAATAGATGTACATAACGGTGATGTTATTACGTATAATATTGTATGAAGGAGTAAAGGACAGGACTGCAAGACGTTATACAGACAGCATCCGATGTGTGGGGAATGCGTCTGCGCTTCTTGTTAAAATCCTATCTCTGAGAGCAGCAGGGGCGGAGTCCTCCCGAGCCCGGCAATATCTTTACTTCTCTATAAGCTACAGTAGGCGCGAGGCCAGCATTATTTGGATGCTGTCCAAATAACGCGGAACGACGAAACAGACTAGTTGATGGTCTCTAAGTGTACTCTGTTATCCAAAACTAAAATTTCATTATAATTTATTTATCCAACAGTACAACTGCATGTTTAACAGTAATTTGAATTACAAAGTGATTATAACGTAATAAAAAATTTAACGTGAGTTATAATTTAACGAAAACATGCTGGATGCTGTAACAGGATAGAAGACCGTTCCAACCGAGAGCTTATCCGGACGTTGGTGTAGCATCGATCGAATATGTGCTTTTGTGCTTGACTCTCCGCTCATTCTTTCTTTCTTTCTCCGCTCTCTCATGTAATGTACACACTGTTTGATAACAAAGACAGAAAAACATAAAAAATATAAAAAAACAACTAGTCTGTGAGGATATTTTACGGTGGTAGTGATGGTGTACTGCCGCAAACGCAGCATCACTACGCACATTTATTAATCTTTTATGATGGATTATTTATTTGATTTACTGTTTCAGTCTCTCGACTGAGCACGTTTGATTACGTCAATACTATCGTAATAATAGAAAATACAAATTATATTATAAATTATTTATTACTTTTTGGTGACAGTCTTTTTTATTCAAATAACATCAATAAATCTTACGTTTACCAACATGTACATTAATAACCGAGGGTGAGTTTAATTCATTTATTTTACCATTTATTACTTAATATTGATTAATTGCTTATCAATTTTATTTTCTTGCTATCACGCTCCGAAATCAGTTTAAGATTTTTTTTTTATGCATAGAGAAAAACAAAAAAAAGTATTAAATGGTTAACGGTAATTGCAATCGATGATAAATAAATTATTTCGTAAACTATATTGGATAGCTGGAATTACTATTGAGAGTAATCAATTGTATCGTCATATTTATTGAAGAGATTCAAATCATTCACTGGATGTATCAAATTAACGCGATGAATTTCGCGTAGGCGTGAACGTACCACGAGACTTTGCAATACATAATCAATGATAATAACACAATTGAATGATTTTATATCTGTATATGTATATATGAAAAAAATTCAATTGGATACCCTGTTGTTTTTCAATAACTTACCCATCAGTTTTTTCATCAAGAAAAAAATATCTTTATTACTTATGCTCGCATTTTTTTATCGCAAGCAATAAACAGATTGAGATGAATAAAAATGAAATTTTATTTTTATCAATAAAATTAACTATTTTTTATTTACGCGCGGAGGCTGTTGAAAAAGTTAAACGTTTCGTTTTAACCAGGTTTATTATTATTCTCGTATAATAATTATTCCGAGGCAGTTTGATGTCGGTAATATAAAGATAGATATAAAAGAGGAAATTACAGGATATCGGAGAAATAGTTAAAGCATTTCCGATGATGCTGAAGGATTCTCCGGTATTAACTTTTCCCTTCGTCGTAATATAACTTTCTAGCTGTACTGTGAAAATATTGAGTTATAGAAATAAATCCACACTCGCACGATTTACTTTATTCATTTATATTTTTATTTATATATATATATGTAGAGTAAAATAAATATGTACGGAAATCTTATCACGTATCATATAAATATTATATTTAGACACTTATCCTTTTATTCTATTTTAAACAAAATTTATTTTAAGTACAACGAGTTATAAAATTAAAAGCTGAATGACGTAAATAAAATTATACGCATACACATAAGCTTCAGTTTTTGTTTTATTATTATTTTAACATTTTCCTTTGTACATCGTGTATGTTGCATAGTCTTTGGTTTGCTGACTAACATTAAGATTACCCAGTACGAGGGATAGGATTAGGCCGGATATTACGACTATTACCACATCTCATGTACCAATTCAACACACTGAGACCGCAAATCTCATGAATGCATACTATAATTATACCGGAAATATAATAAAATATCGTTTAGTCTAGACACTTGTTTTTTCTAACACTTATAATATTATTATTATTTGTGATAATTATGATAAAAAATATTTCAAACCATTTTATAATAAAATAGCGATATTTTTTTTTAAAACTATCGACGTCATACGAACTTTTTAATGAGGAAAAATGTTGAATTTAAATTCTTTTGAATTAGGTCGACGAGGGAAAAGGAAATCCTGGGATTTTAAAACTCTCGACATTTCATTTTTCATCACTATGGATTAATAATAATAATCATAATAATTATTTTAAAAAAATAATAATTAATATACTTTTGCGAGTGACACATAATTATATCAGTCGATAGTCAATGGACGGAAATTAACAAAAGCCAATAAGACCGCGAATTATTACGCGGTTTGAGTTTACATCAATTATAATTTAAATTTGCTTCATTTAAATTTCATCAATATATATATGGATATAAAATAACTTTTTAGTCATATATGTGTTTAAATTTTTTATTCTTCTATGAAAGTATCGATCAGCTCGTAAATGGGACAATGGACATGATTCAGTGAATTTAAGATAAAGTGATGATCCCTTGAGCAACAATTTAATTTTATGTAAAATTTTACAGAGTATTGAGTATCAGTCAAACTGATTGACAGAAAAGTTAACATCATTCATAGTTAAATGATATATAAAAAAAATATAAACGAGATAACTTTATTTTTAGATCAACGAATAAATGACCTGCTGATTCTCAAGACATTAAATTTTCTTGAATAAATTACTTATTATTAATTCGCGCTTTCTTAATAATACTAAAAACAATAAACTATTCACTAGGATGAATTATTTTGAATTGAATATTGTTTTTATTAATTCAATGATAATTACTGCTTGAATGATCACTAATAGTGTCTGTTTATTTACAGTAAACAACTTATGGAGCGTTAATACCGTTGATTCATTGTCGTATGACAATTGAGCGTTTGGCGATGACTATAGCTTGAGAATAAACAATACAAATCTGCAGCAACAATAGCAACAATAACAATACTGAGCAAATCTCCGAGCATTTGTGAGTTTAACAGAACGCCTACATGAAACTAAAATTATATGCACGACTGATTATAAATCCTCTGGGAATGTGCTCGCTAAAAAAAAAATTATAAACGCACAGAGAACCACCAGCTAGACTACTCTAAATATTGACATCGAAGTGATGATCAGCAAGGAGTCTTCAATTATTAAAATTTCCATCACAACACGTTATCCGCGATATCTTCGTAGACGGGAGATATTAAAGCGGGACGGATGCTTTCTGCTTAAATTACTCTTAACGCTCTACTGCATCGTTGGGGGTGACTGTGAGCCGCGGCGCGGTATCAAAGAGCTGCAAGCTGCTTTGGCTGAGGACCGCGTGCCACCGCCCTTTTTGGGTCACTGTGACTTCGAAGCTCCATGCGGATCCTGGAACTACACGGGAAACTTTAAAATCGTATCGAAAAATGACGCGACCGAGTACACCGCAGGTCATTATTTACGTCTCGATGGCCCTGATATTGGACAGATTTGGTCGATTCTCATACCACACACTGGGTCACAGTGTTTTCTTAAATTTTCGACCCGTCAAATTAAGATGAAAAATCAAGGAATCATACGGCTCATTATTATGTCTAATAATATCACGACCTCTGTTGCTTCTGAACGACCGGGTAACGATGACGCAAAGTTAGTAGTTAGTTTGTTATATACTTATTTATAGTAATTAATTACTGAGGATAAACACCCGATTGCATTGCGTAGGTGGAACATTACGGAACTTAAACTTGGAGCTATTAGCCAACCGTACAGAGTTGGTCTTGAAATAGATGTTCCAAACAATGCCAGTTTCTCTATTGACAATATCAGACTGGATGACTGTTTTCCAGGTAATTTAATTTCATTATTCTTTCATCAACTAACTATTGATCGTATTTCAACGTTAAACTCTCTCTCTCTTTTTCTCTTATTGCTTTTATAACTTTGTCTGCAGAATCTAGACCGTATAATGTTCATAATAAATGCACACCGGATATGTTTCACTGCAAAAATGGATCCTGTATAAATAAAACACGAATTTGTGATTTGACACCGGATTGCGCAGAGGGAGAAGATGAAATTCTCGAGTGTGGTATGCATTATATTAAATTCTTCAGTTAATTAATTTTTTAAACAGAGACGATAAATTTTTTAAATTTTAAATCGATATATTTAATTTTTCATATTCATAAATTCAGACAAAATGCCAGAGACTGCGAGGTGTAATTTTGAAAATGGCTGGTGTGGGTGGGCAAACGCGCCGAATAAAACTTTGCAGTGGACTTTACATCAAGGCAGCACACCTACGGAAAGAACTGGTCCCAGTTATGACCACACATATCGCAATGTAACTGGTGGGTGTCAAATTATTATTATTATTTTTTAAACTTATGACTTTTCTATGATGATTTTAGGTACTTATGCATTTGTGAATTCATCGAGAAATCACGGATTGGGTGAAAGCGCCACTATCAATAGTCCGATATTCAATCCAACTCCGCCTTATCATGCTGATCCAAAAAGCCGTTACTATAATTCATGTCAAGTACGTTTTTTCTTTCATCAGTACGGCGAATTCAGTGGATCCTTGGGGCTTTATTTGATACAACTTAAACCGCATCAAAATCATTCAAAAAGATTGTGGTGGAGTTACGGTGATCGTAATGATATCTGGTACAATCAAGTAGTAACATTGCCTGATATAAGATACCGATATTTTTTGCAATTTGAATCAAGCAAAAGTTACGCCGCAAAAGCTGACGTCGCTATTGATGATTTTTCATTGAGTCCTGAGTGCTTTGGTATTGGTTCGTATAAAATCAATTCTAATCTATAAATAGAATATAATACAATACATAAAAATGGGAATAATAGTAATAATAATGGAGAATAGAGAATAAAAAAAATTAATTAATTGTATCGCAGGAGTACCAGCGGACGTGGTGGGAGATTTTAATTATTACAGCCCAGTAATAGAATCTGAGCATTCGATCGAGCAGCACTTTGATTTCGTGAATGAAACAGGTACGTCATATAGCAACAGCTACTGCCAATATTATAATATATTTTTAGACATATAATTAACTCTCTCTCTCTCTCTCTCTCTCTATGATGTCACTACTAACATAAATATATATCTATATTGTTTAAAGTGGTGAGAATAACTACATGCGGCGCAACGGGGCGTTATGGACCGACAACAACGCAGTGCGCGCGCGAGTATAATAAAACAGAATCAGAAGTCCAAGTTCCGACATTTTTACGTGTCAATACAACCCAAAATGATTATAATCAGGGGATTCAAAAGTGGGTGGTCCCCAGCGGCGGATACTATACATTAATAGCGATGGGTGCACGCGGGGGCAGAGGATCGGGCGAAATGGGCAGCACTCTCGGAGCTTTAGTGCGCGGAGTTATTGAGCTTGAAAAGGGACAGATTTTATATTTTTTAGTTGGACAACCGGGAACCGATGCATGCACTAAAAGTTTGGGCATAATGAATAATCCATGCGGTGTTGTATCTCACAGCGGTGGTAATGAATCACCATTTGTTGGGATGCAATCTGCCATACGTGAGGTAAAAAATATTGAATTGACTAACGGCGGGGGTGGCGGTGGAGGTGCTACATATATATTTACCGTTAAATCAACGGGAGAGCGACAGCCACTGATGGTCGCTGCGGGTGGCGGTGGACTGGGATTTGGACAATTTGTCGATGATGGAATCCAACATGGTCATGGACCTTTTGCAGACAATAAAAATCTCCTACTTGAATTAACGCCGGGTGAAAGATCGGGTGGTGGGGGTGGTGGATGGAATAGTTCATCGACCCACGATTTGCGATTGCTGTCAGTGGGAAAATCACTGATAATAGGAGGTGTGGGCGGTGTAGGATGTCACCAGAAAAATAAAACCCATGGCGATGGAGGCTTCGGTGGAGGAGGTGGAGGTTGTCGAACTGGTGGTGGCGGGGGTGGTTACATTGGCGGGACTACAGGCATTAAAAGCTCGACGAACGGTGAAGGTGGGTTCTCATATATTGCCTCGGAACTCATTCACTCGGCGTACAGATCGGGATACAATCCTGGTGCCGGTGAAGTTATCATTGTGCCGGCTATCAGCGGATGTGGATGTGATTTCCGTTGTGTTGCGGTGGATCGACATCTCAGTGAGACCAGATGTCTGTGTCCACCAGGATGGCAGCTTGGCAACGACTCACGTTCATGTGCGCCCGACGAATTAGATCTCACCAACCAGACGATGAAAATAATATTGATTATCGTTTGTTTTATATTGGCGGTATCTTTCTCCGCGTTGTGCTTTATACTTTACAATAGATATCAAAATAAAAAAGCACTGATAAGACGTAGACAAGTTATGTTTGGCAATGGAACTGAATTAACATCATTGCCAGTTGTATCGGATACTATAATGACTGAATTTAATCCGAATTACGAGTTTGCTGGTAACTTTTACAGTATCAAAGACTTGCCACAGATACCGCGTGAATCGATTACTTGCGTTAAACCACTTGGGCAAGGAGCTTTTGGTGAAGTATTTCAAGGTGTTTATAAGTATACTCGCAATGAAGAAGCCCAGATTGCTGTTAAAACTTTACCAGCGGTTACCACATCCCAAGCAGCTGCTGATTTTATGATGGAGGCACTTATTATGAGTAAATTTGATCATCCGAATATCGTTAAATTTATTGGAATTTCATTTGACAAAAATCCACGTTACATTGTTTTGGAATTACTTGCTGGCGGGGATTTGAAAAATTTTCTACGTGAAGAACGACCAAAACCTGTATGTAATTTTTCATTAGATTGTAATGTCTATAGTTCATTTAAAATTATAATAATAATTATAATTTATTTAGGACCGACCGACAAATTTGTCAATGAGGGATTTAATTATTTGCGCTCATGATGTAGCGAGTGGCTGTAAATACATGGAAGATGCACGTTTTATTCATCGTGACATTGCAGCACGTAATTGTCTACTGACTTGCAAAGGGCCTGGTCGTGTTGTCAAGATCGCAGACTTTGGCATGGCACGTGATATATATCGTAGTGATTATTACAGAAAGGGTGGGAAAGCTATGCTACCCATTAAATGGATGCCACCAGAGAGTTTCTTAGATGGTATTTTCAGTACAAAGACTGATGTGTGGTAAGTAATTCACGGAGCTGTGAATCTTTCATTACCCATCATCCGGGTTTATCCGTCCTACCATCAGCTTTGGGAATACTAGATTAGTAAATACATATACACATTTTCACAGGGCATTCGGTGTACTCCTTTGGGAGATTATGTCATTTGGTTACATGCCGTATACTGGATGCTCCAATAGAGAAGTAATGTCGATGGTGCAGTCAGGCGGTCGTCTAGAGAAACCAGCCGAGTGTCCTGATCCTATTTATGGAATTATGGCCAAGTGTTGGCATCCAAGACCCGAAGGTCGACCGAGCTTCACTACTATCGTCGAGAGATTAGGATACTGTCTACAGGATCCAGATGTTACTAATCATCCGATGCCAAATTATGACATTCTGCCTGATTGTGATAGGGAGATGACAATTATGAGGCCTGATCCGGAGACAGAATGTATTAACGTACATTCTAATGTAAGTTTATATTAATTTGTTTGATTGCTGAGTGTCAATGTGTGTTAATACTATGAAATGTCATTTAGTTAGAAAGGTTTAGGATCAATATCCGTGGAACTAACAAACAATTAATAAATAAGCAAATAAAATAACAGTTTCACGGATTTGTTATTTACGTGTTCGTTAGGTATAGAAAAATAACATCGAAAATGAGATGATGAGAATGGCAGCAAGAGTTGATTGAAATTTCTCAGGTTTTGAATGATTTCTGCACAGCTGGACGGATGTGGATACATGCAGCCACGGACTAATTTTCGTCCCGGTGCCTACAAAATAGGATTTGTACCGGGGATCGTCTACGCTTCTCTACGACACAATGATGATTTGGAGGGTGAAATTATTCAAGAGACGACATTAATACAGCCAAAAGAACGCGAAGTTAATGCCGAGAATGTGAGGATACGTAAAATGTCAGAGGACAAGTCACCCAATATTTATGATGAGGTAAAAATTTTATTTTATTTTATTTTATTAATTAATTAGTAGTAATTTAATTATTTATTTTTACGTAGGAGATAATTAAGCAGCAGTTTAATGATGACAAAAGTCTTAATGAAAAGTCGATACGAAATGAACAGGATTTGAGAAGAGAATTGGAGAAGCCAATTGAAAATGGTGAAAGTACAACGACTGATACTATTTCCGATTCACTGGTAAATGCTTGTTCGGTATCACCTTCAGACACTGGACTATCATCACCAAACACACCTAAGTCATCGCCAAACCACACAATCATTAGTCCTAATAATTCAACCAATAATCTTAATGGCATTGTTAAGAAGAATGCACTGAAAGCCACATTGAGCTTGGATCCAGCGACACTTTATCGTGGAACTATTCCATATGAGAAAATATCATTTTCTCAAGCACCGCCACGCCTAAGTAATGCTGATAGCTTAGAAATGAAGAAGGTAATTTATTATTTAATTACTTATTCAATAGTCATGTAGTAAACATTGAATTATTTTATAACAGGAGTCATTAGGGCACGAATTGCCGAGAGAAGAAGAGTGTTCCTGCTGAGAAATGTTTACTGGGGACTGACGAGAACATTCTCCCCACATTACAAAAAGGACATTAATGAGATCAATATCAATGCCATCAATGATTATCAATTGTTACGACGAGTATGACAGTGTAACAAGACATTCATCCGAAGAAACGCTCATTTAAGAAAACATAAACAAGACAAACTAAAAAATATAATTACTAATAGTATTGAAGTCACAATTTTTTACCTGAACTTTCTTTACGATACTATGCACAGAAAAAAAAATTTATATATATAAATATGAATAAATGAGTGTCCAATTTTATATTGTAGATCGACATCATCGAGTTTTAATACGTCAAAATAAAAAATGAAGCTTTAGATTTATATGATAATTATTTATTGGCAGTAATGAGTGACTTCATTAATTGTGTGGCTTTATAAGTAATAATAAAAATTATCGAATTTAAAAATAGTGGGAAATTTAAAAAGACAGTTAGACAAATAAATTAAATTTATCCACTGATTGTTTTATTTATTAAAATAGTTTGCTGTAAGTATAGTAAAGCTTTAGCGTGAAAAATTAAAATTTTAAGCTCACCAGTATGTTATATTAGTGAAAAGAGTAAAATATATATGTGACATGTTGAGTAATCGTGTCTTTTAGAATTATTAATAGACACATTACATGAATATTGTGTGTCATAATCGTGTAGTCCAAGACGATAAATCGTTTTGGATGCATAAACAAAACTAATATTAGTAATAATAATAAATATTATTACTATTATCATGAGAAAACATAAAACTAAAGTTGTTATAGTTTATAACATAAATATATATGATTGTTTAAATCCAATGTATAACAAATGGTTTTTGTAATTATTTTTTTTTGTGTTATAAATTGGAATAACGGGGTAAATCTATGATATATATATACGTATTAATTATAAATAATGGTCGTTGAATTCGACATGAAGCTTTAATAAATAGTTGTACTTCCTCGTTAATAAATAAATGAATTAAATGAGGAATCGATTTAAAACAACTAAGGTGATGATTATTAATAAATGTTGATTGTATGAATTATAAATATCGAAAAATATAATAATAATAATAATGATTATTGTCTGTAATTTGTAACAGACAAGTGTATATTCAGTATTTATAATTAAATTATTTAAATAATGGACTAAGTGCTCATTTTTATGCATCTCGAGCACGAGAAAAAGTATACATATATATATATATATATTTTAAGTACGCAGTAATTTATTTTTGAATTTGAAAGCTCAACGCGTTTAAAAAATTTTGTCGTCGAGGTTTAATTTAATTAAGTTTACTGTACAAATAATTAAATATTTATTTGAGACTGTCGTGAGCGCAAGTAAAACTGGAATTGTTAATTAAATGCCAAAGATAATACTCTATATTTATTATTATTATTTTTCATTGTTAAATATTTTATATTTTATCATAGTAAGCTACATCATTAATTATTTATTAGTTTATTTATAATTGTTTACTTTTTTTAATTTATATTTTAATTGTGACAGCTCAATTACTATTTTATTACTCAACTTCCGCTTTTTATACCACTAAATTTACTCAATAAATATAATTAAATTTTTTATCCAGTGATTTATTTTTTTGTTCAATTAGATTAATTTGCCCTGTACATTTTTATTAATAGTCTGAAGATTTTTTTTGTAACAAGTAATAAAAGCGGCCTCTTAAAACGAGCAATTGAAAGACGCAGTAATAATAAATAATAAATACTAATATTTATATTAATCTTACCGGTGTTCTGTTTTTAATGCAGACTCTTGGTCCAACTACGCTCTATGCAAATTATTTTTAGATTTCATCGCCTATTCTTCATTCGGTATTCATTTTATTTTATATTTCTAAATTTGGATAATTCAAATTTCTCCCCTTTTTTTTTTTATTTAACTCCACACACACAAGTTATTTTATTTAAATTATTTGCTCAATAATTTATAAGTCTAATTAATCATAAACAGGATTTAATATCTATATAATAATTGATGTATTGAAAAAAAAATATTTCAGTAATTTATTTTATGGATCTTGTACTCGATAATTTTAACTATTCTGTGATGGTCCAATTTATTTTAATTATTTTTATTCCATATGTTGTTATATATATTAATTGTAAAATGGAATATTTTAAAAATTTTAAAATAATTTCCAGTCGAGGTTTACTTGAATGGGCATTACCTGATTTAAATAAAATTGATCATCACATTGATTTTATTCAAAAATGAATCGGTCTTTCTTTTAAAAATATAAAATAAGGATATTGATATATTGTATAACTATCAAATTTTTTAAGAGACTGGTTCTCTGATGATAAAATATAAATAAATAGTGTAAATAAATGTGGGACGGAAATATTAATGAAAGCGTAATATTTAAACGTAAATAATTTATTTAATAAAATCATAGATTTATGTATTGATGTAGAATAGTATAAGAATACGTACAAAAAATATATATATGATCAATGTAGTTGATATTGTTTTTTTGCAAAAAAAGTTTTTAAAGTAAATATGGTACAAGTATGTGTTACCCAAAGTATTAACATGCTGCGTTTTTTATTCGATTTATAGAAATGTAATTATACATTTTTCTCATAAATTGAGTTTTTAAAAAAAGTAATAATAATAATAATAATTTTTATAACAATTATTACGAGACGTAGATAAATATTTAATGAATTTACTTTTTCGTAGTTGACGGTTAGTAGAATTTTTTATTTTATCGTTTAATATTTATATTGTAATGATATATTTTCGTAAATAGCTCATTGGTACCTATATATTGTAAGAGAAAATATTAAATAAAGGGATGTATTTAAAAAAAAAAAATTGTTATTATTAATTTTGACAGTTCTGGGGGCTGCTAATAGCGCCCAGTTTTAAATTGGCCCGAATTATTAAATACCAATTAAATCTAAGCTTTAAAACGGTGGCTCGCATTAAGATTAATCTGATAAGCTTGGGAAGCGTGTAAAAACGTCGTATATTATTGTGAGCAGCTAAATATATATGTAAAAGCATAAAGCTCGTGTTGGCAGGGTTGCCTCTGTTAAAACTCACAACGATTTGAGTGTAACTTTTCATCCGGCTGCATTAGTTTAAACAGCTTTCAACTGACTGATGCTTTATTTTTATTAAATCTGTCATACCATGACTAAGTTTACATACTTTTATGTACGGGCCTTCGAAGACGATAATGGAAAAATTAAAACAGAAAGATTTATCAAAGGGTAAATTATATTTTTTAAACCAAAGCTCATAATACATTTTTTTATTTATTTTCTTTTTTTTTTTTTTAGGGATCCAGAGTTACTGGGGATTCGACAAGATGTTTGTAAACCACTTGGTCGTTATAATTTACTTTCAAGACATTTACGTGGGGGTCTTTCCGGTTCTGGAGACGTTTATCATCCTGGCAAGGCCACTTTTAAGGTTTGTGAATACTAATTAATTTTTTCATCAATTCTGCTGTCAATTTTATTTGAATTATAATTTTTTATGACGAATGATTTTAAAATTTTTTTGTACGATGACATTCAAAAATTGGGTTCCAAGTTTATTCAACTCGGTCCAGTAGGCGGATAAAAATCTAAAGCAAGTAAAGTCAAAGCGTATCTTAAGTTTTGCATGAGCGCGTTTAGTCAAAAAACAAAATCTCATTGTCTGAAGAAAAAAATTTTTTTGTCAACCATGTTGGAATGTAGCCAATGTGTATATGTTTACCAAGCCCGGATAACTGTCTCATATTTTTAGTCGGAGCTATTTCGAAGCAACTTTCATGTGTTTTACTTCCCAAAAATCGTTATACTGGATAGACTACAATTCAAACAAGATCCAAACATATATACATATATTTACACGCCAGTCTACATCACCACATGATGTTGCCATCTAAAAGTATTTTTAAAGAGTACATTTGATGTATCATCAACTCGAATAATTCATCTCAACAGCGCATAAATAAAACGATTTTGTTAAAAAATCTCCTGTCAAAAATAAAAAAACAAACCAGACAATGAATAATATAAATAAAAGTTTGACGAACTGTTTTAAATAAACAATAATTTAAAGTTTTGAGTTCATTGATGGGGAATATAAATTATTAAATACTTGAGAGTCATTATCCATTACGTAAAGGCCAATGGAAAATTGCATTAAATTATTCTACAACAAGGCCGCGGATTTCGCATATCAAATAACATTTTATTAAATTAATTTTAAGTATTTTTGTGAAATAAATAAATTTCCTCAGCACAATGACAATGGAATAAAAATATGAATTCATATAAATCGATTTTTTATGCGGCTCTACGCAACCGCAAACTCTCAGAGAGTTCCAATAGCAAAAATCGTAAGAATAATAATCTTTACGATGTCGTTAAATAATCCACGGAATATTAACATAAATATATAAATATGACCTCTTTTTTGTTGTTTCTGTTGGTAAATTTTAATTGTTTTTTCAAGAATCTTCGTATCCTTCTCTAGTTTTTTTAGTCAGAGCCTTATTTAAAATATAATAAAGTCTGCTAGTGATATGACTCGTTTAGTTTTTCACGTGGTAATTTAAATGACGTTTGCTCCAATATCCTCAGTACACTGGCAGCTGTCGACCCGACAATATCACCAGTAAATGCTTTACTTCCGTGCTTCTTAAATTTAATTTAACTGCATCCGTACTTGCTTTCAATATAAATTTATTACTCTCGTAAAAACAAATTTACATTTATTAAGGAAACTTTTATCAGCTGAACTCACTAGTCGTTTCCTTTATTTCCCAATTACTCTAATTTATCTTAGTACAGAAATTTAATTTAATTCACAACAAGTATATTACAAAGAAAAAAAAAGTCCGCATTGTATTGACTAAAAGTGAATCAACTGCATCAGTTTCCTTGTCTACTTGTACGTCAACATCAAGTAATTACTGTCATTAGTGACCCACAAAAATAGTCTTTATGTTTTATCATTTATCGTGCACTGCGACCTTGATCCTGATAATAATTACCACCTAGTATTTAAGTCCAACTAAAGCGAATAAATCATTTATAAAAATGAATAGTTACGGGTGGAATATGTCTGTGGTTTCTGAACCAGAATTTTCAAAAAAGACCATCGAAAAAGTTCAAGTGAGTATTTTATCGTATTAAATTTATGCTCAATAAAAAAAAATTTATTGTGTACGCTAAACATGCAATCAATTAGTTTGCACTCAGGTCACGATCATCTAATTGTCATAAGTTATAAATATTTAAGTCAACAATCAAATATTTATTTTTAAATTGAACCCAATTGGTTTTGAAATTTGAATTATTTAAAAAAAAAAAATAATAATAATAATAATAGCAAATAAAATACATCAAGCAATAAATTTTTTTTTTAAACATGACCTTGAGTCTATCAACGCGCTATCACTTTTTATTGTCTAGTATAAATTAAACTATTATTTGAAAAATTAAAATATATACAAATAATCATAGGAGTATAAATTTCTTTGATTATTATTATTTCAAATTACGATGAAATCAGATTGATGAAGTCAGTGTAAGATTAACAGGAATTAAAAAAAAAAAAGTAAATATAAACACCTTTACTCTGACGAGCCCAATAAATGATTCCATCACATACATTCTCTCTGTATATATTAGTATCCAACCATTCCTACAATAAAATTCATCCGACATCGGCATTCAAGCGAATTCCTTTGAACGTAAAGGTTGAAGAGGAATCAATAATTTCTGTGAAAATAATTATTTTGACAATCAGTTATCACGTGGTTTCAATAATTGACAAGAGAAAGTGCACTGAAGCCGTAAATTTTAAAAATATCAAAAATGAGTGGATTCTATGGAAGTTACCCGCAATCTTGTGGTTATGGCTGGAGCAAAGAAGCGACAGAGCCTGGAAATGATATTTTTGTAAAAACAGTCTGCGAAGTAAAACGTGTATTACCTTCATTGTTTAATATCAAAGTGGTATGATATCATTCTCATGGATTTGTTTGATTAAGACTTACATATTGATCATAATAATAATAATAAAATTCATTGATATTTCCGCAGCTGTCAAATAATTTATTATGATAACTATTGATATTTAATCGCTGATACTATATCATTATTATTATTTATATTTTTATTAATCATTATTTATTATTTTACACATTCATTAATTAATTACACCTGTAATAATTAATTTTTATTTTAATTGAAACTTAACCTCACTTTTTATCTGTCAAATTGAAATTTTAACGACAGGTAATTGTTTATTTAATTATTTATGTATATATATTATTTATATTCATTTGTTTTATGAAAATTTAATTGTTTAATAATAATAATAAATTTATCTAGGATATTGTTTATTACGAGTGCGAATGTAGCAGACATCAGACAAATTTAAAATAATAATGATAGTAAAATTAGCGGACATCTGACAATTTTTAAAACTTTTAAATAATAAATTAAAATGTTTATAAAATAAAAATAAAAAAAAATGCATGTTTAGACAATTTTAAATTCAGTAAATGCATTTTTTTTTAATTTTTTTAAAATTAATCTGATAGTTGTTAAAAATTAATTAAATAAATAGACTAGTTTCAAGATGATTGTGGTGAATTTTTTATCCGGGTTCATATATATTTATTATTATCAAGCATATAAACATCCTTTTACTGATAAAAACTTATGAAAGTTAAGCTCAGTATGTTCTATGCACTTGATGCAATCAGAGCAAGAATAAAAAATACTAACGCCTGTAAAAAGTTTTTTTATTTACTATTTAAAGTAAATAAATAAATATGAATAATAAAAAGTATACGTTTCAAACATTTAATATAAACACGCGTTATGAAAAATATTTTACTGGTAAATCTGATGACAGAGAGAAAAATAATTCATTAACGTCAACTAGTTCTGTTAAAAAAACAATTAGTTATAATGATAGTCCGGTTAAAACTTCGAAAAATTACATCGGAAAGTCAATTTATAATGTAATAATTATCTGATGATGACTAGTTTATTTTTTTTGCTAATTATTAATTATAGAGAGTGATTGATTGAGTGAAATTTTGTTTCACAGTTGGGAGAAAGAGGATCGGGGTTCAGATCTCAAGGATCTATCCAAGATTTCAATCAACTGAGACAAGAATGTTTGTCACGGGGAGCTTTGTTCGAGGATCCAGAGTTCCCGGCTGTAGATTCGTCATTATTTTTTTCGAAAAGACCTGATCGATACATCGAATGGCGAAGGCCGATGGTGAGTCCACTTTGGATTTAGTATTGGAGTAATTTTTTTTGGTAATTAAAATTTTTAAATTTATTTCAGGAAATAGCAGACAATCCCCAGTTATTTGTTGAAGGATTTTCAAGATTCGATGTCCAGCAGGGAGAACTTGGTGACTGTTGGTTACTTGCGGCAGTCGCTAATCTCACAATGCATCCAAATTTATTTTTTCAAGTAGTACCTGAAGATCAGGGTTTTGATGATAATTACGCTGGAATATTTCACTTCAGGTAATTAAATTTTTTCTAAATTAATTAACAAGTGTATTGATGATTTACTTGTTTAGATTTTGGCAGTATGGACGTTGGGTCGATGTGGTGATCGATGACCGTCTGCCAACTTACCACGGGCAGCTGATGTTCCTAAACTCTGCTGAGAAGAGTGAATTCTGGAGTGCGTTATTAGAAAAAGCTTATGCTAAACTTCATGGTTCTTATGAGGCTTTGAAGGGAGGAACAGCTTGCGAAGCTATGGAAGATTTCACTGGCGGAGTTACTGAAATGTATCAGATGGACGAAACACCACCAAATTTGTTTAGTATTTTAATAAAAGCTTACGAGAGAAATTCAATGTTGGGATGCTCGATTGAGCCAGACCCTAATGTTCTTGAAGCGGAAACACCTCAAGGTCTTATTCGAGGACACGCTTACAGTATTACGCGTGTCAAGTATGTCAATATTGAGACACCGAATCAGGTTGGAAAAATTCCGTTGCTCCGGTTGAGAAATCCCTGGGGGAATGAAGCCGAGTGGAATGGTCCCTGGAGTGACATGTCTCCAGAATGGAGATTCATTCCAGATCACGAGAAGGAAGAGCTTGGATTGACATTTGACACTGACGGCGAATTCTGGATGTCATTCCAAGATTTCAAAACATATTTCACAAATCTTGAGATCTGTAACTTGAACCCCGATTCGCTGACGGAAGACGATCTGAGTGCCGGAAAAAAAAAATGGGAGACAAGTGTCTTCGAAGGTGAATGGGTACGCGGAGTCACTGCAGGAGGCTGCAGAAATTTTTTGGAAACATTCTATCACAACCCGCAGTACCGTATCACTCTCGAGTACCCCGACGAGGGTGACGATAAGTGTACAGTCATCGTAGCTCTGATGCAAAAAAATCGACGTGCTCAGAAGCGAATGGGCGCGGATTGTTTGACCATTGGATTCGCTATTTACCATCTTGAAAATCCCGATCGATTACCTAAACCACTTGACATGAATTTCTTTAAATATAATGCCTCCGTTGCCAGATCACCCTCTTTTATTAACTTACGTGAGGTGACATGCCGTTTTAAATTACCTCCAGGTAGTTACTGTATTGTACCCAGTACTTTTGATCCAAATGAAGAGGGTGAATTTTTACTGCGTATATTTTCCGAAAATAAAAACAATATGGAGTAAGTTATTAATTAATTAATTAATTACTTTAATTAAAAAAATTTTCTCATTAATAATAATTTAATTTCAGGGAAAACGACGAGTCTGTTGGTATCGGAGAGGTGGATGATAGGGTATGTATACTAAAACACGTAATTAATTATATTATACCTCGTGGTTATAAGATTAATGTTCGATCGCCGTAATGATGAATCACGATAATAATCTATACGCTTAGTCATTTATAAACTACGTCATATCGGAGCACTGACAGCCTTAGGGTTTAGCATGATAATTTAAAACCCATCAAGGTTAACACATCGTTACAATAAATTGAGACGAGTTAGTTTTTTCCATAATTAATAATAATACTAATAATTAACTAATAAAAGCAAACTAACAATTATTTTTACTTCCCTTGGGTTTAAATGTTCTAACACGCCGCATGTTTATCACGCTTGCTTCAGATAATTAATCAGCTTAATAAAGAAGATGATAAAGGCGACGAAGTAAGTTACTGAGCACTTAACATGATTAAATTTTTTTATAATGGAATTTATAATTATAATTAGTCTTTTAAATTTATATTGTAATTTAATGTAATGAAATTTATTATTCAGGTACGCGAGCAACCAGAACCCGACCGCAGTAATGAGGAAAAAGTACGCGAATTCTTTAGAAAACTCGCGGGCGATGATATGGAAGTTGACTGGGAGGAGTTGAAAGAAATTTTGGATTACGCCATGAGAAAAGGTATGAATTTATTATGTTATTTTTAAATTAAAAGCTTATGTCCTTAGAAGGCTTTGGGCTAATTTTTAAACTCGCACTAAACTTTATTTTCTATTTTTAAAATTTCTTGCGCTTTTTTTATTCAAAGCTACCGCTTCATTAATCATTAAAAGGTAATTTTACTATCATGCCATTGCGTTAAAAAATATTAATATAAATATAATAATAATAATAAAATTCTCCATTACGTAATTGGAGTAATTTATTATAAGTAATGTTCAATGACAGTGATAGTTTTACGTTTAAATAAATAAATTACGGCATGTTGATTCAAATAAAGCTAACAGACAGTGTGTGTTATTATAATGGTAGAGCTACCACTGTCTTCTCATCACAGTGAAGCTCATACAGAGCCGAATCAAGAAGGCTCTTTGTTGGACACAATCATCTCCCTGCTGTGTAGTGTTGTTTGCAATGACCAACAATACAGTAAGCCCGTAGGTAAGACTAGAATCATGTGTCATCAATCCATCTTCACTAAGTCTAGATTGTCTAGTGCTTTTACTAATAAGTTAATATATTACTTCGTAAATGATATGTAACTACATAAGTAATAAACTTTTTTTTATTATCAAACAATTTAAATTAATTACTGAATCAATACTTTTATTTGTAGAAATGCACAATGAAGGATTTAGTAAAGATGTATGCAGAAGCATGGTCGCTATGATGGACACTGATCACTCAGGAAAACTTGGATTCGAAGAATTTAAAACCTTGTGGAATGATATCAAAAGTTGGAGGGTAATTTAATACAATAATTAATATTTATAATCCTCGAATACAAGGCATAGGATTTTTTAAATAATTCATAAATTTTTTTTTGTTTTATTTTAATTAAAGTCTGTACTGTTTGCATAAAATATAAATAATTAGATTTTATTATTTTGCTGGGGCTTGTGTTTTGTGGATTTATTTTTTGTATTAATATTTATTTAGCGAGTAATTATTTATTATTTATTACAGGCTGTATTCCGTCTTTATGACAGAGATGGCACCGGTTACTTAAGCGCGTTTGAATTGAGACAAGCACTCAATAGCGCAGGATACAAGTTAAATAATCATATTCTCAATATTTTGGTACACAGATACGGTACCAAAGATGGGAAAGTAACATTTGATGATTATATTATGTGTGCGGTTAGATTGAAAACAATGATTGGTGAGAATCGACAAACTCTTGAAGATGAACTATTTGATGTTCAATAATTTATTACTCTACTCTACTCTATTCTCATTGTTATTACTGTTAATTAATTAATTAATTAATCATTTACCAGCTTTTAAAAATATCATTGTTGTAATTTTTTAACAAAATCACTAATAAATCAAACGCTGCTTTGTGTTGCAGACATATTTCGAGAACGCGATCCACATCATACTAACTCAGCGACATTTACGTTGGAAGAATGGGTTGAGAAAACATTATACTCATAAAAACATCACAAAAAATAATATCTGTGTCACTTATCAATAATTGAATAACAAAATATATTCTCTAAAACAAAAATAATAATACCGCCAAATTAATAAATTAATTTAAAAAATATGTAATCAAAATCACGAATGATGTGGAAAATGTGAATGCTAATATTCAGATGATGAAATTTGAAATTCAAAAGCCAAATTAATTAAAAATAAATCAATCGCACAACATGACGATAAAACCTATGTGCCTACTGCATTTTTCTTCTCATATATTAATATATATTATGATAGATTGTACTTGAATTGTTAAAAATAATGTATTTTTTCTGACAGTAACATAAAATTTGATTAAAAAATAATATTTGTAATTAATATACTATTTTTAATTAATAAATCATTGTTTTGTTCTTTTTTTAAATTATTTATTTGTCCACTTATTTTAGTATTAATAAAAAAAATTATAGTAAATATTTTAATTAATCAACAACTACAAACTAAATTATTGCAATCAAGGCGTAATTATAAAAAATATTAAGCCGATTTTAATTTTAAAATCAAGAATTGGGTTTGAAAATTGCTGACAGCAAAATAATTGCAGTAATAAATTTTAATTAGTTAATTAACTAAATAAATTACTGGTAAAAACGTCGCGATTTTTAAAATCAATAAATTATTTTGTTGGAAATAAATTTGAAAAATTTATAAGCTGTAGGCAATTTTCAAAAATGTAATTAAATTACTAACAAATAATAATTGAGCGTTTAATTCAATTATAATATAATTTATTAATTGCTAAATAATTACTTAACATCAGTCAATCACGTTTTAATTCATTTCTCAACTACGCGAGATATAAAAAAATGATAATAAATTAAATAATTAAAATAATATAAAAGTGTAATATCGATAAGATGATCCAGCTTTGCTGTCCTGTACTTATCGAAATTTAATATGTTTTACTTTATACAATAAACAATTGACTAGAAAAAAATACAGAGTCATAAGTAGATACATTTATATGGTACAATAACGCTCATCTCTTAATTATTATTTATAAATTGCGCTCTCTGAATTTATTTCAAGTTATCGGTTTAATAATATGAAATCTAAGCTATTACACGTGATTATTTATATATTTTTGGTCTTATATATTAAATAATAATAATAAATTTAATATTTATGATTGATGAGTTGATGAACTTAAAATATAAAATTATTTATATTTTTATAAAGCGACAAATAAATTTGTTATTTATTTATCTTATAGTTTAATCTCACATTTTAATGAAAAAAGAGTTGTCACGCCTCATTCTTTTCTATTTATTCATCTATCAATTTATTTTTTTTCTCTAATTGTAAGTAAAACCTCGAAATTTAAATCGAAAAATACAGTCTTTGATATTAAATATACTTTAATCATATTTATTTTTCATTAATTAAAATAATTGTAGCATTTTATTATAGTTTTTTTTTTGTTGGGATATCACGCCCAAGATTGATATGAAATATCCTGTAGTAAGATCTATAATTAATTGGACTCATTATTTAATTAGTCTAGACTCTAGACTACTGAAATAAATTTAAAAATTTTTTTACATCATATATTACACCCAATATTTGATTGTTGTACATTTTAAAATTTGATTTTACAATTTTTTTTTTCGCTACATGATTATCGAATGAGGCGCAATGGATTATATAGATTACAAAAATTATCATTGGCGATTTATTTATTTTATTTAAAATGGTTAATATCGATTCTTCAGATAAACTTTAAACTTGACATCCTATCAATCATCATCACATTATCTGGTCCTTGTACTTTCAGCTGGATTTAATAATCTATCACCATCAATCACAATCTATCATTCACATTCTGTACATAAAATTATATTTATTTTATTGGTCGTTAATTTTATTAACTCCCAATAAAATAAAATAATTATGCTGTTATTTTGTTGTCAACATACTCGTCCTCATCATCATCAGCAAATTTAAATTCACCCTCATCTTCACCAATTAAATCATAAATTGAATCATGTGAAATTTCATCCCTAATATCCATCTCAACTCCATAATCTGGACTCTGTATTTGACATATTTTTTTTTCAACTAATACAATATTATTAATATCATTATCAGTCTCTTTAGATTTATGAACTCGTGCCGGTGAATCATTTCTACTACGCGTAAATTCTTTCATCGGTATATTTTCAACATTTCCTAATATTTTACCTTTGCTTTCCATAACTAAATTTAAATCCGCGCAATCTTTATACCTTCTGGTATTTATCAGCGGTGTCTTTGGTTTAGGTAAAATAAAATCATCTTTTGATTCATCATTTTTTGATACCTCTCGATGACGGTCGTTATTTATTTTACTAAAAGTATTTTTATTATCCTTAATCGTTAGTGATTGATTTGTCTCGTGGTATTTTTTTCTCTGGTCTTTCGATAACTCTCCGCAACTCCTCGTAGTCTCCGGAGACAATTGATTGTATTTGGATTGATTAGCGCTACTATCAATATACTCTTGCAATCTGCTACGTACAGACGCCGGTGTTCTTCTTTTATCATCATCATTAGTTAATCTATTATTTCTAGGTATGCTAGCGCTTCTCGAACGTTCTTGTTCTTCAATTAAGCGGTCGCGATTTGATTTTGGTGTAAATTTACCCCCGCTTCCTCCACCAGTACCACTTGCATCAGCATTAGCAGCCACAGCAGGAGTAGCAATAGCAGACGTGGTGGTATCTTTAGAAAAACGTTTATCAGTTTCAGTAACCAGCCGGTTGGGAATAATGTCAATGTGAGGAGCATCGTCGTGTGAATGTCTCGCAAGGGATTCCTCGCTTACTCTGACTCTTGACTCCTCAAGAATCCGATGAATCGGTAGCATACCTTCGTGTAATCTAGCCCGGTATTCCATTATTATTTCATCATGAAGTCTACTCTCACCGGGATCGTATTTCCTCGCGAGAATTTCAGTATCTGAGTCTTTTTGGTCTTGTCTGTAGATGCGGGCTCTTTGATACTCAGCAGGAGTTAAAGCAGCTCCTTCGGTATCCATAATACGTGACTCTTTTTCACGACGATCGGGTATTTCTTCGTAATGATGATCCTCT
The DNA here is from genome assembly GCA_964016945.1 of Microplitis deprimator. NCBI lineage: Eukaryota > Metazoa > Arthropoda > Insecta > Hymenoptera > Braconidae > Microplitis > Microplitis deprimator. The sequence continues at coordinate 21,661,541 of OZ024709.1, read as the reverse complement.
TCAATGGCTTCGAGTATTTCTGTTTCACCGGGCGTCAATGGCGGTATCCAGACAAGAAACGCTGGGTCCATACCTAAATAAGAACCTGGAGCTGCACCGGCATTTACAACATTGTAATCATAATAATCTAACTCAAGATCTGTATCGGGATTGACTAAACTAAATTCTGAACCAGGCCCTTGGAGAAGACGCTCGCGATTTCGACGATCCTTAGTCTCTTTGCCGCATCTCAGTGTTGATATATTTGATGAAGTGCTTGCTGGTGAAAAACCCTGTAATTTTTCGTAACATTTATCGTTTATTCAATTAATAGACATCGGGGTCGTAAAATTATTGCATAAATAATTTTAAAAAATAAAACAACTAAGGAAACCCATCCGCGATATTATAACGAGATATGTAATTAAATTTAAAAGCGTTTAATATTGAGGACGGGTGTACCTTGGCCTGGACTCTAGATGGTTTTGGGTGTGAGACGCTTACGTTATTGACGCTGGTTGAGCCACTTTCAGTGCTGCAACGTCTACTGTCTTCTGAAATCGATGCCTCCTCGGACACGGGACTTATCGGCCCGGCCGTGCGAAGCCTGAAAAAAATATCGACTCCGATTACTCATCAACAACTTTTTATAAAAAACTTTAGATGATTAGAAATTTAATAATAGACAGAACAAAACTAAAAATCCAGTGTCCTTTAATTTTTTATTTATATATATATATTTTTTTTTATTTTTTAATTTTTTTTTCTATCAAGCGGTGTCCTAGAGATTCTTTTAGTGTTGAATAATAAACAGTGTACTTGACATCTAGGAATGTGGTGTGAGTGCCATGCACATTTGTCGTTTGTTTTATTTATATATATATAACACATATTTATTTTTTTTTTAACTTCCCGCTGCAGAAATCATTAAATTATTCTTCCGAGCTCAAAGAGCTGCCAAAAGCAGCGGGAAGTTGTAGGCTGTCCTGCGCGGTCAACCATTTTATAATTTTTTTTTTTTTTTTATGAATGAGATGTGAACATAAAGATGATTGAAGGTTGAATTGTTAGTAAAAAAAAATGTATGAAAAAAACTAGAGAAAGACTAAAAAATGTTTTTTTTTATTTGGTTTTTTAACCGTGCAATTGAACATTACTTTATTTGAATTCCGCTCGGCAATACTGGAGAAGATTGTTATAACAGAGAGGAATGCACTAAAAACAGATACAAAAAGCATACGCCGTATATAACGTAATTTATAATTATAATTATAAATTAATTTATTCATAGTAATCCGATTAATAAAATATAATGCTAAAATAACTGTCAAAGTAGTTGAGTTATTATGGCGGGATATTTAATATAAAATAATTAGCTCATTAAAATGGTAACTGATAAAATAAATAAACTGAAAACCGGGATCGCGGAATGACTTACTTAACTGGACGGGCGTACTTGACCTCGGGTTGGCCGGATATTGAAGTCAGTGTGCTCGAAGATGAAGACCGACGGGAAGGTGTACTTTTAACACTGGCTACGATTGTTTTTTGCGAGCCATTAATGTCTTCTGGGGGGTCTTTGTGCTTCAAAGTACCGGTTTCTGCGTTGGCTTCCTCTTCCATACTGCAGTTTAAATATTAAATAGTTTAGTTGAGGTTGAGGTAGAGGTATAGAGGTAGTTATTAATGATGATAATGAAGGCGATCTTACTCTGCTTGGGTCTCAGTACTTTCGTAGCCGTCTTCAAGATCAGCAGAGGTCTCTTCTAGTCTCCCGTGCCCCGAGGGTCTTCTACGTGTTAATCTTACAAGAGATACTACTTCGGAGATAAGAGTTGCTGAAGATAGCGCTCTTGCACGACGTGCCAGTCCTTGCATTGAACCACTACACGCTGTTGAATTCAAATTAACCCGTGGATAGAACCAGTTGTAGACAAAGTCGAAGTCGACGCAGAAACAGGAATAGAATAAGAGATGACCGTGAGAGTGAAACAATAAAGTGTCACAAGAGCTAGGATGCAGATTTGTTTATTTAAATGATATGGTAAACTTACTCGAGTTGTCGGTCAGACTATCCAGATCCTCGGCGACTTGGTATTTTCTGTATTTCACGGCGTATTGCAATGCTAAGAATATGGAAACGAGAAACATGAGAAGCAGTAGAGCAGCGGCTACCAAATGGGCGGGAGAAAACCATAATGCCCATCTTCCGGCTGCTGCCATTACTTTTGGTCCAATAAGCACCATCGTGGTATCCTCTGTTGCGTTTTCTGGTTGAGATTTCACTATACCAGTTGTAAATATTACATTATCGTATTAAATATCACACCATTTTCGCAAAGGATTTTCAAGTAAATAGGATTTAATGTTATTATTATTATTATAATATAATATTAGACGTTATTCATGCGGTTAAGTTATTTCGCTATTGAAGTTTATAATAGCGTAAAAATTTATATCTGGTATTACGTAAGCATATTATTTTATATAAATAAAATATACTTACGCAATATGGATGCATGTGCTAAAAAACCGCCGCTACATGACGTCCTGGCAACGACAATTTCATCACTAAAAAATTCCAAAAGTAAACTCTGACCCGTCGAGACAACTGTTCCCGATTCTGGTGCATTTTTGTCAACAGCAACATCTGCCAATAACTCAGCACTCAAAGAATCGCCATCTCGTGCCCTGACATACTGACCGGAACACGGAAATTTAGTTTGATCAAAGTGAAGTTTAACAGCAGACCCGGACTCAGTCTAAAAAAAATTCTCATTTATTTTTTTTCAAAGCTCTTTTTATTCCGTACTCTAAAAATAACCAGCTAAGTAATTTATTTTCATTGGTACCTGAATAAGCCAGAATGATCGTCCAGGGCAAGCCTGAGTACTTGCAGCTAAAATTTTTCTCGTGATTGTGTCGTTGCGTAAATTTACGACACACCCACACCGACACTTGGTGCCTACCTCAGCAGTAACTTCTGGTCTCTCAGCAGCAAGACCTTGCCCATGTTTACACTCCCACTCGCTAGCTGACCAAGTGCTTTCGAGATCTAGCCCACCGGCACCACCGCAAGCTTCTGACTCTACAGCTTTGCCTTGACAAAATTTAGCTCCATACCGCGGCGGCGGTCTGTCACAGAATCTGTAGCGATTACGGACTCCACCAACACACGTGCTGCTGCAAGGTCCCCATGGACTCCAGTCACCCCATCCGCCAGCATCGCTGTCTGTAATTAAAAAATTTATATATTTTCCTAATAAGAATTATAATTATAATCTCATTCAAACTCCAACACGTTTTAAGCTGGAAAGTTTGATAATCGAAGCTTATTATCCGTAACTCTCAACGGCCATGTAATATTCCGGGAAAAGGTGATGAGCTCTCTAATGAGATTTACTCATAGAGTTGAGGGATAATCTCATGACGATTGAAACTCAAGTTACCAGCAGATCCATGCACACTAGTTCCATCCAACGATCGAGTAATCTTCAGTAATAATCCGGACCAATAGTACTAGATATAAATATATATTAAAGCTCGGCGCTCTCTGCTCTATAATACTAGTCGAAGGTTCTAGGTCGATATAGGTCGATGTTAAGAACATAAAATGAGACTTTATATATACATTACTACTGGCACATTCGACGATCCGTACGTCCTTTAGCTTGATGAACGTTAAAATGGACTCGCGGGATCGTTTTCCAGTGAATGAAACGTGCTTTATAAAAAGGATCTTTAAGAGTTAGTACTGCGAGGAGCTTTTTCGCTCACTGAGCCACGATACGAGATACTTTTTACCCTTAAACTTTTTTAAATCTTCTTTACTTTCTATTATACACAGCAACTCCTTAAATTCATCTATTATTAAATGCTTTATTCTTTACATTGGTTTTATAAATTTATAATGTTTCTGTCATTGGGTCGTTTTATATTTTTTTTTACAATAAAAAATTCTACTTTCAGTGAAAAGTGAAAAAAATTTTTTTATTTCAATACTTTTTAACAGTTTAAGATATGGAAATTTAAATACAGCATAAAAAATGAGCTTTTAGTAACTATACGCGCCATTTATAAATACTTTACTTCAAAGTAGCTAAAATATATGCATATATATTTTTACTGTTATGTTTTTCACGGCTGACTACTTTAGAGGAAAATGATAATGTGAAAAAAAAAAAAATAAATAAATAAATAGATAAAATAAAAAATAGTTTATCTAGGATGTCATCTCGGTCGTTTAGGTGTGAGCGAAGGGAGTAAAACTCATTCAACTCGTCGCTATACACTCGGTTTGTATGCAAATTGAAATAATTCCATTAGCGTTTGCCTGTGGGATTTTCCATAGTTATGCCAGAGGACAAGTGATCGAAGTGACGCGTAACTATTGACTACTAAACTTTTCTCCCTCAATTATCCTCGTAATTTTACACTCATCAATACACGGGTACAGCAACAAACAAAAAAAATACAAAAGTTCAAACGATATAAATTACAAATTAAAATTAAATTATTCAACAACCGACAATTAAAATAATTTATATGTCAAAGTATATCAATTAAAAGTTATTCGAGTACTTTAGCTAGTAAATTAATTAACCTGTCTAACAGTCGAATCGAAAAGAGCAAGTAGAGCTTAAATATCTAGGCAGATTTGCCTTAAAATAATAACTCTTTTGTCTCTCTCAGTTATTTTATATGCTCGTTATCACAGTACTGTATGGTCTACACTACTACGATATCGGGTGCACATATTTAGTGGACATTTTCCGCGGTGAGTACGGATGTACAAGGATATATCGTCGGAAAATTTAGTCGTTTAAATTCGACTGCCGCAAAACTAAATTTATAGAATAGAACTGTGAGTGGTTCTCGCTGAGTATAACTGCGGCACGATCATCATACCTCGCACATAAACTCCCAATATATAGCCTAGTGTGTGATATTGATATTGATGTATGTATATGTATATTAATGTATGTGCCAGACGTACGTGATGAAATATTATTTGGATCTATACGCGTCTAAATTGCCAGGATATATGTGTTCCAATGTATTCGCGATCATAAATGCCCACGCGTTATTACATCCGTATGATATCAATGTTGATATTGTGTTTTTTATTACTATTATTAATATTATTTACGGCCGAGAGTCCCGACAATAATTACCACTGAATTATTAATTATTAATTAAAAATCGGTATGCGTATTTTAATATCTGACTGTGTAATATAATAATAAATTACGGTATCGCGTTTAATTAATTAATGAAAGATAATGAAGACATACTATATAGATATATGTTTAGAGAAGCCCTAGACCTAGACCATTATTCAATGCAGAGTGTCAGATTTAATCGACAAGGAAAGTAATAGCAAGGTCTTCGCTCACTTCTGAGCGGTAATTAAGTCTCTCATTAAGAATCTGCAGTCTATTATTCAGAGACTGACGAGTAGTATAGATCAAGATCAAGTGTTGAGCCTCCCTTGAGGATTAATTTTAGGTCAATGATCGCGACTCGTGATAAATGCACAAAGTTCGATAGCCAATCGGTCTTTCATAAAAAAACTAAAAACTATTTTCACAATCTCACAGTGTAGTGACTATGCCGCTCGGATGTATATTAAACTTGGATTAACTGAATATTAAAAAATGTACTGCTAAAAATAGTAATAACAATAAAGTTAAGTACTTGAGTTGTGATGAAACTTTTAAACTAAATGACTAATAAAAAATGAAAGTAATATAATAGCAAAAAAAAGGCTGAGACTAAAATAATGAATTTTTTATAGAGTACTCTTGTAGCTTAATGACTGACTCGGTTGTTATTTCAGTCTTTCTTTGTCGGTATTATATTTATTTGTTTCACTATTCTTTAAAATGTATTTATCTAAGTGACGTAAAGTAGTGTCTTTTATATATTTATATATATACTTCTCGCTTTACGTTAATTCTCGTCGTATTTCTTGTTTGATAAAACCTAGTGAGTAGTAAAAGAGAGAGTTAGATTCAACGATATTGCTTTTACTGAGTGAATTCAAATGAGATGCTCGTTTGTATAAATGTAAAAAATTTTAAACATTTATATATATATATATGTGAAAATTTTCGATGAATAAATAAAATTTTTATTCAGCTGTTGGTAGAAATTTTTTTTTTATTGGCAATAAAGGGAAGGTTGAGTAAAAGATTTGCAATTAAAAAAGTAATGAAAGAGAGTAGTGAAGAGTAGTAAACTTTAAGCAATTTACCTTGAATGGGAAACGTGGGAATGCAATCGACTCTAACTTCAGCCATAGCACTGTTGATAGCTTGACTGACGTATACGAAGCAATACTCGACGAATTTTTCGGTAAATATTTCACAGTCAAAGGTGAGTGTGTGTTTACCAGGTGGTGCTTTTAATTCAGCGACGTAGTGGAGAGTCGAAGGTGGTGCCAGTGAGGCAACATCGGCTCTCAGACGACCGTAAACACGTACACGGTCGCCTTGAAGACGACAGGATGGGTATTCGAAGAGGACCGACAGACCTCCGGAACTTCCGTCACACGGATAAACTGAACGAGCGTGAACATTGAATACATACTGGTTGGAAACTTCTACCTGTAAACAATTTAAATTTAATAAATGTCGATGTATTTGAGTCGACGGAATTAAAAATATACTCTAAAGCTAGCGGAGTTGAGGTAGAAAGAGCTAAAACGATAGACAAAGTTTTTAGATAAAAAATTAAAACAAACTTTAATGTATGCACTAGTAGTTGGTGCTGTTGAATTAACATCAGACGGTTTCAATCTCAAAGCATAGTGTCCAGCGAGGCCGAAAAATTCACAACGGAGGTTTAGGATTTTTTGTAATGGAAATCCTGTTATCTCTTCTGAATAAAGCATCTGTTAAATAAATTCACATTTATTTTATTTTAAATATATTTTTGTACAAGTTTAATGTGAGGTAAATTTTTAAAAAATTAAAACAAAATTGAATCCTTAATTTTTGAGTGTTTCCGTTAGTCCATTGGTCTGTTTGTTTGTACGTAAACCAGATTACGATCTAAATATTAAATGAACCAACTTGATTCATTTTGCATGAGCTTTAGGTCACTTTCGAGCGAAACTTTATTTAAATAGTTATCGAAATTCTCGTGAAATAAATGAATTGTAAGTATCGATTACCAGTTCTGTCCAGTTTCATGCTCGGGGCATGTATTTTTATTTTATTTTATTTTATTTAAATTTTTTATAACTTGTATTATATGCCAGTTTACCTGTATGTTGGTTTTATTCCGCGGATCACATGACAATACACTCGCACCGCAGTAGATAAGTTGGAGCGAGTACGTGTCTTCGGGTATTCCTTTTGCGGGCGAGCATGACACTCCTGTATACTCGAGTGTCGCGAGAACTGGTTGGTCTGGATAAGTATTAAAATGCTGGGGCTCTAAAGTCAGCGACGGTGTTGGCCATCTCACGTCCAACGTTGTCCTCATCTTTAAATTTATTTATTTGTTATTTGAATTATTTCATTGATGATATTTTATTGACAATACCTGAACACCATTTGTATCCATAAATTTATCACTTGGCGGTACTGATTTACGCTGCAATTGTAATGAGTATGCACCGCCACGTGAAAAAAACCCACAGGGAATTGAGAGTGAAATATTAGCGACTGATGTAGAAGTCTCAATTGGTACTTCACCAATTAATTCTGATGAAAATCCATCCAAGCGCATGACTCTGGTAATTAAATAATTTATTTAATTAATAGTTTTAATTTAAAATTGTATCAAACATACAAAAGCGTATATTTTATACATATATGTATACTTTTAATACTTTATATTTATTTAAGAAACAATACACGAATAACAAGAGTGTTAGCAAATATTATTATTGAAAATAATGATGAAGAGTTTAAATGGAATATTAATTGAGTTTGTAATTAAATTGAATTACCGTAAAACAAAAGGATCATATTCGGGTTGCGGTTGCCAAGAATCATAATCATCATTATCGTCTTCCTCTTCTTGTTCCATAACAATATCAGCCTCCTCTGTTGTCGTTGTCGTTGTAATTTTCGTCCTTGTTCTCGTACTTGTCTTGCCAACGGTTGAAATTTCCGGTATTTGCGTTGTGGTAGTACTCGTGGTGGTTTTCATGTGGTCTAGAGCTGATAAATTTATAATTAACACTGCCAGATCCCCAGATAGAGCTGTGTGAGATGCCGCAACTACCAGTCTTGAGAAGAAGGAGTCTTCCATCGCCAATATTGGTTCCATTGTGCCTTTAAAAATTAAAAAATTCAATATTTATATTAATAAATAATAAATTTACTCGTTGAAGCTAAAAATTAATGGCCGTCGTTGTGAGTCGGTATAATGAGACAGAAAAATAAAAAAATGGTTTAAAAAAATTCAATATGCCATGAGAAATAGAGTTTGAATTGGCGAGTACGAAAAAAGCAACTGGTGGGTGTGTTGGGAACAAACCGATAAAATAAGCGGATTCGTGGTTGTACCACTGCATCATCAACGTGTAACTCTGTTGCTGTGTAAGAATTAACGTCAGCTTGCGAAATAAAATTACAAAGCTATCAATTTTGACCTCAATAAACCAAAATAAATAAAAATAGTAATAAAAAAAATCCTCAATAAATTACAACCTGGTAATCTCCATTAAAGTTGAATTTTCTCCCGAGTCTCGAGTGTTGGAGGGTCTGCAGATAATCCCCGAAGGTAAGCAATCTTCGGCGATTTCATTTAACCATCAAAGTACCAACGGCTTACTATCCTCGCTCAGCCAGAAAATTTTCTCATAGGATGTAAAAAAAATATATGTACATAATAAAAAGGAGTAAACGAACAAGTAATTGGATGTTTGACCAATCGATGAGAGCGTCACCCGGGTAAGCACGATAAATGTTCATTCCCGGATAATATATATAACGGCGAATAGATTGCTGATGGTTGGATGATGGTGGATGGCGGATGGCTGATGATGAGCAAGAGCGAATGCGATTTACGCCATAAACTGAATTGGAAGGAGCTCAAGCAAGATAGCCGATGCACACTGATGTAGTGTGCATGTTCTATAGATGAGTTGTGTCCGTATGTAGAGCTCTGTGGAAGCTAGGACAAGCAAGCCAGGTTGCCAGTGGACTGCTATCTATCATGAGGATATGCCAGGCAAGTACTACGTCGGGACACGGTAAGCTCAGTCGTGAGGAGTACCCGGAGAACAATGATCATTCAACGTAACATGACATGGACCAAATGGTAATACTGCTGTGTGTTGAGACATCACCAATGCCTTTGGAATCCCAATGGGAATGCAATCTCTTCGCACACCTCAACCGATTAATCAATTGCTTATACAGACATTTAAATACGGATACAATGTATACAAACCTCTGTGTGTATATGTGTGTTATTCGATGAGTAAAAAAAATATATATGTATGTATGTAACAGTGAATGCTGTTTGGATAAATTGATTGATAAAATAAGGACAATTGTAATTGCTGTAGGGGATAAATTTGTGGATATCCTTTGTCTGGTGAGGAAACAAACAAACCGCAGCGAACAAGAGTATCGATTGTATTTTCTCAGAAGCTTGATACAACGGTCAAGACGTTTACCCCCAGGGTATTGCTTTGAAAGATGCAGTAACTCTGGTACGGTATTTCTACTATCTGAGTTGCTATTCTCGTGAGTTCCTGAAGCTTCAATTGATCTAAGCTTTAAGAGTAGAATAAGAGAGACTAAGACTTTGCTATATATGTGTAGTAGTGTTCAATGTATACGTATATATAATACAATAAGTCTGAGTTTCAGAGTTTCAGAGTCAAACTCGGTCTATACATCTATCTCTATCTTTATCTTTATCATGTACTACTGAGGGCAAGGTGCAAATTGCCAGAGAAAATGTCTTAGACTCCTCGGTCTCTAGAGTAGTATAACACGCTCGTATATGTATGGACGAGTTTGCTGAAGAGAAAAGGTCTTTCGGAGGAAACGAGGTGTCGTAAAATGTTACATTGGTTCGTAAATAAAACGAGACATGAGGGATGAGATAAAAAATTTTAATTTGAAATTTTTTATTTTTCTTTAATAAACAAACTTTAAAGTTTTATTTTTTATAAATATAACACTTCATTTTTTTTTTAATGCGGAAATATATATTGGTAGAAAATATTGTGAGTGATAGGTTGAATTTTAAAATGAAGTTATATGAGTAATCGATTCCATTGGGGTTCGGAAAAAAAAAAAAAAAGCGCATGGTAACAAAAATATGAGATTGTATAATCAAATATAACGGATTGATGTGAGATGTTGCGTGACTGTGCAATTTTTTTTTCTCTCGATAATGTAATAAAGAGAGTATATATCTGATAAAATAAATTACGTCTCTGAGGGCTTACGGACGTGATAAAACAAATTAAATGAATTATTTAGAGGGATGCACATGATAATCTGTTGGTTTCTGCACAAGTGATGATTCGATACGGTTAATTCTAACGATACACCTAACGATATTAATCTCGCGGTCGAGCTTACACCAAAATCAATGATCAATGGACCGGTAATCCAGCAAATAGTCTCGTTATCTCTTGACTCAGATCACTAGACCCGGGAACTAGAGAAGATATTACGATAATGCGGGTAATGCTTTCAATATTCAGGCCCTCAGATTCTGTTTGACTAACCAGCACAATAAATATATACCTCTGTTAATGGAATTTTAGTGGATTTAATGTCAAATTCTAGTCATCGTAAATTATTTTATAAATTCAATGATAGATTACACTGTAAACGAAGCCATTTTTAATCCCGTTCTTAGCTTACTAAGAACCGAAACCTTTAAAAGTCACGTCGCGTAATACGAGAAAATAGAAGAATGGACACTTAAATCGAGAGTGAAGAAATCTACACCGATGACAAAAAAAATAAAGTAATACAAGTTGAATAAATTCCTGAATGTCTGACATGTGCATAAATCTCAAAGACTTTATATTTAAAATCCAATTAACGAATCTCTGCTTTCTGATAATTGATTCCTAGTTAATGTATTCGTTTAGAGTATCAGGTGGCAATTAATAAATGACAATTGACAAACATCTAAAGTTGAAGCGCATACTGCTCATTTGAATGCACTCGAGAGTTAGTTTGCCTCTCGAGCGGATATCTCATCAGTAGAATTAATTGTTGACTTGTGGGGGTGGATATGGATGTGGATATGTGGATATGAGTGTTGGGTTGTCTAGCGATGTAAATAAAAGGCCACGAGAGAGTATTAAACGTGCTTTACGTAATGATCGATCACTATGATATGTAATTTAAATGATGGATATGGTGGTTTATGGAGAGTGTATTTAGTTGAGTGACGCTTGAGACTTGTAACTTGAAATTTGTATTTGACATATGCCACAACAAAATAACAATTGACATTTTCGTACAACGAAACGTCATTTTATAATCCAAGCTTCGATTTAATACAAGATTCTACTACTCTATACCATGGCAACGCCTTCATTATATATATATAATACCATATATGTACACATATGTATAATAGTAGAGTTTATTATTCATAAAATACTTTACTTTTTGATCGCGTGACAGAGTGCACTACACGCACGTACACGAAACGTGTGGACGTGATGCTTCACAACGTTTTATACATATTACATTGATATGCATTTTCAGGTACATATATGACGAGATATCTACGACCAGACTACTACAATGTCGAATATGGTAGATGGTGGAAAAATATTTCAGATGTGGACGTCGAACAGATAGAAATGGAATGTAAGGTTTAAAACGAGACATCGATCATCCTGAGCTTGCCTCGAGGGATACAATTTTACGAGCGACACTCTTCCTGTACGACATTCGTCTCAGCTTATAGTCACCACACATTTTCTCATCTTGTCTGTACAGCTTGGCATCAGTTGGAATACTTTTTCACTCGATCAACGAACCACTCGACTACCAACTCCAACAGTTTCCGGTACCTGAACATTTTCCACTCACTAAAGCCCTGAAAAAACTTGTCCTCTTGAACTCTAGACTCTAAGCCCGCAGTAGAGTATTTACTTTTTACGCTTTTACTTATGTCGTTAGTTGTCAACAGATTGTACGATAACTACGTTATGAAATTTTTTTTTTCTTATTATTTTTATTGATTATGAACTTTAAGCAATACTTGAAATTTTGCCGCAAGCTAAAAATCGAGAACCAGCATTCAGTTGACTCGAGCAATAAAAAATTAAATGCATTAGTAAACTTTTAAAGTTTTCACAATATTTCACGTAGGAAATAATTAAATTCGTATTTCTGCTCTGAAAATATGTAATATACATTTATAAAATATACATTTCCGGCAGAATCTTCATCTCACGGAAGATTACGCGGCGTACTAGAGAGGCGTTACAAAATTAATAATCTTTCCATCCGTATATATTGCGATGATAAAAATCGTATATTTAAAAAAATTTTTTTTCATCATTAAAAACAAATATTAAATTTTCGATATTTACATTGAAATAAAATTACCATAAATATACGAAAAAGAATTCGAGGTATTGTATATTTTAAATTTTATCCATACCAATATTGTTTCTTACTCGAGGAAAAAATCCATCCGGATTGGTACAATTTCAGGAACAAAACAACGAAATTTTTCAATATCCCGAGGGTAAAAAAGTGAATAAAAAAATTTTAGCTGTGATTTTTAGCATCTATTCCAGCATGTACTTTGTTCTACTTTACAATACAGTTTGGCACTTAACGAAGAATTTTTTTAAAAATGCGAGAGTCGCTTTAAGCTTGCGGAATTCCCAAGAGTTGTATCTCTTAAGCACACTCTGAAAGCAAAAAAACACAATAGGCTGTTCTACTCGAACCGCTTGTATTTTTTTATCTTTTTCAATCTCCAAGTATCATCTCAACGCTTCCTCTTTTTTCCCTCTATACTCTCTTTACTTATTCTCGTCATCTTCCACACAAGAGTAGTGAACTTTAAAAGCGAATAAGCCCGCGCTGAGGTCAAGAATCGCGGCTTATTTATTCTGTCAGTCTGATAAATTACAAACCATACTTTAGCTTTATTTTTTTACGAAATAAAGTATAAATTATGACAAAAGAGGTCAAGTATTATTGTAAGACGTTAAAACAGTAAGAAAACGGAAGTCAATTCGCACCTGCTGCTGCTGGACTTAACTTCTGAACGATACTTTTCTCAAGCTCACTACAACTATTTCAACCTTTTTTTACAAATATATATATATATTTTCTTTTCATCTTTTCCATACTTCTAAAGAGATTTTACAGGCAAAAGAGAAAAGAGTGAACAGAAGTTACTCGCGTACCTTAAAGTTGTTAAAACTTTTTGCTTTGTTTCCTTTGTTGTACGCATTGCTGGTATATCCACCTATATATTTATATATATGTACATAAACATTATAAAAGAAAGTTGAAAATTTAACTGTAAAAGTCAAAAGAAGTATGAGGACTTGGTAATTCGCTTATTGCTGATTACGAGAAAATTTTATTCTTTTCTGACAAACTAAATCCCGTTGAGTAAATTTATATATACAAACATCACAAGCTTACGATTATGAGCTTTATTTAATTTTATTCATTGTTAAAAGTATAATATATTTTTTTTATTTACTATTATGATTATCATTATTGTTTTTTTTTTTTTTTCGTTTAAAAAAAAAACTGTCTGACATACATACAATTTCAATGTAAGCTTGTGAAATATGTGATCCATTTAAACTGAGAGAAAAAATTTGCCCAATTGTCGTGTAGATAGTACACTATTTTTCTTGTGTCATGATTCTCATCTAGTCTCGAGATTATTTTTGCTATTCATAAAAGTATAAAAATATTTTATACAAATAGCGTCACTTTATCACCTAATCCATGAGTTACTACTACCTAAAGAATTTAATTAGTATAAAAATAATAAAAAAAATTCTTACCACATTTGAGAAAAATGAAAATGAGAATCCGTAACGGCGACCATTTGGACGGCCAATTCATGTCCACTTACTCATCGGTAACTAGCTCCAGAAAGAGCACCTGTAATTTATTTAAATTAATAAATGAATTTATTAATAATATGGCAATTAATAGTTACAGAATATATTAAAATGGAGTAATCGTGTAATCAATCAAACCAATTCACAGTTTCTGGATTGATGGAGACTGGAATTGGTCTTGCATAGCTAATCAGAATATCGAAAACCAGCAGTACACCACAAGTAAATTAACTATTACTGAGTATACATATATACATTGATAATCATAGGATTCTATTGATAAGTTCATTGTGTAGTTCGGTGAATCGCGCCAGTAATTATCAACAAGACCGTATGTATGTGATGATTATATTCGTTTCATATTCGAACACAATTTATTACAAAAGAAATATATATATAACAGGTGCAATTTATCGGAGCGTTTGTTTGCTATGCAAAGAAAGGAGTTACGTGTGATGGACAACACATGGAGGAAATTGTCTGCTACAAAATTACACAGTGTATAAGCGCATCAGTCTCTCATCCTGTCCTCTTGTCATTATTGTCGACTTTACTATTACGTTTAGTTATGTAGTGGGACTCTATACTCTGGACACGATTAAAGCATGTCTCTTTATAAAGTCTGCTGTCCAGAAAATTCTTTGTAGATTAAGTCTGCATGAACGGCTCTTAAGCCCCATTCTAATCCAACAAAGAGAAATAAAAGTTGTTGTGAAAAGAAGTTAAAAGATTCGAAAAAATGACAAAAGAAAAAGTAAGTTAAATTGAGAAAATGAGAAAAGTAACCAAAAATCAACAGATTGTAATTCCTCTTTTGTGTGATTTACTCAAGTATTTCTTTCAATTTAAACTTTTAGTTAAAATGATTTGAATGTTTGTTACTTTAATTCGAGATGTTCCGAAACCTTTCGACAACTTTTTTGTGGCTTCGAAGTGGCAAATATTTTTTTATTATTTTTTTTTTTCAGTCGACTGCCCATCACAAGTCTCGTTATAAGCCTGTGTTATTTTATATTATTCTAAACATTAGACTTACGTTTCTTTTGTAACTATGGGGAAGCTGTTGATTGAAGGGAAGAGGCTTTTTTTTTTTCAAAACAAAATACAATTTTCAATAATTACATAACATCATTTATTACTAAACCCGAATATTTGGTAAATTTGAGTACGATAACAAAATCGTTAGCGATTAAAGGGTTCACTTTGTATCAATAAAATTTGAACACAACAACCTATTGGTTACGAAGGAGAAAATCGATAACCGAAGAACATATCATCTAATTCGTGCGGTTCCTTATATGCCTTTGTGCATCAACTCCGTCTACGTCCTGCATCATCGAATTCCGTTTGCAAACGATTAAAGTGCAAGTCAATATATCGGTTACTGATAGTGTAGTGCTTTGGAGACTAAATGAATCACCGCATCTTTGTCAATTAATTGCCTTTATCGTAATTACATTACACAATACATATATTATTCTGCCCTAGTTTTTTTGAAATTGAGTTTTAATAATTCAACAATTAATTAACGATATTTTAAAGGTCAATAATAAATCCAAAGTTTAGCCTCAGTTAAATTTATAGATTAAAGCGTCTAGACTGTAGAATACACGAGTAGAAGTTTGATGAGAATTTCCTCGAGTTTTCTCTGTCTGATTTGAGTTGTCTTTTCATGCAGAAGTGATTATACTGCAGTTTATATATATGTTCTTATGGTAGTAATAATAATGATAACAAAGAAAAAGTAAAATTTTAACAAAGATAAAAAAGTGGAATAGAAAAATAATTTGTTGAAAGTAATTTTGCTGGCCGACTGTAAAGACTATCTGCGTGACTCGAAGAAGGCAGAGATCGTTTCAAAAGGTAGTTATACTACTTGAAACCAGTGACTCTCAATTTCTGTTCTTATTATTAAATCAATACCATAAAAAACATATTTTACATATCAAATATAAATATTTTAAATGAAACTAAAAATAAATAAATATTTTTAGTGAATAATATTTTTAAAATTTATAATTATTTATTACTGACGAATTATGTGGATTTTATGATGGAATTAAAGATGAGAGCACCAGTAGTCGGACCTGGTGAACACGTGAAGCCGAAATGGAGGCGGAAGGACTGCCGTAAATTTCTACCCTCTGACGGGTTTCGCCTCTTACGGAAAAAAAATTTTACGTTTCGTATTTTTTTCTGTTTATTTATCTTTTTTTGTTTTTCATATACTACATGTCCTTGAAAGCTCTCAGAGTGTGTGGAGCAGAAACAAGATAGTCTTGCGGTATATTATACCCGGTTTTTATTTTTATGGAAGATAAGGCCAACAAAAAATACGACGAAAAGGATTTTTTTAGGATTCGTATTTCTCAGCGTGAAATTTAAGGTTGACAAAATAATTAAATAATTTATTTTTTTATAGGTGCGGTCGCGCTGAGTCAATGCAACTTTAAGATCAAGTTGTGATAGTTTCTTCAGGTAAGTTTCTCTATAGCCAAAGTCAAGTATCGATATCGTAGCAAAGTTTGTTATATTAATTCTTCATCCCTTTGGCGCGGTTTTGATCGAGTGAGTATTCTCACTGAAAGTTTACAATTGAGACTAGCGAGTTCAATTCTACCCTCGAGTCTCGGGTTCACGTACCGAGCAAAACTTTAACATACATATATATATGACACACAGTTATAATACTCACAACTATGAGTATATAGAATCCACATGGGCAATTTATAAATGTGATAGTGGAAACAAAACGTCCGCGACTCCAGACTTCAGCTGAGCTACTGTTTTAATCCTATCCCCTACTGAGTATACAGTATAAGCGTAGGACATATACCTGATGGGTCCATTTGTCAGCTAGATTCAAGTCCCTTTCATCCCTTAATCCATTTGAGAATGCAATTATCGATAACTCAGCCAGCGATAAAAAAAAAAATTCTTTTTGTATCATAAAAGCCTCGCGACCCAATTTTTACTACTCTCTTTCTCAAATGACAAATAAAAATTAGATAAATTTTTTATTGCCGTTCCGTTGTTGACTTTTTACGCAGTTGAAGTTTGCATAAACGGAGCGAATGCCTGATGGATTTATTGTAAAGTCAAAATGATAATATAAATAAATAAAAAAAAAATATCCAATTGAATAACAGACAAGACAGTGAAATGTAAATGGAAGTAAAAACAAAAGATGGTAGATCAGAGTTTGCGAGTAAACGTCTTATGTTTAATAATAGACGAGGCTGGGATTCGGATGTCTGTTGTTGTGTTGGTTTGCTGTTCTATCCATATATATATATATATATATTTACTATTACTATTACGTAGTACAGAATAGAGAGGAACTACACGCCTGAGGGAACACGCGTCTCGGTAGCACGCGTCTTTGTTAACTCGAGACACCCCAAAAACCATTTACTACACTCGGTTATATACCATCCGACTTAAGGGTAGTAGTTGTAGCAGTAGAAGTAGACATATATGTATACATAAAACTGCCTTCTTAATCCAGTAATTTCAAAGTCAAGTTATTGGTCTAGTCCTCTATATAATTCTGCTCGAAATTACAATCCAGTAATGGTCGAAGTGGGTGTGGTTTAGTCTGTCATGTTATTGTTTAAATAATACGATACACTTTAATTGTAGGGGAGGGTGGGGAAAAGTGGGCCCCGTAAGCTAGAAATGGGATTATCTTTACTTTTTTTTACTCGTTACACTACTTTATAGGCCCTTGTTTGTTATTTAACATTGATAAGCTGTGTCCACTAAAATTGAAAAATCAAAAATTAGGGGCAAAGTGGGCCCCCATCTAAAAAAATTGTATGAGACAAATTTATTGCTCGTTTTACTTTTTTTAAATTCTTCACATTAAAAATGTTGTGAATAAGCTGTTTTCATAATAAATTACGAATTTTAACATATGGGGCAAAGTGGGCAAAAATGGGTAAGACATAAATAAGCTAATAAGTAATAAATGAATAGTCGTAAAAAAGTAAAGGTGACTTATTATGAGCCTCGTTTGTAAAAAATTTCAGGGTGCTCACTTTGCTCTCAAATTTTAGGGGGGCCCACTTTGCCCCACCCTCCCCTATACTTGCTGCCTATTGATTTTGTTTTGTCCGCGGATTTATTATTTGTTTGCTTCAAATTTTATTTAAATTTGTTGTTATCGGAAAAACATAACAAAGAGCGGGTCATGGTTTTTATATTTTCAATAGGATATATTTTATCCGCGAAGATTCATAAATAACGGCGAGCACAATCAACGAGAAAAATCTCGCGTGTTCCACGCGATCTGGTGAAAACGACAGAGAGATATCAGATTAGTCAGCCGTCAGGCTTTTTACCAATAGTTAAGTATTATTTTAGTGTTTTTATTTTATTATTTTTATTGCTGGAAGTTTATGATAAAAAAAAAGTTGGCTCGATGTAATTTTTCATCTGCTGTGACAAATAAAGTTCAGAAGAATGTACTTTGGTTTTCCATATTTTCAATGGGAACAATGAGGACTGCTCAGTGCAACAAAAGCGTCGCAATGCTCCTGATACTCAATGTAGCGGAAATTTATTCGCAAACTCAAGAGGTAGCGCACCACCAGGAAAATCGTAAATAAAAATGTCGTTTTATAATGAAAAATTGTTCTCAGTCGTATCGTTGACAGTACACCAGCTGTGTTGACCTCAATAATATATAGATGAGTTATTTATAAAAACAATTATTAAATACAATATCAGACATTTCCGTATAAAATTATAATTCAACTCAACATTTATTTATAATTTAAAACTTTTTCCAATTTTGACAATCAATTGCGCATTAAATTTTTACAGTTGCTGTCAATTTAGATGACACGTAAGTCAATCTATCAATATTCAGTCTCTTGTTATCAAATTAGTTGATAATAAGTAATTTGAACTACTCTTGATTATAATTTTGAGATTGGCAACTTTCGAAGCTCACAAAACTTAAAAAAAAAACCCTGGGTTATATTACCCTGTTTTTATATATTTTCGATCATATTTCCTATCGATTTTCTTACTGGTTACTATGGTGATTTTATTGAAGAGTTTACTTTAACGTAATCAAGATATTAAATATTTTACTATTAAAATTTATAAATGAATAATTTATGTTGCTAATGAAAAATATTGAAGCATAAAAAAAGTAAAAATAATTATTTGAGCTTTATGATTGAAAAATATAATTTTCGTTGTAAAATAAAAAGATTAACAGGTTATCTCATTAAATATTTATACATCAGAAAAGTCCAGTAATGCAGAGATAAAGAAAGATGAAATCAGAGTACAGAAGAGAAGAGGGAGTATATGATGAGGAAAGGAAAGTAAAGGAGTATCGGGTCTATGGTTCGTTTAACAGTACACACCATCGCGTACGACTAGCGGCGTAAAATTGACCCCCGTTAACCTTTCCGAAGGTAGAAGACACAGTATACTGCACAGAGTACACGGACTTGTATAAGTGTATCAAGTAAGTGTATCCAGAGAGACAGAAAGCACACGAGGAAAGCTAAAGCTCCAAGCTCTTACACTACTCAGTGTACTTGCACACTACTCGTCACTCTGCTGGCTGATGTACCACCACTTTCACCGCCTTCATCACCACCTACTAAACCCACTAAATATATACTCCAACTATATATATATAGAGAGAGAAAGAGAGAGATAAAGTGTCTGTCCGAACGACTGAGAGCTTTCAAGCTCACCGGAACAAGTTTCCGCCCTTTCGGGAACTTTGTTCGTCATTGCCACTCTGCAATTAAACGCCTTTATTCGTTAAAACTATATCTTACTTTTCTCACTTAAATATATACTACTGCACTTTCAAATGGAACCTAATACATAAAATTTTCAACACTTCCGGAGATACTTTTTGCTGAAAAAGTTTGTTATTTATTAAACTCAACCTCTATTTCAAATTTGACCACAATTTTATTTTTACTTTATTACAACTCAGCTTTTTTTGCTTTATAGAAATTTTTTTGTTAAAAAAGTTTGGGAAATGAATTTTTATTTTTTTTTACTCCGGCATTTTAATAAATTGTGAATACGATCTATTTAGAATTGAATGAGAAACTTGGTGACATTTGAATGCTATTTCAGTATGTGAGTAGCACGTTTCTGGAACTGTAGGATTAATTAAATCTTTGATTAGCATAACAACGAGAATATATATTCTGTAGCAACGAGTAATCGTGGAAGCAGGAATCGTAATTTATGTGGATATTATTAAATTAGTAACTTTATCAGGATATAAATATAAACCGAACTGTAAATCGGATTGCTTACAATTAAATTAAACAGATAAGTCAAGTGAGTCGGAGAGAAGTAAACCGATTTTTTATTTATAAGGATAAAATTACAATTTAAATTGTCATTAATTCGAAATAGGAGGCTCAAGTGGTTCATCCTCGTAGATTCTGCAGAGCTGCAGTGCTTAACGTCGGTGCAGATCTCATATATTTAACCTTGGATTAGGGCCAACAACGAATGTGTGACTGCAAGTGATCTCTTTTTGTCTTTAAGACTTTTAAATTACTTTATTTTTTTTCGTTATTCAAATCTTATGACTTTCGCTGATTAGCCAGAGGGAGCTTTTGGTGAAAAAAATTTTAAAATTCTTTTCAGTAATTATTTCCAATGATTTATTACAAACACGATTTGTAATTACGTTGAGAATTACGTAGAGAACCCAAGAGACGGCGTAATTTCTCTTTCGTTCCTATAAAGAAAGTCTCACGAGAGAAAATATCATTAACCCAAATGTTTATATAAATTCATGTAAGATTAAAATAGATTATAAAATTAATAATACTCATATATATGTTACGAGTACTGACATTGGGGAAAATCATATTGACATTATGAGTATAAATATAAATAAGTCCAAAATTTCATAACATGTTGATGCGATTATCATAATTATAAATCGTTAGTATAAATTTCGTTGGCAAATATTACAAGAAAATTAAACATTTTGCTGAATAAACTGAGTAAACTCGGATCTCATTGACTCCACATTTTAATACCTTTTTACTGGACGTAAAAACCTCCTACATTCGTGTCAAAGTAATTTATTCAAACATTTCCGGTCTAATTAGAAAAAAAAAGTAAGATAAAAGGGTAAAATGAAAAGAGAATTGTTGAAATTTATTAGAATAAATTTTTTATTATATATGCGCTTCATGAGAACCCTTTTTTTGGTTCTAAATTCAACGAGATTATATTCAATTTTTTTTCAGTGCCACTTCATTGTGCAGAATCAAGTGTTGCGTCAAGTGATATCACGACTCTTTTTTAAACCATCCATACAACCCTCAACTTTATCCCCCTTGGCTTTAAAAAAATTTAAAGAAATTCCAAGGGGTAACATGTGCTCTTACTGTATTTATAATCTTCACTTTATTTTTGTTCATTAAAAAATATTCTGAAATAAAAAAAAAAAAAAAACATGAGTACAAACCTTATTCCTTCACTTCCGTAATTTGACTATTACTCCTTGCCCGGCTCGCGATACGTCGAACCTGAAATGAGAAACGGAAACATAAATTTATAAATGAGGTTAATTGATTTATTTTTGCTGTCAAGGAGTGTCAGGAAATACAGTAGATATATATATTGATGAAAGGTATCAGGAAAAAAACTTGACATGTTTCTCGAGCCCCACATACATAAAACATTTATATTTGAGCGTGAGCCTACCACACCCAGTAATGAAATTAGGGCAAAAAAGTTTTGTTTTTAATAGGGCAAAATATTTTTTTTCTTTTTTGGCTAGTAAAACTTGCAGTGTATGCATTAGTTGGTATGGTAAGGCCAATCTGCGGTACTGTGGACACGTTTTCGGTGCGACAGAGCGTTGCCTATAAAATAATTCAAAAAGTTTTTCAATTTACCGCTGGCTTTTGGCCTTGTCGGACAATCTCCACGAAATCATACATTCACTTTATACATTTTTTGTTTTTTCCACGGTGTATCTCCAATTAATGTATGCCCTAACGGTATCAAAAATTCATCAAACGGTTTTACAAAATACAGATACTCCACAATATGAAAGTTTTTTGTTTTTGTAAATCTGAAACTGATAATGAATATCAGTTTCGGAGCTGCCTGCCATACATTGTGATGAATTGATTCTATTTTCGATAGATTAAATTCACTGTCATGAAATAAATGACTGAAATATATTTAATCGTAGAGAAAAAAAAGGATGCTCAATGACCCAAACAAAAAAAAATTTGTGATTGACACGCACTAGTGCTGACCTGGTGTTGTTCTCGAATTTCCATGTTGCAATTGTCATGAATCCAACCGTCAACTTTATATTGTGAAAAATTTTTCATGGAAAAATTTAAAAAGCATATCAAGTTTCACAGATGGCAAAAAATAACGAATCAGAAAAATATGTCAGCTTTAAATATCTAAAAATTTTACACATTTCGAACAATTACTTTTTCAATGGGTACGCTCTCTAGAAATTTTTGTACTTTATGCTGTGAGGAGTTATTCCCAACAGGAAAAAAGTTACGGCCACTTGTCCCAAAAAAATACGGACAGTGTCATCTGCTCGATGTCGATTACTCAAAAAATAAATTTTTCTCAGGACGTTTTTGGATTTTTCCTTCTAGAGGACATCGTAAGGAACAAAAAACGTTCGTATTGTGTGGAGTTATTTCCAACAGGAGCAAAGTTACGGGCTACTCTTCGAAAAATACGCATAGATACTGTCATCTGCCCGTATCTGCCCGACGCCGATTACTCAAAAAATAAATTTTTCTCATGACGTTTTTGAATTTTTCTTACTAGCGGACATCAAAAGGAACAAAAAACATTCATATTGTGCTAAATTATTCCGAACAGGGAAAAAGTTATGGGCCTTTGTTCATAAAAATATATAGACACTATCATCCTCATTTCGCATCCAATTTCTATAGGACGCAGCTTTAATAATGAGTAATGTAAAATAATAAATTTAATTGTCCATAGATTGATTTTATTAAATGGACTCACAATTTTTAATATTTCTGTCAATAATTGCTCTCTATGAAATTTTATCAGCTGTCGTATTTGTCCGCACTTTATAAATACATATGTCCATATTTATATTTTGAACATAAAATCAAATATTTGGTAAAATAAATCCTCTGAGCTAATAAAAGTATTGTGGATTACTGTGTTGTTACATTCCATTTATAAATATATATACTTCCCATTGAGTTGCTTTGTCCTTTTCCATAATTTTTACACGAAAACGCTTCAATCGATTTTGTTTATAAATTAACGAAGTAATCGTTCATGTGTGAAGTAGTATCCCAGTTAAAACGCTATTTTTATTGAAACTATCGAAATAATTTAAACTCATAACCTCCCATTTTAAATCATAAAAAATGCTGTCATAAAAAGGATTTCAAAGGATTATCAAGTTTCATAAATGGAAAAAAAAAATTTGCCCTCAAAGAGATAAACAATACCTCTGTGCAAAACAAAAGGCATAAAAAAGAATATCGTGTGTATGGGTTTAAAAAAAAAAGTAGCTCCGAATATAAATATACCTAAGGGTAGTTATACAATCGTAGGTTGCGGAGCCAAAGCAATAAAAACGCCTAGAGGTTTTCCGCGTCTCGCACAATACAGTTGGCCTCTCTTTTCTATACCTAGTATTTTTTTCTTTCATAAACTTTACACTCGGCCCACTCGGCTATCTCAACCTCTCACATCCACAAAGAAGCTTAATGCACACGTCCAAGATCACCAAGACACAAAAAAAAGTTGTTCTTATTCTTTACACTGGTCAAAAATTTAAAGAAAAGTTGTGCTGGACTAGTCTTTTTATTCCGTTAAATTTATGTATGCAGATCGATGGTTGAATCGATTAGACGTAGCCTTGACAAATTTAACATTAAATGGATAATTTTAACTCGGGGGTTTAATATTTATGAATGCGGTTTATTTATAAAGAAATAATCATGACGGTGTTTATTGACATGCCGACATAAGGCGCCCGGCAATTTAACGCAGATGATGTTGAATGATTTTGAAAATAGTCTAGTGTATACGGAGGGTGTGAATTACTACTGTATGACATATAATATTATATTTAATGAATGATCAATGGTACATATGCAGCTGCACGGATTCTAGACTGACCTTGAAGACTTGCTGACGTGACCCATGGGTTTTGTTATAGGATTAGACATAAATTCATTAAATATCATGTTTTAGGGATTTTAGTGTTAACTCATTTTTCTTTATACAATTCTCATGTTTATATTGCGGTTCAAAAATATATTTTTGCAAGTTTAAATAATCAATGTTTGAAAAAATAAACTACAGTGAAATTTAATCTATTATTTTTTTGGCATGTTATTGTTTTACAAATTATTTCACAGTCTAGAAATATGATATTTTAAAAACAAAATATTGAATTTGTCATAAAATGTGGATTGCGCATGTTGAGCATTCTATGGAAAATTTTACGGGTGTCTGAGTGTATCAGGAACATTATTGTTTATATGTAAGATATTCGAGAGTTTTTACAGTGGAATGTAGTTAGTATACTCCTATGAGCATGAAAACATTATCAAGTTAGTCTCTATTAGATATTCTGAATGAATTGACGCATTTTCTAAATGTTTTTCCGAAAAAAAATTTTTTGGAGTAATCAATTTAGACCCCAATTTATTGCATAAATGAATTTTGCACGTAGTAATTATTTTTTTATGTCCACACAGAAAAAAAGGATTTTTCGGCGCAAAAAATTTTTACTTGACCCAAGAATTTTTTTGTATTATAAAGTGAAAACAAAAAAATCTTGAGCCAAGAAAAATTTTTTTCTTCAATTCATAATACAAAATATTTCTTGCGCCAAGAAATTTTTTTTTCTGTGCACATTTTGCTTAATATAAGAAGAAAAAAAATTAATCAGTAAATTGAAAAATTTTTTTTGGAGTAACTTAGAAATTACGATTTTTCAGTAAAAAAAATCTGTCAGCTCCTTGAGCTTGAAAACATTATTGTGAATACATTCTCCAGCTTTTCACACACACGCACACATACACACGGATGTCCATCCAGGAATAGTCAGAATAGCTTCCTAGAACCTCAAAATGTCGACATCTGATAAAAACTCGATTTTCGAAAATCTGACCGAAACCAATAACTTCCCTCTTTTTTTAAATTTTCAATTTTCTTAGCGAGAAGTTAAAAAATTCTATTTTTATGAATCAATTAATTTTTTATATGAAAAATGATTGAACATTAGTAGATAACTGGTTTAAAGTGAATTATTTGTGACAATTGTTCATTAAGTTGAAATAAATCGAATAGAGAAAGTCGAGTTCAGGCAGCGTGGCCGAGCGGACTAAGGCGCTGGTTTTAGGCACCAGTCCGAAAGGGCGTGGGTTCGAATCCCACCGCTGTCATTTAATTTTTTTTTTTTTTCGATAAATTAATTTAAAAAATTTACTGACAATAAATTTTCAATATCAGTAAATCGGTTTACCATAAACCAAAATTTATTATCTGGAGTAATCAATGGAAGTTAAAATTTAATTAACTGAAACGTGACAATTTGACAGCTAGATTCTGAATATTTATAATCACTCATAAAAAAAAAAGCACGAGAGTGCCAATTACAGCGATAATAAAAAAAATCAATTGTCTTTACATCCAACGAGTGGTTTAAATTTTTTCGAGTTGTTTTCCCACTTGTCTACCCCACAGTGAGCAATACTAATTGTCAACTCGTCAGAGAGTGACGCATTCTCAGCTCACAGGCATTATAGTTGTCGACAGAGTAAACCGCTTTGTTTCACTGACTTCCACATCCCCATTTCTTCTTCAACTTACCCCCATTATGTACTTCCATACACTTTATACTCTATACACGTTAAACATAAAGCCGTATACCGACTAACGATTCTAGTTCTCCTTTGTCCTCAGTCAGTTTTTTAAGTCTTGTCTACACTTCCACTCAATTGTCTTCCCGCGATTATATCCCAGATGTACGGATTAATAAAATTTTATTTTAAATTTAAATAAAAATAATTTAAAGCTTGGAATCCCAAGAATTTTTGTAATTACATCTCTATCATTCTACTCCCCAGCCCAACTCGTGTTCTAAAATAAAATCAAATGTGTATGTAATGTAAAAAAAAAAAAAGTTTTATTCGCTATTACGAGGCGTTCCAACACAACGACCGTACAATTTTATGAGCCAATAAAAATTTTGACAGTATTATTAAAGCTGCCCTCAGGGATACTTTTAATATTTGGGTGCACATTTCCCGGACTATCAGCGGAACGTTAAAAGTCACAAAGAAAAAATTCATTATTTTTTTTAAATATTAAAAAAAAAAACTAAAAGCCAATAAAATAAAAATTAATAAAATGATTGAAATAATAATAATGTTTTTACGCTGCGTTTGACAAGGTATCTATAAATATTCGATTAGTCGAGGAATCAATTGAAAATAATTATTCAATTTTTTCTTTGATAAACAAAACTCAGAAGCTCTTGTATTGATTTAAATTCCCAATGTAGAAAAAACTTCTAGACAATCTAGAGCATTGTTGGAACTCTGGCACCCACGTGCTCCGTTAAAATTTTTTTAATAATAACAGTAATCAATAAAAATTGAACTAATGACCGTCAGAAAAAATTGAATAATATTTTTTCAACAAAAGACACGTGGTAAGTTCCCAAATTGTTAGCATTGTCATAAGCATACACAATACAGTCTCTCATTACTTGCTAATTCCCAGCTGGCATGTTTTACTCTCTGTGTCGGACGTTTCACGCCTTCGGGCAAACCTGCATCAGCTAGCTCTCCTCTCTCTGTCTTTGCTTCTATCTCTCTGTCTAGGTGTAGATGCACGTACTTCTACCGTGCATTACATAAAAAGCACCCACAGTCAAGAGCCAACACCTATAGTGTGGAGTCCCGCGGCTTGGAGCGGCGAGCATCAAAGCCCAGCAATGAGGTGCACTCACATTAATTTACAGTGAGTATGTTTATGTCAAAAATCCAAGATTAAAAGCTGCTACTTGTTACTGGCTTTTAAAAAAACTCTTTGAATTTTTTTCTTTTTATATAAAAATTATCCTGCGTAATCTTTAGTCCTTTAAATTTTATAGAAATTCATGGATCGTAAATAGAAGATGCGGTAAAAAATTCATCAAGTCATGAAAAAAAACCAGGGTCACTGTTCGGGAGGATCTAGGATGTAGGATATATAGACATCAGGAGAACCGTGCCTTAAAAAATTTTGCCGTGGGTAACTTTAGCGTTGGGCTCATCGAAAGCACAAAGAGGAACACAAAGGAGGATCGATACTCGGCTCATTTTCCGGGAGTAGTCTCGCCAGCCGACAACTAAACCGCCGACTACGACGGTGGTCTACACCACACTACACACTACTGTAGAATCTGTAGTGTAGCCACACGCGAACTCGCGTGTGAGCATTAACGCCCTCGACCGCATGGTGTTTTTACTTGCCGGGCATTCGCGGCTACTCGCGTTGTTCTTCCTCGGCTATGATACACACACTCGCCTAAGCCACATACATGGACGTATTATAAAAAAAAATTTAATATACACGTCCATTCATTGCTCTTTTTGTTCATATATTAATTACAAGAAGAATGACTGTATAAATTGCTGCTTCGTTATGTATATATACGTATATACATACATGTATGACTCTTTCCTTTATTAAAATTCACGCTTTTACCTCCTGATTACACAAAGCGACCACTTGTTCGACAGTGACTATGTTATATATATATATATATTTTTTAGTAAAACGTAACAATTGATAAATTAACAAAGTTCTGTTTAAAATTAATTAAACATCATGTTTGACAATTTTCGATCACAATATAATCAATCTACATATACATATTGTATGCGTTCGTGTCTGTGTATAGCACAAATATATGTACATAGTACGTATAGATGTATATATACATAGATATATAAACTCCCCCATGAGTTTTTGCTCTCGCCTAATCGATACTTCCTACAATATTAAGTCTGGCTTTACATTGGCCGCTTGGATGCACAACTTGCCATGACATACAAACTGACGACGCGAGACGAATAGAACAGAAACGATACCAAACTCTTTGACAATGAAAAAAATAAAAAGTAAAAAAACGTATACGTGGTTCGCCGAGTAGTCACGTGTCTGAAGAAAATCGGGCGTTCCACTCATTTTATCTCGTTCATTCTGGCTGATACTGGCTACTATAGCCTCCATACTTTGTTAGTATCGTCGGTATCGTCCTTTAGTTCCCCGTCGGTCGTTTCGTTGCTCGTTGATTCGCGCCTGAATGCACGGACCGGCAAGTAAAGTTGAGAGAAGAGAAAACGAGCCCTTCCAACTCGTCGAACTGACGGGACCGTTCCGTTCTCTACTGCCATGTGTACTGGGGTTCACATATACATATACATGTATTTGTGTAGTAGTAACCCAACTACCCCCCATGAACCTCGCGTAGTACGCAAGAGAGGACGTAACCCTTCGTAGGTCGCCATGACGACCAGCAAGATGTGTCACGATATGCAAATCGTACTTTTGCGAAGGTCATTGTCTAATTTAAGCTCTCTAGTTTATTTTCCCGCTTTTTTTCATAACCGCGCTCTGTCAATTATTTTTTTTTCGTACTTTTTTAATTTTTTACATTCACTTTATATAAATATATAAACATACTGTCGATGAAAAATGATTACAAATCGCGGATACTTTATCAGAGAGATTAATCGACATTTTTTAGGTAGGTCAATGTCGTGACTACTGCATTGAACGGC
Organism: Microplitis deprimator; assembly: GCA_964016945.1. Lineage (NCBI taxonomy): Eukaryota > Metazoa > Arthropoda > Insecta > Hymenoptera > Braconidae > Microplitis > Microplitis deprimator. Next base: position 21,632,684 of record OZ024709.1, on the reverse strand, counting down.
TGCCAAATTTCCAATGACCCATCGACTGCTTCGACAGATTGGCTCTCTGCTTAAAAAAAAAATTTTATCTCTTCATATTCATACTCACAATAATAATAACGATAATAATGACAGTAATAAAAAATAATTATCTCTCGAAAAATAATTTTTATATAACTAGACATATGTCTAATTTAATTTTCCCCGTATAAAATTACTAGGTTTAATTTTTCTTGTCGAGGGAAAATAGTCGCTCGTCCGCGAGAACTGGGTGCGTGCAGAAGCTAGTGGCTACCGATCGTATGCCAAAGGTACGCTCACACATATTTCCGTGTGTGTGTGTATATATATATATATATATATATATATAAAGAGGGTGGCAGGTAAGTAAATCGTCGGCTTGGGAATAAGGGCGAATGAACTTGCGAGTATTGACTGGACGCAACTTGTGTTCCGAGTAAGTCTCCAGCGTGACTAGCCAGTAAATTTTTAAATGTATACCAACGTTATCCTTATTTTTACACATATAGTCCATAAAAACCACAATATTTTATGTCATTTTACCGAGCACGTGTTCCGAGGATAAAAGAAGACATATTTCGAGAGCTCTAGGACTCTGCCGTAGATCTCGAACATTATTGACGAAAAGAAATTCTTACCTTCTTCTTCTTCTTCTTCGTCTTCTGCTTCTCCTACTTCTATTATATAACAGCATCATAAATAATTCAACTGCCGACACTTGAATTATTTTTTGGTACACGCGTCGAGTGTTGGTATAGTCACAGTACGTATGTAGTACAGTAGTATTGTCGGTTATCCGGGTCTTTGTTTGTTGTACATTTGGGTTTCGATTGAATAAACACCTAAAATTTTATAAGAAACTAACACAAAAGTCAATCCCCCGTGGCGCCGTCTCAATATATGTATATGTATACATATACGTGTGTATTATATCTATCAATGACAGAGTCTTGTCTTCTACTCCCTTAGACATTTTTCGTACTCTGGCTCTGACTCTGACTTGGAACCCCCTGCGATATCCCTTATTCATTATATATATATATATTTTTTTTTTCTCCATCACTCCGGATGGCAATGGTAAGTATAAAATATATATCCCTATAAGAAATCAATCGGCATGAGAAATCAATCGAGTGTAGAGAAGCATGACGATTGAATGAGTTAACTATTATATTGCTTTTGACGTTTGATTGTAATATAAAGAAAAAAAATAAAAAGCTTCTTGGGTTTAATAAACATCACCTTGCGCGAAATTATAATATATATAAAAAGCAGAAAGCTGGAGTTATTGATGCTTTTATTTACTTTATTGATAGCTTTTATTTAATATTGGTTTGCTTGATTGCTTATTTATTTTAAATTTACTTTGATATTTTATATCAGAGATCAAATACTCCTAGGAGCTTATTATTATAATTGGTCTTTATTTTTTTAGTCACAGTTATCATAAATTTTAATTAGACCTTTTTAAAAATGAAAATTTAATTATACGACGAATAAGTCGAGAAGAGAAGTTCTTGACATAAAAATTTTAACAGCGGCTGGTGTTTTCTGCTTTCAATTTAATTGTACATACAAGTTGCGTTCTCTCTAAAGACTCGCCTGATACCTCTGAAGACTAAAAATATCCAATCGAAGCCATGATTTTAGTTAGGATCGTCGTCTAATAAAATCTATAGAAACTCCATAGAAAATCGACTCACGAGCCCACGTGATGAAAAATAAATTTTACTGACTGGTGTTTTTTGCTTTTAATTAAATTGTACCAATGAAAACTTTTTTTTTCTTTCCTCATAATTAAATATACTATTAATATTTTTTTCATTTTTTAATATCTAGTTTATTTACCGATGTTGGTATAAATTTCATTCCTGGAATTTATTTAATTTAGATAATGATTTCAATATATAATATTAATTTAAAACAAAGTTTGAATCGATATCCAACGGGATTCGCAATCCAACACCCCAACATTGAGCTACATATTTAATAATATATATATATAACAAATGGGGGTTGGTTTTTACGCAACGAAGAAAGAAAATAAAAGCAAAAAAGATGTATATATATATATATAAATGTATAAGAACACGCGAGGGTTGTTTCTACTACTTTGAGTAAAATTTAATGCAATAATAATTCATATGAAAAATTCAATGAATTTTTAACGCAGTTAATAACAATATATTATTAAAATATTTATGAGAAAATTTAAACATCTAAATAAAAATAGCATTCGTTAAATTTTTTAGTGCTCTGAAAAAGTTTCATTTACTTTGTAATACAATAGTGGAAAAAAATATTGAAACATGTTCGGAATGAAATGAATTTACACTTTTTTTAAATTTTTCATTCATCTAAAGTTAATCTGTTTTTAGTTTTTCGTGATAACGAATAAAAGTACGCAGAAAATGCAGCATGGAATTTTCATCTGTCATGCGATCACAAAATATTTTTTTTTCAAGTTTTTTTTTTTAATTCCTGTAAAAGCATGATCTTATCAGGGACAAAATAATAAAAGTAGCAGAGTTAATGTATAAAAAAGTAAAACTTGAGTGTAGTTGCCACTGGCTTTACTAATGCAATGGCGACGTGCTAACGAGCTCAATGAAACAATGAAATAGATAATCGAGTTTGTCTTGAACAAATTTAACCATAAAGTTACAAGAAACTTTTCTCAATACGAATAAATTCACTCGGCCTTAAAGCTTTTCATTATAATTTTAAATATAAAAAAAATTACTTAACGAATGTAAAAAAATGTAAAATAATATTTAAAAACAGTGATCTTTTAATTCATAAAATAACTTGACTCCGCATTAATTCAGTTTCACTTTTATATCCTCAACTTCTTTCTACGCTGTACTCATTTTTTTATTTTCCACAGAAGCGTGAACAATTTCCGCGATTGCAACTGCTTTGACGGCAAAAATAAAATTTTATAAAGAGAAAAAATAAAATAATATTATAAAGCATTAAAAGGAAAAACAAAAAATAAAAAAAAACCAAGTATAAATGAACTCGAGTAGGGTTGAATTAAAAGTGCAAAAGGGAGCAGCCTCGGGGAGAGAAAGGACTAAGAGGTTTTTATATAAATGTGTTCGTATCCCCACACACACACACACGCACACATTTATATTCACACATACTTCTATATACATATATATCTCACGAGAATAAATGAGGACATGAAAGTTTGCACATACAGTGTCAGCGCACATACACTAGAATAACCCAAAGGACAATCGACTTGCACGCAATCCTCGCATTTCTCGATATTTAACTACACAGAAACTCAATATATTTAACTTGTAATTTATCTTATTCAACATTAAATTATTTACTCCCGTTATTATTATTATAGACTTTAATTGTTTGCTCGGTTGGCTACACGATAAACTATTTAGGCAACCTAGTAGTATAACTATTCTATAATGCAGTTAAAATTAATCGGTAAACTAATAAAAATTTGTATTGAACCCAAACTACAAGTATTCTGCCTTCTACCCAGAGTGTTTATATCTAGGGCAGTTTGTAGTCTTTACTTGTAGTATTTAGAATACTATTACGATAGTAACCCAGTTAAATTGTTATGCACTTGAGAAAGCCAATAGAGAAGCGCGTAAAGTATGCGAGCGAGTAGACTCTCAGGTCTTGATGATGCTAATTTTTTGAGGAAGAGAATGCAAAGGTAAAGGTAACAAGAACAAGTACACAGGTTGATAGTTAGTCAAGTTAAGTTCACAGTTTACGGTTCAACAAGATAAAGAATCTCAGGAGTTGAGTTAAGGGTGTAAGGCCTTACAAATACTCCCCTCCCCCAGCCACCCCTTGGCTCTCTAGCCAACTTCATAAACACTCGCAAGTTTATATTATTTTGTAAGCTAGAGTAAAGAGATGGTGATGAAGATGAACAATAGGTAAATAAACTTTGACAGGATTGTCTATCCTTTATATGGGTGTTTAATTTTGTTAAGTGCATTAATTCCATTGTCCTGTTAATGTACTTATTAAATTATCGTGTCCTTTGTAAATTGATTACTCTGTTTACTTTTGTTGGGGTGTAAGAGAAATAATATTTGAATTTTTGCTAAAGCAAATAGTTTATGTAATTTTATATACGAAACGAGACTGAGTGCAAATGAAAATCAGAGTCAGAGTCAGTGTGTGAGATTCTTGCGGTTTATGAAAACATACTGATGTAAATCAAAACGGAATGGTAGCAAATTTGAAGCAATGTGGTGACAGACCAAGACCACGGTGTGGTTAACAAACCGGAGGAACAATCATCTCTGATTTCCTGGGCATAAATTAATAATTAATTGCTGTCGGATTATATTATAATTAATAGGAGCGTACTGTAGTATCTAATTTTTTATTCATAAAAAGAATATGTATATTTTATTTTTTAATTAAGTTGGGTATTTTCTTTCTGTCAGGCTGGGCGAATAATTATCAGCGACTATTGAGACTGAAGTATGCTTGGAGACTTGGATGGAATAAAAATGAGAATAAATAAGATAAAATAAAATAAAAAGTGGACTTATTGAAGAATGTAACTTTTGATGGCTACCACTCAGAGTAATTTATTTTGAAATTTTTATTTCATTTTAAATTATTAAAAAGATCCATCGGGAAAAGGTCAACAATTAAAGTTTAATCAATACCGTGACATTTATCGCGGAACCTTTTAAAGAAACAAATTAATGTAATTACTTCTTAAAATCAGTTGCACTAAGTAGTAATAATAATAGTAATAAAGTGAACTAATAACTTTTTATAAAAATAATTGCTCGAGATGAGCGACAGTAATCAGCGCAATTGAGTAGCGAATCGATATCGACAATAAAAAAAGTTTGTGACATAAAAATGATTAATGAGACGCGTGAACGGATTTTTGGTCAGCAAAAAATGAATAATTAGAGTAGAAAGGACGTCGACGGGATAATATTTAGCAGGACAGGTAATATAATCTGATTGCCGCTTGTTTGACCGGACGTCGATTTTTAATTCATTTGCTTTGTTTGGATTTATTTTTACTGCCGCTACTACTGTTACCAGTACTCCAGTTGTTACCTGGAATATTCTCTTCTCTGTACTAGACTAACAGATAATTAACAAGCTTCGAGTCGCTATATTGTCATTAATAATCGTTGCTGATGCACGTGTCATTAATTAACCGGTTCACTAATAGCCGGAATAATTTCCACACCCGTGTGCTTTAAAACGTTTTACATTTAAATAATGCCATGATAATTCATGAGACAAGCCAGCTCCATTATTCGCTAAACTAAATCCTACTATAAAATACTACTAATTATAATAATTATTTTAATAGCAATAGCGATAGTAATTATAATAATAATGATACTGGCATGTGCACACTCAAAAATTCAGAGTGATTATGAATTTTATTTAAATTCGAATTCACTCAGAGTTCCGGAGTTTTTAAAAAAATCACTCAGAATATGGAGTAAATTGGGAGTTTCTTTATCCAGCGGAGTGATTTCGGAGTGATCTGAGTTTTATTTAAATTTGCATTTTCTCCGATTTGGAGTTTTGATTCAAATATTGAAATAAACTCCGCTTCGGAGTTAATTTTACTCCAAGGCGATCAAATAAATCAAAAGTCACCCGTTTCGCATTCACTCCGCAAATTTTTTGGTGTATGGATATGAGTACGAGTACTATTTGATGTTAAGTAAAAAAAATATTTATTTATTGTAATTAATTAATGCGGTTACGTGTGAAAAATGTCGCTTATAATGTTTGTGCTGTGGTGGCGCTTACAATTATCAATAAATATTCATTGCTCGAATGTAAACCTAGTATATCTATGGATATATAGATCAGAACGATATGCAGATATGGCAAATTTGCCATGTGTGATTCGACGACAAAATTCAACAAACCCAAAACCCGTCTATGTAAACGCAATCAGCTTTTGATTGCAATTTTAATATGCATGTCCATGATGGTACTTTGGTTTATAAACCATTTATTGATTTATTTATTTATACTATTCATGTTTCGGTTATTTCATTTTTTTCCCTCATCTTTACTTTGAGACTTGGTTATTTAGTTTTTATTTATTATTTTAACGAGCAGTCCGCAGTCATTGCGTGTCTGTCAGAATGAAGCTTTAATTTTTTATTATTATTATCTTATCTTTTGTATACAATTTTTAAATTAACTTGTTAGTCAAATTATTAATTCATTAGATATTAAAAATTTAATATTTCTGCGGTAAATATTTTTAATTATGCGAATTTAAAATTAAAAAATTATTTTTTAATTTGTAGTCAGTGGATTTTCGGTAAAAATTATTGTATTGGTTACCATAAATTTGTTTATTTAAATTGACCGTAAAAAATTTGCTTATCGCTAAACAAAATTCAAAATTGAATATAAAAGTATATAAAAAGTTATCGCGAAGGTAAAAAATATTTAATAAAAGTTTTATTATTCCACTATTTACATTTCATATGACACATATATAGTAGATGGATTAAAGCGGTAAAATATGAAACGGTATTAATAAAAACGAGAAAAAATATATCTAGAATAATTTCATTCTTTTTTATTTTATTTTATGTTATTTATTTTTTTTGTGATTGTAATTTACTTGTTTTACTTACAGCGCTGTTGACATTGCTCCGATTGTTTAATCATCCCCGGATAAAAAAAACCAAAATGATCCTGTTATCGTTGGCTTGATTTAAACGGCAAATATTTTTTTTACTAAAATCCTATTCAACCCTAGTATTTTTACCGCAACAAAACGGAATACTATTCAAGTTCGATAAAAATTGCTGAATAACTTAAACTGACACACATGCACTTTTTTTTTATTTTTAAAAAATTTAAAAATTTTTTTTCAAATTACTTCTAGCTAGAGGTAATTATGACTGAAGTTTAATTATTTTTAAAATTCAAACGGAGTGTAAATTAAATGCGTCCGAATCACGCGCGCGCCGCGACAACACTGGGGCTGAAAGCAACCCCTACCCGATATATTATTTTCTGTACTAGCCGGCACAGGAAGCACCCCACTGGAATTACCCTCTCTCGCTCTGTAATTTCCCCCTCTATGATACTTTACTCGACCGTATATTCTACACACGATACGTACATACGTACGACACATAGATATGATGTACACTAGCTTGTCTATATGGACATTGTCCGGATAAAAAATTGATTTGCCGAACAATATCTGTAATAAATAGTCAGTAGAGTAGATTTTCATACATTTAGCGTAATTTAAAAATTTAAGTCATACAATTATAAGCTAAAGCTTAAATATCATAATTCCTGCATCAATTATTGCAGTGAGGGATTTTTTCAAAGCCAAAATTGAAAAAAATAATTACTAGAGATTAATAATTTTTTTTCAACAAAATTATTATAATTATCATTTAATTTTAATTAAAGAAACAGAAGTTACAAAAAAATTAAGTGTCTTGTGCTGTACATACACTTGATTTACATACGCGTTGTACTTTGGCACAACTAATACTTAAACTGATTTAAAATAAAAATACTTGTACATAATATTTATTATTTACGTTTATATATGTATATGTATATATATATTACACGATTATGAAACAATTAAATAGTAAAACAATTAGACTGCCTCGCTGTATGTCATTAAATGCACAAGTCTTCTTGATATGCTTTATGTTTAAGGTAACAAAGATTTATCGTTAGTAATCTCATATATCATATATCATAGTCTTAAATAATTACAATCATTGTTCGCCGTTTATCAGAAGACATATCAGTAATTACGTAAAATGGTAATTGTGTAACTTTTGTTGTACACGGTTCAGTTATCACAGACTCCGCAGCACCTCTAAGCTAATGACATACAATCAATACATTTTATATATTTTTTTTACCGGTAATTATAAATCTACTACCTACATCCATTACATTACATACTTTTTTTTTTTATTTATTACAAAATTTAAAAAATAACAATAAAAAAATTTGTATCGTCATCTAAATAGTTAATCAATTATTGTCATCAATTTTTTTTCTGTGTAAAATAAAATTGTGCGGTAAATTCAAATTTAAAATTTTGAATTTACTAAAAATTTTAACTGGCAGTTAAATTGTATGGCGTTACCATTTTAATAATTAATTTTTTGCTAATTAAGAATTGATAATTAATCACACTCGATTAATTAAAGCAATAGACCCATAATTATTATTATTATTATTATTATTATGATTTGAAATTAATCTACTATATACAGACAAAATTCCCGCAAATTTCGTCGCACTTGGATGTCGATGATTCACTAGATCCCTCTTGAATAGACCCGTAGGGTCTTTTCCGACAACAGCACATTCTCTCGACCAACTCTTTCCAAGTGGGTTCTTCTGACTCCTGTCTAAAAACACCACTCGACGCCTCGTCGGTGCAAACCGACACAAATGCCTGGAGATCATTCTTAGGAAACCCATCCCGATAGTAAAGTTTTATCGTGTCATAGGCGTCCATAATTATTGAAATAAAAAGACTCAGTACAACGTAAATATACAGAGATATAAATGTGTACAAGTACATGCGCGAGTACCACCAGAGGATCGGCGACTTGAATGAGGCTATTGAGAAGGTTGCAAACATGTCGTCTCCGTTGATAAGCGCAAATAGACACTCTGAGGTTGTCGCAAGTGAACGGAATTTAATGTGATAAGGCCCGAGTATAAGCCATCCGCAAAATGTGAATCCTGCGTAAATTAGTATCGCGCAGATTGAAAATCTGACGACCTTTGGCGCAGCTTTTTTCAGTGTCAGTATCACGACATTGTATGTCTTGAAGAATCCGAGGTATCGCAGTACTCCGAACCAGACGAGTAAATTTCCAGTGCCCAGAAAAATGCTGCATATGTTCCAGTGATCACTTCCGTAATACTTGCGCTCAATCTGCTCCTTGATAGCCGAGCCCATTATTATCAGTAGATCGTTTATTATAATCATGATATACCACATGTTTAAAAACTCTAGACGGCCTTCGAGACTCAAATTAGTGCCGTAGGTTTTCTTGAAGAATCTTATCGTTTCAAATTTAAGTAACTGAGCGCGATAGATAGCACGCGAGCATAAAATTAGGGAGATTCCGCAGATAATAATCACAAAGAGATTAAGAATAGTTCTCAGTGCTGAGTCTAACTGATTATCAGTAATGTACTGGGTGTCACCTTTGCAAAGCAATCTTTTAGGCTCGACGTCCAGCGACAGTAACATTTGACCATCAAAGTCACTGTTGTCCAATATTATTTTTATGTCAAACTGATAGCAGTCCGGTGGCGTTATCGGGCCCGCGGCTTTCAAATTAACCGTTTTTACGGCAAACTTCAGGTGAGCTTTAACCAGCGCCGAAAAATTTATTTTTATATCTCTGTCCGTCAGTAATTTTTTCGAGTTTATTGTCGGGTTGCTGCTGTCCGAGAATGTGTGATTGACGTTTATACACGTCCGGTCTATCTCGTTGTTGAAGACATAGCTCTCGTTGAAGCCGAATATAATGCCTTCTTTGTACTGGTACAGACACAGCACCACCGGCCCCAGCGAGTTATCTTCGGCTGTGTACGAGTATGAGCCAATCGCGTTACTCAAATTGTAGTAGCCGTTCAGAGCGTAATCTATTGTCTCGTAAAATTCGTCTTGCTTGTATAGAGCCAGGGGACCTGTTGCCGGTGGGTACTCCGGTACCTAAAACACAGTCATCGAGTCATGTTAAATGTTTATGAAATAAATATTAAATGTATATATTTTTTTTACCTCTTGCGTGGCATCCCATCCACGTAGAAACAGATGCGAAAATGTTATTCTATTATCCCACGCATAATTTACGTGATTGTAATTATTGTGAGCAAATAAACACAGCTGTATAGTGACTAGAATTATTTTAATCACTTGTACGATAAATTTATATGGAAATCGTCTACGAGCCTGCCATTTTTCAATAGGATTCATAAAAAAAAACCTTAACTTTCTACGCATTTTATCTTCTGCGTAAGCTATAGCGTCGTATCGCGGTTGATTACTCGGGTTACTTCTGTTAAACAGAACAGATACCATTACATTCATGGAATGTGATAACAAAGTGATCGAGATAATGAACAATATTATTTTTTATGTCTTGTGTAATTAACTATTTATTTTTTCAACTGATTTTCTGGTGATTCACTGACCTGGTGCTGTCATTGCTGAGAGGACAATCCTCGTCGCCGCTCTCGGAATTCCTGGCCCAGAGTTGAGTTCTCAGTGAATTGCTACCACGTGCGGGATCCTCCAAAATAACACTTTCGTTCTTGATGACTTTGCTCTCAGCCATTTTTCCTCTTGCTGTTATCGCCGCTGGTTCAACTGCTCCAGAACTTAAAACCTCCAACTCAATTGTCAGTTTATCCAGTGGGTTCAAGACTTGATTCCCACAAAACTGACGCGTTACATCCGTGCGTCTGTATCGATTATTAAATTATTATTAATTAAATTATGACAAGGTTTAAAAGTATAAATTAAAATACTGAATTGACACTAATAGAACAAAGAGAGATCAGATTTTGAGGTCACGAGTGACTTAGCAGTGAAATATTGAGCGACTGCGATTTGTTTTGTGAAAAAAAAATCCAGCGTGTACTTGAATGTTATTATTTATTTTATTACAAGTGTTATTGAAATATATACATACAAATACAGTCTCAATGAACAGCTGGTTTTTTGATGTTGTTGTTGAATAATAACGCGCAGTGGCCATCGGACCTAAACAGAACCGACTGACTCAGACGTTCATCTACAGGCTACAGCTGTGATTACATTCACTTGCTCTGGAAAATTACCACACCAGCGCTACAATAATATATTACATATCTCTGTTTATTTTTATTGTTAATAAACGATAAATTATCAGCTACGCTAAGCTGGAAAATTTATATTATCAAGACTCAATAAATTTTTAAATCTAGGTCTCTATATTTACCACTTACTCCATTGGGTAAAGCAGAACTTGTAGGAATTTTTAATTTTTAAATGATATTTCAAATTATTTTATAATTTTTATTTTAATTTTTAAACTTAATCGAAGACAATTTTAGAGTGTGATCATAAAACGAGCATGTGGCTGCAAGTGACGTGTGAGCTGTCACCTGATTTTCTGACAGACTCAGAATTTCCGTAACTTTTTCGCCCGCTAAAAAAGACCAGTCGCAGCCGTAGGCGATGCTCTGGTGATCGTGATACTCGGCGATCACCTGGGGGTCGTCCTTTCTTTGACAATCAATGACACGGAACCCGCTGTACATGCAGGCGGCCAACAAATATCTGCTGTCATACGGGTCCCATTTCAGACGCCAGATTCCTCCTCCGAGTTTTGTTTCTGATACAGGTCTTCGAAAGTTCCTGGTGTCCCATAGTCGTAACGCTTCATCGTAACTGCAAGTTAGTTGATCATTATCATGGATTAGTTATTTTTATATAAATTAATACCTTCCAGAAGCTAAAGAAAATTCTTCCATCGCGTTGGAATGCAAACTCGTAACTCCAGCCTCGTGACTCCTATTGGTTCCAATTACTTGTAGTCCTTCTCTTGAATCGAATTTTTTAAATTTGCAGTCATCTCCTCCTAGTTAATTTTTTTATATTAATTAAATATTTAAGCGTCAGTTGAACAGATTTAAAAATTAGTACCAGAATAAATGACATCAGTGTTCCAATAATCGAATGTCGTGATCCAGGCTTCAAACTCATGAGCTTCTTGTGATGAAAGACACTCGAGTTTACTTCGACCAAAAGAAAACAGGGAAACGCAACCCTTTGAATCGCTCACGGTAATTTTAACATCTTGACCATTTGTCCCTCTGCCAGTGCTCCAATCCAAGGACAGTGCCAGCACTGGATCCTCGCTACACACACTAGTCTCTATGAGCAATTCAATCTTCCCTTCACCTTCATCAAGTTTGAAAACTTGCAAAAATCCTAAAGAATTGACTACGCCCAGTAAAATTTTATCTTGACATCTCACATGCGCCCACTTCATGTCCAAAACCGCGGGAACCTCCAGCTGCTGAAGTAACTTCAATTTTCCTGGCGCCACAATTTTGAATAAAAAAATTCTTCCCAATCGTTTCTGACCTGAGGATTTAGTAACCGAACTGTCGGAACTTTCTTCAGGAAATAATTGATAAGTACCGCAGACAAACAAGTCCTTGAATCCTTCAATTGGACACCATTCCACAGAATCTGCTGAAAATTCAGTGTCAAATGTCTCCAGTGTCTTAAACATTTTAACTGCAACATAAAAACCATAAAAAAATTACATAGTTCTTAATTTAACGACAATTACACCGTAAAAAATTTGCAGAGTGAATGCGGATTTACATAAAACCCGTAATGACTCCCGATTTTTTACAGTCTATCTATCAAGCAGTGAAGATAATTTTAAAATAAATAACAAAACATATGTGTATATATTTATTTAAATTTATTGGTCAATGGAACACGTTAAAACCCGTTACAATTTATCGTTTAACATTTAAACTAATTATTTAAGTCCCTACTTTAAGTCATATATATTTATATTAATATATTAATATTAATCAATCGTCTTAAAAAATATCAGTACAAATACTGTTATGAGGCGTAAGTAATCCTGAGTTTGGCTCTTAATTATTCTAGGAACGTTTCCTTAATATTTTGTCTTTTATGACTTAAATTATCATTATTTTTTTTTATTTGCTGTAAAAATATTTTTTTTTATATTGTACCTTCAATAAAGGATAAAGACACTAGTAAATTTACCTCAATTATTTTTATTAGACTTTAATCTTTTAATTGATGATCTATTTGTTTAGAAAAAAAAAAAAAAGTTTCCATATAATTACTAATGCCTTTATCTCACAAGTTTTAGTCATTGAAACCCTGTATGTACTTGAAAATATGTATTTTGACAACAGTTTTAATAATTATAATTACTATGGAGTTACAAACAAATATATATCTATAAAATTATTACATTATTTTTGTACTATTCGATCTAATAAAATGATAACTATTTTGTTTGAATTTTTTTTTTTTAAGGCATTTTCTTAGTATACTGAATTAATAAATTACTTATCTAATTACCTCAAGCTACTTTGATATTTAAAATTAATTAATAATCTAATGACGAAGAGAAAAAAAATTAAACGTACATTTGGCAAATAGATCTCGGCAAGTAAATCGAGATCTATGATTCTAATAAATAATTTAATTAATTAATCACTAGAACAATCAGATCTTGTAGGAAATAAAATAATGTATAAGTAAATTACCTAGAAAAAAAATTATATAATTAAAAAAAAAAAATCTTTCAGACTTTGGCACCCGTGGTAACGGTACTCGGTGATGAAAAATAAATTATGCTGATGGCAAAGATTTAAAGTAAATAATTATAATAATAATAAATATATGGTAACTATTGACGAGCACTACGTTCAGTCTCAAGAAGACAATCCCTGACTAGCAGACGGGCATGAACAAGACCTCGTTTTATTCTTTCGGCGGAACTTCTGCTCCCAGCGTAAGTTGGACGAATGTCTCGTCCCAGTTCCTCGATGACATTTAGCAATTGTACGTACTTTGATTGTCCAGGTATTGCGGTAACAGTAACATGAGGAATCGTTGACTGAATGTTCCTCGGATTCGGAACAGTTATCGGCGACTCGATGATTTTAGTTATTGTCGTACCAGCAGGTAATTTTGTTATTTCTCCTTCCATGTTCATTTTTTAATTTAATTTTATTTATTTATTTGGTAACTGCCTGACAAACAATTAAATACTATTGTTTTTCATTGTTATTATTTTTAAATTTGTTTACGTGTCGTTTTTTTGTTCTTGAGCAAAGTTTTATTTACAGTGAATTTAAATTATTTATAGATGAGAATAATTACCTTTGATTGATGACGTATATTTTTATGGATAGTTATTATTTATAAAATATATATATTTTAATTTATCACTTGGGAGATAATAGAATATAATAAACAGAAATAGGTTATGAGTAGTTTGTATTTTAAATCATTTTTATTTGGTTGTACATACCGACTCCTTCACAATATGGTTTAAAGTATCTTTATATTAAAATAAAAAAAACCATACAGTTTACATCGTTCTATATCAGTTGGCATCATTGTTCTGTTATCTCATGTAGTCATATGACTTAATAATACTGCATCCAACTTTGAAATTCTCACCATAACTTCTTGTCAATCTATTATTAAAACATATTTACTTCTTTCAAACTATAATTCTCGGATACAAGTCTGATGTCCAACAATTTTTAACTTTTCATACGATTTGTACAAACTAGCTTTTAGAATGAAGTTTGTACCTTTTATTTAAATCCTCAGATGTCACTTTTTAAAAAAATAAAATTCCCGCGGTTTTTAAAAAAATTATTGCTGGTGTTTATTTTATAATTAGTTGGAGTTGATGTTAAATAAAAGGTCAAATTAATTGTTTTTTATTACAAAACTGGTTTTTTATTCAGCAATATCATCTATATGAAAGGCTCATACTTATTTTTAAAAATCCTGCTTGACAATTTAAAATTTAATTATTATTTTAAAAACAATATCTGTAGACAATACGGATGTTAAGTGCTTAGAGTACTTAAAAATAAAAGTACAGTAATTAATTATAAATTCCCCAGGTTTTTAAAAATATTAAGTAAAAAAAATATATAATTAATTAATTATTAATAATAAACTTATATGTAATTAACAATAAAAATATAAATCGAGATTCATTTATTTTTAGCACAAAAATAACTTTAGATTCCAGCTAAGTTTTAAAAAGTTGCCAAATTATTTTTATACATTTTATTGTAAAAATCACCATTTTTTATTATTTTAAAAATTCAAAATAATGAGACATCACAAAAATTTTTTTAACCCTAATAAAATTTAAATAAAATCAAATTTTTGATTTTCCTTACGGATGATAAGCGTATCCAAGCTAAATTATTGCTGAAAAATTATAAAATACCGTAATAATTAAAAAGATTTTTATGTAAAATAATTAGTTTGCACTTTTTTTATATCTCACTAATTAGCTCATTCCTTTTAATTATTTTAATTTTATTTCATTTAGTATAAATTAATAGTACTCACGCGGAAGTTAAGACACTTCCATTTAAAAATACTACCAAGTTCATTTTATATCTGAACTATGGTATTTAATTATACAAAAAGTCTCACTAATTTTAATCGCAGAAATAATAATCACATTAATATTTATATTAATAATTATGTATTTTTTAAAATAAAAAAAAATTTTGACTTGTAAAATATCACCGAAATATTTTTATTTTACTTGGCATAAAAAAATCCCATTACATGAGAAATTTATCAGCCAAAATATCACCTAAATTAATTAATTAAAGAAATTAATTAAAAATGAGACTCTTTGTACCCAATAATTTAAAAATAAAATAAACTATCCTATATCTAGTAAATGATAGTCAGAAGATCATTGCCGTGCATTGTGTTCTGTCTCCAGCAGACACTCTCTGACGAGAATCCTCGCGTGCTGGATGCCCATTTTTAGCCTCTCAGCGGCACTGCGACTCCCAGCATACGACAGACGAATATCGCGGCCCAGTTCTTCAATAATCACTAGCAGCTGGGCGTACTTTCCTTGACCTGGTACCGAGGGAAAATTAATAGTACTCGAAGGACTTGCCTGTACATTTTGTACTTGGGCCGACTGGGCATTTTGGAGGTTTCTGGGATTCGGTACCGTGATAACGGGTTCCGGGATCCGGGGAATTTCTTGCTTCGGCGGTGGAGGCGGAGGTGGTGGTTGCTGCTGTTGTAGCTGCTGGTGCTGATGCTGTTGGTGTTGTTGGTGCTGATGCTGTTGATGATGTTGCTGATGTTGTTGATGCTGATGTTGATGGTGCTGCTGATGTTGTTGATGCTGCTGGTGTTGTTGATGCTGCTGGTGTTGTTGATGCTGCTGCTGGTGTTGCTGATGTTGTTGATGATGGGACACAGGTTGTGGTGGATCATTTAATTTAGTTATTGTTATCTCGTTGAGTTTAGCTAGCTCAGTAAGTTTAGCCATCTCAGCCATCTTCGAGTATTCAGGCATCTTGGTGATATCATTTTGCATATTAGCCATTTTAATCATCTCATTCATTTTAGATTTCTCGCTCATCTTAACAAACTCCTTAGCCATTTCATTTATCTGTGCGATCTCATTGTACTTACTCATGTCATTATATTTAGCCATTTCCGTCATCTTTACCATCTCATTCAACTTTGCGATTTCATTCATTCGCTGGACCTCATTTATTTTAGCCATCTGTGATATTTTCATCATCTCGTTCATCTTTGCTATTTCATTCATCTTGGAAATGTCATTTGAATACTTGGCCATCTCTGAATATTTAACCATTTCATTCATTTTGGCCAACTCAGACATCTTGGCAATTTCCTGCATCTTGATATACTCAGTTGTCTTGGCGTACTCGGCCATTTTTTCCATCTCGTACCTCTTGGCCATGTCCTGTGACATTTTATTCAGCTCCGTCATTTTACTGAACTCAGCCAACTGGGCCATCTGGACAATGTGCTCAGGAACTTTACCCCGCTCCATCATCTGCTTCAACTCAGCAGATATTTTGTTCATATTCATCTCCGACATCTGTGCAATAGTCGCGGCGTCCGGCATCTTCGACAATTCCGCGATTTTTGAAATTTCCCTGGCCAGGTTCTCATCAAGGCATCGTTTCTTTTTAGCCCGATGCCTGGCCATCCTCTGGGCCTCCTGCATCCTCCTGAGAGCCGCCTGGTCCTCAGACTCCTTGGCTCTGACATTCTTCATCCTCTCTGCTGCAGTGTACAGTCTGATCGCCCGTTCCTCAGCAGTTTCTGACATAAGTCTCTCGTTTTCAAACTCGTACATTTAGCCAACCAATCAATTTTATTATTATTGTTATTATTATTTAAATAATAATTATTGTTTTAATACCTTGCATTAATTTATCCATCAGACAATTAAATGAATTTAAGCTCCAGTTTTTATTTATTCATTTAATTTAAATGAATTTTTAAAAAAAAGTTTAAAATTTTTGCAAGACTCCATCAGCAGCTCCACGTACCAGTGCTCCAATCCGTGTTATCACTGGAAATGAAAGGTTAGCTTATTAATAACCCATAACATAAATACTCACAATAAAATCAATAAATAAAAATATTATTTACCGATACTCTTTATCCAGATAAAATAAATAAACAAAACAATGTAAATATATAAAATGACATTATCATGAATAAATTAACAACACTTATTTAAATAATTATCACAACCAATCAGACAGGTGCACGTAAAAAAAATTAAGTGTAAAAAAATACTCGATATATTGAAATAAAAAAGGTTGTCTTTTGTCTTGGAGTTGGAATAGCAGCCGGTGGTTGAAAATCGCCGAGTATCAGGACAAAGTATTTTATGATAAGTAATGATGCTGAGTGATTATTCGCCGAAAATAAAGTACCGTTGGTTAAATAATTTGTGTTAACGTATGATTCTTTTGTTTTTTAAAATTTTGAACGAAGAAACGAGTCGTGGCAGTAGTTACGCATGCGTAATATAAATAAGAATATTTAACTTGGACGAAAAACTACGTCGTCTTGGGCACCGACAGCAGCACCAACACACATCACACATGTGCACACCGGATTGTGGATAGCGGCAGTACAGTGCCCCTTAACTCCCTGGTTTGTCTCTGTACTGGTTTTCACCAATCACAACAATGGCGTCTGCTATTTGGTCAATTCACTCCAAAGCAACATGACGAAACTCACATTTTTATTTTAAATTATTATTATATTTATATTTTACTTTAAGTGGAGACTGACAGATACGTGTCCAAGTAAACTCTTGTCCTCGGTTGGTTACAACAGAATCACATTTGCTTGTTATCAGTAAATATTTAAGCAAGAGACAATAAAATGAAAACAAATTGATGATAATAATTATTAAATATTGACTATTGATTGTAGGTGATGGGCGATGGAGTATGGAGAGTATGGAGACTGGAGAGGAATGATGCTGGTGTAGATGGTGGTGTTGTATCACACACGCAAATGCACAAAATCAGTGGCAAGAATAATATCTGAGCAAAAGAGAGTGGAGCGGACATGTAAGATTCGGTAGTTGGTAGGAAGGTTCGGGTGGCGATCTGGCAAGCTGGCGAGCCACTTTAAGTTAAGGGGCCAAGCGGGGTCTGGGGCAGTCTGGGGTCTGGGGGTCGCCCGACCCGATAGACTACTGCGTGTGACGTGGTCGCGTTTATTGACCATAACCCCTTCCTCCTTTTGCCACCCCCGATGTTGTAGTCTCAGTTCTCAGTCTCTGTTCTCATTCTCAGCAGCAGCCAACAGCAGCAGCAGTCTCTTTCTGTTGTTCATGTAGAATGGATTCGAGAACATGAGGTTCCTCTTTGCTCCTATACGTTCTCTGTAGAGTAGAGACGCTGGATTGTAGAATGTTGGGAGTCGGGACTGGTCTGAGTCGTACAGAGGATGAGAATGAGGATGCCAGAGGAAGAGGAAGAGCGAGAGGAGGTGGATACCGGTGTCGTATCGCTACGAATGCGAATAGAATCTGAGGCTGAGGACAGAGATGCAAAGGCAGAGCTGGGCTTGGTATTATATGTATTATATCAAGGTGCTGGCTTGGAGAAGTTGGAGTATCGAATCAAAGACAAGGAAAGGAAATAAATTAAATGAGGGAAAGAGCCAAGGAGTTTTTAGGCTCTTGCTTCCCCGATACCATGCGAATGCGATACGAGCTTGGGTATTTCATATTGAGATGTACAGCTATAGGACCAACATCCACCAACTTCAAGGCGGACAGGTGTATACTTTATATGGAATTTTTATTGTCCATTTTATGCCTTTTTTTATCTTCTTTGCTTTTGTAAACTTTTACTTCTACATTCTATTCAAGGTATAAAATGGTAGGCCGCGATTCCAATAGGATTCTGCTGATGAAAATTTTAATTTGCTACATGATAGAACTGCAACAGATAATCTTGAAGGTCTTTGATAAAAAAAAAAGAAAGTAGAGTATCATTAGAAAATTTTTATTGTCTAAGTCACAGACCACTAAGTAAACAATTATTGCTATTTCTTATTTATTTATTTAATATATTAATGTAGCCGTTTAAATAAAAAGTATGTTAATAGTGATAAGAATAAAAGTAAAATAATATAAAATATATTATTGTCGTAAATTAATCTCTGTTTCCAGCAGACAATCTCTGACTAGCATTCGCGCTTGGATTATTCCCATTTTCAGTCTCTCAGCTGAGGTTCTACTCCCAGCATAAGTCAGTCTGATGTCTCTGCCAAGTTCTTCTATCACTTCTAGCAATTGGGAATATTTACTCTGTCCATCATTTTGGACTGCCATCAAACTTTCTCTCTGATCGGGTTTTATCATCAACGTCGATCCTTTGCTATTTTTATTACCACTAATACTTTTATTACTATTATTATTACTACTACTGTAATTATTATTATTGTTATTATTAATAGTATTATTATTATTATTATTATTGGTATTACTATTATTATTACTGCTAGGTTTTATTTGAAATACAACATTACGTCGTTTTAATTCAGAAATCATAGCAAGTTCTGTTAATTTGGCAGCCTCCAGTGCTTTGGCTTCTTCCATAGCTTTTTTTTTCTTAGCACGAAAACGCGCCATCCTCTGAGCATCGTGGAATCTCCTCAAAATAGCTTCTTCTTCAGTTTCATGTGGCCTTGGTATCGGCTTTCTCGAATTTCTTTTTCTATCGGCATTACTGTTATTGCTGCTGTTATTTATACTGACATAATTATTTACATTATTAATATTTATATGTACACTAGGATTACCACCACTGAGAGTTCTTGCACGTCGAGAAGATGACGAGGACGAGGAAGACGATGACGGTGACAGCAATAGTTTAGATGACATGTCTTTGACATTCCACGTTTGTCCATTCATCTTGATGTCGATTTCTTCGGGTATTTAAATGCTCAGAATTTTAATTATCTGTCACTTGTCATTAAAAATAATTTATTTTTATTACTAATGACAAATTATTTATTGCAGGAAAGATTGACAGCAGTTCCATTTATTTTTAATTGCTGACGGTTGATTTGAAATTCAAATTTTCCCGCTGAAATTTAAACCGGGCGTTTTATTGGTCAGCATGAGCATAAAAAAAATATGTATCGAAAGACGAATGGCGGCGAACAATTATCGACAATGCGTAGAAATTGCGAATCACGTGTGACTATCAAGACGATTTACTTTGACGAAAGTCGAGTCGAGATTACTCAGTTCTCACATTACACATTTTATTTATATTTATATAATTAATAAAAGATATACGATTATTTGCAAAACTAAAAAGTAATTATCATAAATAACTTATTATTGATAAATATTTTATGTTGATGATGAAATAACAGGAGTATATATTTAATATAAATTGTTTTTAGAGTTAATAATTGTTGGACCACACGTAAGAACTTTTTACCGTACCACTAAACTTTTCAACTGTGGTACAGTTTCGCAAAAAATTCTAAGGATCTGGTTTATTGGATTGGAGATTAGAAAGAGATAGCTGTTCTAGTTGTATGTCGTTGGCTCTTTGTACGCATGTAGACATGTGTGTGTCTTCAAGGTGATTCACTACCAAAAATAGTAAGCAAGCCAATTATTTATTGATAATAACAATAGTACTTGGAGTAATTATTATTATAACTCATTTGTTAATTAATAATTACACGCAAAACTGATAATTGCCGATAATACTGAAATTAGCCGACGTCTGATAATTTTTTTAATTTTTTTTTAAACGATAATTATAAAAAAAAACATTTGAAAAATTGCACCTATAGTTTTTTAAATTTTCTACATGTGCATGTTTTTATTTTTTTGAAAAATTAAATTGTTGATTGTCTCGTAACTTCAGGATCATTAATTACCGTCTTTTTTTTTTTTTTTTTTCAGATATGGATCGCAGATAATAAATAATTAAAAATGTATATTTCTAATTACGAATATTATTTTTTATTATTAATTGTTATCATACCAGTTTACTTATTTTTCCGTCTTTGGTCATGGATCGGATGGGAATTGTTTGTAAATAATTAATTTATTATAATTACGTATATATATAAATTTATTTTTTGTTCTCAAGAAAATATTTAAATATTTATTTATATTTGTCCGTAAATTATTTTATTCAGAATAAAGTAATTTGGTAGAAAAAAATTTAGCTAAATATCATTATTGTTGTTGTGACGTCATATTTTATCAGTTATTTGAAGCTCATCGAGACCCATACGGCCTTGATGCCTCCAAATCCGGTATCTTGCAACATCTTTTCGTGTGATCATTCCGATTACTTCGTGCTCGTCATTGACGACCGGTAAGTGGCGCAATCCGAGTCCACGGAAAAGTCGAAATGCTCTGGGAAGTGTTGTCGACTGTAAAAAAAAATTATTTTATTTATTATTGTTATTTAAATTAATCAGCAGGCTGATGGAAACTTACGTGTTGCAGAGTGTAAGGAGACGGGTTCATAAATGGCCGCAAATCTATTGAATAAGTCTTTTCTTCATCAGTGATGTTTACTTGGTCGATACTCGGGTACCGCGGATATGCATCGCGGAATATTTTTAATGAGAAATTTGTTTCCCAAAACTCACTGTACTCATTAAATACTTTATTTAGTAACAAAACTATCAACTGGGACCGCAGAATCAGGCCGCGAAATCTTCCGTAGCAATTTATTTCATTCTAAAAAAAATATTTTTATCAAGTCGCGGGTTTTGTTGATTGTGGGGATTAAAAATTTTGAAATTGATTTTTACCTGGTCGCCACTAGGTGGATCGACAACAGGGAATCCATTGAATTTAACGCATTTCAATAAAGCAACAATATGTCCCACATTTTCAGTAGTCTTCAATGTAACAACAGGATGACTCATTATTTCGCTGACGTAAATGTTGTTAGATAAAGGCGGTGCTTCCCACGGAAGTAATGGCACTCCTGCCATTTGAGTGTGTATATCATATATGCCCTGATAATAAAATTTATCAATCATTTTTATTAATATAATGCAGCAAAGGCTGACGTAATTAAGAGTATTATTGCAATGAGTCAGTACCTCGATGAAAAAATCTCCGACCCATTTAGCCATCATGAGGACAATGATGAGTGGAAGACCGAATGAAATTCCTTGGGTGGCTTCTATTAAAATCGCTGTCAGACTTATTGTCATCCTCACGACACCTCCAAGCTGGGCTGCCGCTCCCAGCAGCGCGTATTTTCCGGGTTCAAACAATCCCTGAAAAATTGCGGTCAGTGAAATTTAATAAATTTATAGATACGAGGGTTTTAAAAAATTTCTTACGCATGACGGAAATAATTTAGTTAGTCCGGAGCCCATTAGCCTGCCCCAAGCGGACCCGATTAGCAGAGAAGGTATAAAGAGACCAGCAGACATTGAAAGGCCGAAAGTTAACGCGGCTAGAATGAAGTAGAGGAAAACAAAAGTTGCTAGCGTCGCGTCATTGTGTGAGCCTGAAATTAAATTGGTGATTGAGTTACTTTTTAAGAGATTTAGTGGGATTTAGAAGAGCTGAGTACCTATTGGGTCATGGAAGAGCGATCGCACAGTGCTCTCAGGAGTCTGGAACCAGAGAGCAGCAACGGCAGAGTACTCGCCCTCTTTGCAAAACATACGGACTGGATATTTTGTGGGATCTTGTCCAAGAGGCTTGCAGTCATTTAGAAAATAAATCATCAGAGAGCCCATAGTTGCGGCCACTATGGAGACGCAGATGACTTCAAGAACTTTCAGCCATCTTCTGCGAATGTATTTAAGCCTAAAAACTGTTATTTTGTAGTTCATATAATTCCAGAAGGCTCCCATCAGTCCTCCGAAGGTTCCGACCATCATAAAAAGCGGAATCTCATAAACTTGATAGTTAATTGTGCCGAATTTTCCTAAATTTAGTAATCCCGGGTACGAAAGCTCCCCAGGATGACCGTGATAAGCGCTTAGAATAATATTTAAAGTGAATGTCGATATCATACTGGCGAAAAATGTTCGCCATGTCAGACTTTGGTTGAAGAAACTCGTTCCTTCTTCAATACTGAACAATACTCCGCCTAAAAAAAAATAATTAAATTAATTAATCAAGACTTTTTAAATTATAATGCCAATTAATTACCTATTGGAGCTCCAAAAGCTGCTGAAACACCAGCAGCAGCTCCACCGGCCACGAAATCTCTCTTCTCATGATCCTCCCGAAAGTACTGAAAGACTTTGAAGTCTTTCCTGAAGGTCGTGCTCTTGCCCTGAGATATACCAGCGGCGACGACAGCTCCTGAGTGTATCATCGGTCCCTCTTTGCCTCCAGCAAGTCCTCCGACGACGGTACTGATAACTCCCAGCGTTTTCACCGCCAGAGTTTTTATCCTCACAACCCGAGGAACTTTCACTCCATTCAGGTAACATTTTACCTGGGGAATTCCGCTGCCAGCAGCGACGGGCTCTACATAAGTCACCAGTATAGCTCCTATTAAAACTATGACGGTATTTACCATCACCCATATCAGGTACGGTATCCACAGGCAATTTTGTGCCACACAATTGTCCACATCTAAAGTTTCCTGTAAGGAAAATATTTATTTTTCGCATCAGCGACTCAGCAGTTTGTCGTTTTGCAAAAGGATACAGTATTTTAGTGTTTCATATTTAATATCTGACAATTCTTCTATCGATATATCAACAAAACACGCGATAGATGCAGTCAGAATTCCAATCAACAAAAATATAAACCATCTTGCAAAATTTTTCTTAACTACATATTTATATCCTTTCTTCCTTTCCTCATCTTGCAGCAGACTATTTTCACATGTGTCATAATCAAGACTCTAAAAATAAACATTTATAATTATTATTTAAATAATTTTTATCAATTATCATAATAAATTTACCGCCAAAAGATAAATTTATTTATAATAAAAATAAAACATGATAGTAAAGCTAGCGGACATCTGACAATTTTAAAAACTTTTAAATAATAAAATAAAATAAAAAGAAAAAAAATGGATGCTTAGAAAATTCAAAATTCAGTACATGAATTTTTAAAATTATTTAATTTTTTTATATGTAATAAAAAACAAAACCTCATAATTGGCAGATAAAAAATTAGTCGCTCCAGGTTCAAACACTCCATTGTTTATTCTATTAGACTGACGAGTTGATACATTTTCAATTAAATTATTAAATGTGCTGTCATTCCTACTGCAGCTGATACCCTAAGAATAAAATTTTGATGACGTAAAAATTAGGTTAAATTTTTTGACATAAATATAAAATATAAAACAAGATCTTACTCTGAATCTGACGTTGACGTCCTCGTTGGAATAAGAAGGAAAATTATTTCTTGGTCTCGACTTGACAAGTTTTTCATCCTCAGTACTGTTATCGCGTCCTTGGTTACTTTCATCAACATCTGAGGTATTTAAAACAATTACACTGTCTTCAGGACTTGCCATTGTCTTTTGTGTCTCATAATTTTATTTTAAAAGTTTAAATTATTTTATAAATTACAGTTAATAATAATAGTAAATGTAAACACTGAGATCCATAATCTGGAAAACAAAAGTGACACTTGACACTTGTAGGAATTGAAACTAGGACTAGGATCTAGTCTAGATCATCAAACTGTAGATCTAGAATGACTCGCACAACAAAGCATAGTCTCTGTCATTTACTATTAACCGGTTGCTTGGCCCCTAGCTCTTACTGGTACTGTAGTATCTATCATACAGAAAATGTATTTACGTAATTCCCGAGAGCGATACCAGTGCGCATGAGGAAGAGAATCAAGTCCAAACATCAAAGATAACCACGTGACTAATGACCACGTTATGAGTCTGAGTATATCACAATTCTGCAAGTGATTCATTACTTTTATTTTAACTTATTGTCTTGCAGAATTCAAACGCATTAAGTTAACGATTACATGCACATGCTGCTTATTGATAAATAATTTATTATTACGTGAATTAAATTAAATGGTCAGTAACAAATATTTAAATTACATCGTAAACTGCCCAAGACATTTGTTGGCTTGGACTCCAAAATTATATTTTTTTTTTAAATTCTATGTTGAATAAATAATTGAACCACGTGATTGCTGATCCTATTATTTAATTAAAGTTTTAAAAATATTAAAATTAATATATTTTTTATTTGAAATTTCAGAGTAAAATATTTTTTTAAATTATTTGTAATACAAAGATGATAGTAAATTATTTATAAATATTTATAATACATGAGCAATAGAGATTTTAAAATTATTATCAAACATGTGAACGTTAATTACATCAATAATACTACGGGTTTGAATATAAATATAAATATACAAAGATTAATATAAAAAAGTTAATACTAAAACAAGTAAAATCAAAAAGTCCCGCGGTCTTTGAACTCCCTGACTTCTAAAAACAAAGTGAAGAGAGTATGCAGTGACTCTAGTCTCGTTTCCGGTTTTACAGGAATGTCCAGTAAATTGCAGACTAAATCCACAACCTGCGGAAGCTCGCAGTCGAGGGTAGAAAAGTCGAGCTGAGCTTCGCTGAGCTTGTCCTCGATGTCAGGAGGCCACTGCTGGATCAGCGAGTCGATGTCCGGCATGGGACTGGTCAGTCTTACTGCCGGCAGGTGTTTGCTCCTGTGTAGCAGACCCATGTCCTCAATCCACCTGTCAATAGACTTTTGATTTTTTTCCGCGTCCTCAACGCGTTTTATCACCGCGGTTCTGCGCGAGTCCGCGCTTTTACTCTGACTCCGCAGCTGCAAATGCAGAACCGCGGGCTCGGATTGATTCGCGCATGGCTCATCCAAGACCGTCAAACCGACCTTATCAGCGACCCCGTCAGGTCGAGGTACTTTTATGAAGGCATCAATGTCACCAACCGCCGGTATAAAGTCCATTATATAAGGGGCTAATTTATAATTTAGCTCTATCTTCTGGGGTGTGTACCTACAATTAATAAATCGATACATAAATTACTCATATAAAAAAAAAAATTATAGATATTTACCTCGTAATATTTTGAAATAATTCTTTGACTTCAGCGGAAGCTTCCAAATTTTCAAATTCCTTTGGATTGTAAAGTTCAACAGGTTTTTTAACTTTGGTACCTTCGATATCATCGTCATCAGTTTCTTCGCTGTCTGATGGATCACTTTCGATTGGTCTCACTGGCTTTTCAAACGAATTTTCATGATTTGAAAATCTGGAAAAAATTCGAATACTTTAAAAATTAATTTTAATAAGAAAATTTAAATAAAATACCTTCGGAAATTTCGTTTGTCGGGGGAGGTTAGTTCCATTTCCTCGGCCTCGAAAGAGTTTGAAACACTTTTTGAACTTTTTCTCATGAGTGAGGACTTTTCGGTGCCACTGACAGGACTTTTTATTTCTTCGGCGTTTCTAACTTCGATGCTCTCGTCAAATTTACTGAATGCCGAAAAATGCTTTTTGTCTTCCTCGTCTTCTTCACTGGTGCTACTGTCCATTCTTGAGCAGCCACTACCCCAAGTCCGGTGGTGGAAAACTTTTTGAGTACCTTCACCTCGATATGAAATCAATTTTTTGTTAAGAACTTGTGTACGTTAAGTCAGTTTTAAATAAATAACAATAACACGTAGACGGGTTTTGAATGTTGAGTTTAGGTTGCCATGGCTACGGAATCGATTTTTTTTTGACGTCAACATCCTGTCGTAACCCGCAGCATTTAAATTAATAAAATAAAATCCATTTGACGTAATGAAAATTTAATTGTCTAAAAATATTATTATTAAATATAATTATTGATGAAATAATACGAGAGCTGGAGGAAAGCTGCTCCGAGTTTAGAGAATTTAAATGAAATTTAAATGAAGTATATTCCATTGGTTATTCTAGAAATTGAGATATCTCGCGTTTGCATGAATATTTAAATACGTCTGACGTCGACGTGTGATAATAAAATCATCATGAACGAATAAGGGATATATAAATATATATATCATGTATGATCGGTGGAAATTATTCCGAGTATGAATTTGAACTCTTTAATTATTTGTCTTGACCAATATCATTTGGACTTTGACTTTATAATTTCGTTAAACTTCAATCATATTCTGAAAATAAACGTTATGAATATGGTGTCTATGAGTTTCTGTTGTTATCATTGAATATCTAATGTGGATTAGAAACTTCGATTATTATGGATATCGATATGTCTTTTACTTTTTATCTGTTGGGAACAACTCCGCACAGTATTATCGATTTTTGTTCCTTACGGTGTCCTCTAGTAGGATAAACCGGAAAAAGTCCTGAGAAAAATTACTTTTTTGGCTTATGACCCATATGAGGAAGACTGCAAATGCGTGAAGATGGGTGAAGATGCCACTGTCTATGTCTTTTTATGAAGAGTAGCCCGTAACTTTTTCTCTGTTGCGAATAACTCCACATAACATGAACGTTTTTTGTTCCTTATGGTGTCCTTAAGTAGGACAAACTCCAATAAGTCCTGAGAAAAATTTTATTTTTGACACAGGACCCATATGAGGATAAATGAGGATGCCAAAGTCTATGTATTTTTCGAAGAGTAGCCCGTAACTTTTCCCTGTTGGGAATAATTCAGCACAATACTAACGTTTTTTGTTCCTTATGATGTTTTCCAGCAGAAAAAACTCAAGAAAGTCTTGAAAAAAACTTATTTTTAGAATCTGGGTTCATGTGAGGATAAATGAGGATGACTTCCTATGAAGAGTTGCTCGTAACTTTTTCGCTGTTTGAAATAACCCCGCACAATACTGATCAGATTCTCGATTATTTCAAAGGAGACATTAGTGGGTTTTCCAAAAATATTTTCACAATGTACCTAAGTATGAAATCTAATCGCTATAGTGCTATTAGTGCCGCGGTTATAATCCCGGATTTTCTGCGTTTTCAATCGTCAATGAAATTACCGTTGTATTGAATTTGATTTGTTCTAGGAGATTGATCGACGCAAATTCAATAACGAACTTTCTCCAACTCTGGATGTTTTACCCGAATCTTCGCTATATTTTAGTTCACATCACAAGCCATACTTTCAAAAAAATTTACTCCCAGCGAATTATCTCATCTTTTTTTATTCATGATTCTCATTAAAATGTATATAAAAAATAAATACATATCAAAGTTGCATAAATAATATATAAAAAAAAAAATACAATTAGCAAAATGTATATAATTTCGTTAGTGATGTAAAGTATCAAATAAATTAGTACGTAAATGCATTAATCCAAAGTCTTTGATAGTCTCTATCTCCTAATGCGGTTCATTATTCAGACGAAGAATAATTGACAAATCGGGAGCATGAACTCCCAGTATCTTATCTAATTTAAATCTCTAGTCTGTAACGTCGCATTTACGTATTAATAAATTATTACTATTACCATTGTCATTATATATAGATGACATTAAATTATAAACTATCATTCATTGGATGTACCAAGAGGTCATTGATACAAAATTAATATCGATTATATTTTTTTTCTTTTTTTACTAAAAATTGTCAACTAAGACAAGAGGACCCAGAGTTCAAAGGGCTCCGAATATTTAAACGAAAGATTTAACGATAAATTTTATTTATTCTTATCAATTAAACCGGATATTTTCCGTAAATTTGGCCACTTCTTGTCCTGCGGATTATCCACGAATTCGTAAAATCGGCTGGCCGGTTAAAAATCTTGCTGTCTGTTGATGCTAGATGTGAATGCTGTGACTGGGTCATTTTAATACTGATTGCTGATCTCGTGGACTCGTTGTCCGTCGATATGCAGTAAGGTCTTGATTTCCGCTGCATTAGATTTTTTCTCCGAGGAATTATTTTTTCAGGTCCTGTTGATCCGTCACCCCAGGGATAGTTCACTGTCGGCATTTCGTAGACAGAGTCCCGATCATTTTCGTCTTCTGTCAAGTCGACTATTGGTCTAGATTTGAAAATTTTAAATTATTGTCGCAAGAAAGTACTGAAATTAATTAGGAATTGAGTTAAACATACGGGTTTTCTGGCAGAGGATCAATTTCAGGTGTGCAGTGTTCGATTTCATTTGAATATTGGGTAGAAAGATATAAAAATGTTGCGAATAGAGCAAATATAATTATAAATGCCGCTAAATCGGCGATAGCTTGCTTTGAAAATGTCAGGTAGCGAATTTTATGTTCACGCACTTCGAAATTACTCAGGTCTACCACGAAAGGAATGAATTCCGTTAAAACAATGTCCTGAAAAAAAAAAATATTTATCAATAAAATTATCGAGTAAAACAAAAAAATTTTTAATGACATACTTTTAGATAATTAAAGGTCCGCTGACAAATAATTTGAAGGAGGTAAAATAAGTCTTTAATTTGTTCCATGCTCAATAATTGTCTGACGTACACAAAAATATTAAATAGACGCGGTGAAGTTTTCATATCACGATACTAAATAATTTAGCTTATTTATATTTTATAATTTAATTATAACCATTGTCTGTCTAAAAGTCACGCGGATATATCGCGACTGGTTTATATATTTTATAACAAATAATGCTCACTTCAATTCTGTCAAAATTATTATTTTATATATTGATTGTCATGTGTTATCTTCAGTTCGCTCTAATTTTAAGTGATTAGAGCAATTATTTATCCGCGACGTGACATAATCTCGCACGTGGGAGATCGCAATCTCATTCAAATTTAATAATTCCAGAGAATAAATGATAAGCAAATCAGTATTTTCAATTAGTATTTAATTATTAAAAAATTAACAGCGAGATGTTTAAATATATGTGTATATTTTTTATTAATCGTTCATATCAGTCCGAGGTAAAGCTTCACATTCGCTATGGCGAATCCCAAATGAAAACGCCGGGGGTTGTTTTCCTGGTTTGTAAGTTGGATTGTACATTGGACCTGGTCCACTGCTGGTATTACTGAGCACATGTTGACGAAATTTTAATGAAAATGATGGATACTGTTTTTTGACTACGTTGTAATTTGGATTTCCGTAGTCGGCGGGTCCTGGTCCTGAAGTTTTGCTCAAATCTGATGTTCTTCCTTTTCTACAATTTTTTTTTAATTAATTGAGTGACTCAATAATTATGTAAATATAAAAAAAAACATGTTTGCTACATAGAAAATGCTCCACAAGTTTTTTTATGGGGAATTTTAGGTCCCAGACATGAAGGAACGAGGTAAGAATTAGGTCCAGGTCCATCTGATGACAAATGATTTGGTTTGAATCTCATTTGGATGGAAAATGATGGAGATCTGCGACTGTGGTTGATTGGAGGACACGTTTCTGGATGATATGCTCCAGGACCTGGTCCAGATCCAATGACTAAACATTTATTTTATTATTTTCCAGTTATAAAAATAATTTCATAATTTTTTCGTACCAACAAACGGAGCACGTCCGGCGATGGAAAAAGACGGCGGTTTCTCTGGACCTCGGCGCGTTAAATGGTAGGTGTCGTATCTATTTGGACCTGGACCTGGAGTAACGTGGAGTTTTTCATCATGCCGAGATGTGATGGTGAATGCTGGGTTTCTTCTGCGCGAGAGATCGTGTTTTTCGTAGCCCAGCACCGGTGGCAGCTTGTACGCCGGTCCAGGACCTGATTCACGTCCACAAAAAAATTATTTCACCCAAATAATCAATTCGAAACTTGATTATTAAATAAATACCTCGAGATTTGCAGCTCAGCATCTGTTTTTCCACCACTCTCGTCGTCATTTTAAATTTATTAATTAAAATATATGAAAATACTTACTTGTAAAAATTAAATTCAAAAAATACTAAACATCTATGAAGTGAGTCATTAACAGTCAATATTAAAAGCTATTTTCATACAATTGAAAGTAATTAAAAGCACAATAATTTTTTTAATAATATATTTTCTTTTGTTAAAAAAAAAACAAAACCTACAATTACTTTTTATCATCATTATCATCATCATCATCACTACTCCCATCATTATTAGTGTCATTATCACTGTAACTAGAGCTAGAAGTTGATGTTTCATGTTCGTCAGAGTCGCAGTCTGAATCATCAACATTTTTATTTTTTTTCGTTACCATCAAAGATTTTAATTTATTGACCAAATCATCCCTAGTCAGTGGAGCTTCTTCAGCGGTCAGTGTTTCGGTGTCTGAATTTGATTCGTCATCTTCATATTCATCTTCATCATCTTCGTATTTGGAGTCACCAGGTTTCGCTGCATCCTTTTTAACGCCTGCATAACCAAATAAATAAATTCAAATTCAAATTCATAACTTAATTTTAAAAAATAGAGTACGAACCATTTCTGTTCATGTAACGCAAAAAAGTTCTTCTGCGTCTCTCAGGCAGTGTCTTTAACATCAGCCGAAGTTCTCTGTCCAGGGTCAGAGGTTTGTCTTCAACTTCTGGCTTGACAAGCTCCGTTTTATCTCCACATTTGGGACAAACCTCCAGCTTACTGGCACAAGGTCCGCACATAATGTGATACGCATGTTTGACACATCTCTGCTCGCACTTGCAGCATTTACCCGGAGCTTTTAGCGGCTTGTACTTCTTGTACTTGATCTTCCACTCAATAACTTTCTTGCACTTCTCGCAGACGTTGACAACCTGGATTTTATTTATTGCCTTTGTCGTATGGGAAGTGTCATGTAGATTATTTTTAAACGCATGTCTGTTTTGATGCTTTTGTGGTCTGTTGCGATTCGAATTACCTCTTTGACAGCTCATTTTACTAAACCAATAAAATTTAAAAATAATTATCACTGAAAATTAAATTAAATTAAACAAATTAAATTTATTAACTACTTTATCAACAAAAACCTCTAAAAATTACTCACCTATTTTATTTTAATTTTTATAAAAACTTCATAATTAATTTATTAAAATAATAATAATAATAATTATTAATTAAATTTATGTTAAAAAATTAGTAGAGTAAAAAATTGTAACCTTAATGACACGTGTTTACTAATAAAAAATAACAACTCGTCAGGTGGCGCCAAATAATCTCCTGCTGTTGAAATTCAAAACTACCGCGCGCTGATCGCCACCTGCAGGCAGAGTTTTTATTTTTAAATAAAAAAACAAATGGCGGGACTCGCTTAGCTGCTTCTGATCATTCTCAAATGTCAGATTATTTTTTTATAAAAAAATAAATTAATTTTAACGGAAACATGGAGAGTTTATAAGAGGAATAAAAAATTAAATGACATGAGACAGTTTAATTATTTAAATACTGTATAATTAGACGCGGGACGTTTTAAAACGTTGAATAGAATTAAAAGTACAGGAGACGAGATAGGAGTATGTCGGAGTACAAAGTAAATTAAAATGTCGATAAGATGGGTCAGTAACGCTTGATATGAAGATGGACATTATTATCCTTGTCACTCATCCCTGAAGAGATCATTGAGATCATAAAAGTATGGAGGTATATAAATATATGCATAAGTAGCAGACAAGCTGGAGTTTAAAGCTGGAGCTCGAGTTGAAGCTGGAGTTGGTGGTAAAGCTGAAGACCCTGAGGCCACAGACAAACCATCGAGGCTGGTCTATGTTTTATTCTCAAAAACCAGTTATTGGATGAAAGATTATTAGTAAGTTGTTCCTTTCTCCTCCACATAATTCTTTTTATTTATATTTTAATATATAGTTTTAAAAATATATTTTTTTATTCGTTTCCTCGCTGATAATTTGATTCGATAACGATTCGCTAATGAGTGTATTGAATCGCGAATTAACGTAAACAGACTCGTAAGATCTCTACCCGGATAATCTCCTGATAACGGGCAGGTAATTGTAAGATTTACTTTTTTTTTTTTTTTTTTTTTTTTTATTAATTTATTTATTATTTTCATCTTAATTTACTTGCGGTACATATTTACGAACTGAAAAAATATAAACTATGGATTTATAATTAATCCTTTCAGTGCATCCTAACTATACATTAAATATAATCGTGTGTAATGCATGCTCTCTTGTTGTTATTCTCGTAAATATATTATTTATAAATTACATGTTCATTATTTTTTATTAGCTTATTCAATGCTTTATTGATTCAAATATCTCATAATTTATTAATTATTTTAATAAATGACGCAGTAAATTTAAGTAATAATTCTTCAGTTAAACTTTTTATTTCATGCATGGAAGATTTATAAATAATTAATTATATCTGAAAGAAGAAAGATTAATTAATTAAAATAAGTTACGGAGTGCATAATAATAAAATCAATACCTTTGAGAATCGGTTTATTACTTTTATCTTTGTTGATAAGTGCCAATTGTTTGAACAACAACAGGCCCGTTGACGGTTTCTCCTTTTCAAAAACGGTAAAATCTTTAGTTTCAATGACACTGGCAGCATTTTTAGCAATGAAATTAATTATATGAGCAAATAAATCTTGAGAATCATTACGTTCAACGGACTTCATACTCTTGATGGCATTTTCAGCTGTTAAAAATTGAGAGATTGATTTTTCGCACATTTCTTTAAGCACTTTTAGCTGAAACTTCTCAGCGGCATCTAGCAAATCTATAGCAACATCATTTACGTCGATCACTTGATCAGTGTAAATGAACTCGAGCATTTTACTAAATGCAGTGGCTTTGATATCTGTAATAGACAAATCATCTTTGTGGCCTTCCTTTATGGCTCCAGCAAACATAGTTGAAAATACTGGACAGCGAGCAATCAGAATAATTTTATGAACTTCAAATTTTTGGTTCTGTACAGTGACGATGAAATCATATTCTTTTCTTGTTTCATAGAGCTCTTTGATGCTCTCAGCGATAGGATTTTTTCTCAATGTGGTCATGCTTCTGAACTCATCGCCATCGACAGTAAACTCAACGCCCACTGTCAAAACATCATTTATTAATAACGTGTCTTTCCGTTCAATCAATTGCTTTTTTTCAATAAAACGGTAAAATCCTATTTTAATATTACTGACGACTTCCTTGTTAATCTCTCTAACGTACTCTCGGGCGTTGTTTGTATTATTTAGGATAAAAAATGAACCGTCTATTGTAACTTTTCGATAAAACGGTATCGTTAATTTTACGTACAACGATATCCAGTCTTTGTTTTCATATTCTTTATTATTGTTCAAGTACAAGTACAAATGCCATATATTTCTATAATCATAATCGTTCAAAAATGAAAATTTGTCAGACATAAGCCCGCCGAATAAACTGTTCGGAGGGTCTTCTTTCATTGACACCAATTCATTAAAATTTTTCACTTCGAATTTGTAACGAATTTTGCGTACGCCTGCATAACCTGTACCTCCGTCTTCACTCATTTTAACGAATTATAAAAACTTATTAAATAGTTTCTAATTAATCACTGATTTTTAAATTTAAATCAAAAGTATTTAAGACAATTATTTTTACTGATTATTTATTATTTATTGCGCTATTAAAAATATTATTTAAAAATAATAAACCAACAATAAGCGCAATCAGAACACAGTTCAATAATTACATACTTACAAGCACTAACGTCATTGTTTTGTTTCTCTAAAATAACTTCGTTTTTTTTTTTAGATGGCTGCCGCTCTTCATTTTTTTTTTTAAATATATTAATACAATTGACATTCGGTACGAACTATTTTTTTCTTTTATCAGGAATGGAAATGATGTAACTCGAAGGATCTAAAGCAAACGATAATTAAAGTACGGATCGATATATTTTTTTTCTTAATTATTTTTAAGATAGACGGCATTGAAGGTTGAGAGGAAATTAAATAGTTGATGTATAAACAAAAATAGACAATACATTTAAATTTCTTATCGAAGAAAGGAAATAAAAAAGGAGTAGGAAAAAGTATCCATCGTGAATAAAAATGACTAAAGGCTAAAAGTAAAGAGTCTATCATTATGAATAAATGATATCGTCATTAGTGATTCTCGGTAGAGATCAGTGAGAGCTCTGGGAGAGAGGACAACCAATAATTTATTCGGTAACAAGAGCCGGTAGTGTTGGCGATGGAGGAGGTCGGGGATGGAAATGGAGGTGGAGGTAAAGTTTTAACTGGAGGTGGAATACGAGTAGTAGGAGGCGAAGCCCAGATGGAACCAGTGGCAATAGACAAAGATAGATAAAAGTTGAGATTGATTTTCACATTACTCATTTAGCTCACAATACCGCCGTCTGGTTATCTCTCCGTCTCTATCCATTGTATCAGCATAGATATATCCATCCACACACCATTCCAGGTGATGCTGCGGGGTCATTACAGGTCGAAAGTTCGCCAGGGCACCTATAGATAGCTATCAGATATACCCGGCTCCCTCTGACAGGTGAAACAATATAAAATATTCAACGAGAAACCTTAACACGACTGACTGTCAATCTGTCAACTATTTCACCAGGTTGATTTCCCTGCTTCCGTGCCGCTGCTTTTTCCTCCCACTCTCACATTACGTTATACTGCACCCCATGTCAAAAATTTTACACTGGCAATCCTGATGTGTCACACTCCCATTACATGATAATGTAAGCAAATTTTTTTTCTTTTTCTATTCCAGGTAATGTCTGACTGTTGGGAGATTTGATGCCAGTATGCTAAATATTTATATTTCATGTGATGCTCAGCATCAGCACCAGCTCTGGTGAAGGTGTAGATGGAGATCACAAAAGTTTGTAGCCGCTGTAGCCTCTGTAATAACTACGTTGGCTGTATAACGTAGACAATAAAAGTTAGCAAACTAGAGACCGAGAAAACATGCAATGGGCAGACTGGCGAATTAGCAGTACTTTGAAATGCTTTTAAAATTTTAATATTGTATGTCTGACCCATATCTTCTCCATCCCCATGTTTCATACGATAACTTGCGATTCAAGCTCTGTACCAGGTCCATGGACAATGGAAAATGGTTAAATATATTTTTATTTATATTCATATAGATATATCATGAGAGGACGGAGAGGAGCTTGTGGTTTGACAACCAGAAAAACTCTTTACGTCTTTTATACGTACGTGGCTAGAGCTTTACTCTGCTCGTTCGTGCTCGGTAACAGTAACAGCGGGGGATGTAGTGGGGGTTTGCCCGCTCCTGGTTCTCATGATACACTGTCACCTGTATTGGAGATGGGAGCTTTGTAACTGCCGTATCCAGGCAATATTTATTTACCTTTTTTCGTTTTATATCCAAAACTAAAAGGTGTATCGAGAGAGACTAATTTGAATGCAGAGTGACACGACGAAATTTTCATATATATGATCAAGGGACTTGTTCATCCTCGTGAATTTTTTTTTCCTTTACCAACTGTTTTAAAACTCATTTTATTATACAAATACTTTTTACATTTTTTTTTTTTAAACGTCTTTACAATTTTTATTATTCAAAAATTTATTAATTAACAAATATCGATTATCGTTACAGAGCTCGTAATATTTACATTTGAAAATTAACATCGATGTTAATTAAATTACTTTGGAAATTTCTGTTATTTCTCAACAATAAAATCAACAGGTAAAAATTAAATTTTTCTT
Organism: Microplitis deprimator; assembly: GCA_964016945.1. Lineage (NCBI taxonomy): Eukaryota > Metazoa > Arthropoda > Insecta > Hymenoptera > Braconidae > Microplitis > Microplitis deprimator. Next base: position 21,596,011 of record OZ024709.1, on the reverse strand, counting down.
TGAAATAATAATACATTTGTTTAATTAATAATATTTATTTATCATCTGTAGAATTACTCAATGGTGATTAATGCGGCGAGAAAATATCTGCTGTCGAAGATGAAATCCCGTGAATAATTCCTCAGTCTCAGTCAGAGTCTCAGCATCAGCCGTTTCCTAGAAAATCGGTGAGTTAACTTAAATACACATTAGTTAGATTTAATTGATTGTTTGTGTTTACTTCAACACGTTTTATCGTGATCAAAAGCTTCTTAGAAAGCCAATACTCGCCCACCTATACCCATGTCTACATTTATCTACCTCGCGGTCCAGAATCTATTCTCAAGACTCCGCGTCACAACAACACACTAGGCCTATACTTAAAGTAATTAATTGCCAACGTTCTACTGTTGATGCAACAAATCCATTAGATTTAATCCCCGTTCTATGTCATTGGCAACTCGGGTTTCATTTTACATCTATACAATACCATAAACATAAACAATAAAAGCGTCAGCAGGCAACAATAATTACAAGTAATTACAAAACATTTTACATAGAAGTCTTACAATAAAATTACATAAAAATATTTTCTTTTAAAATTATAATTTTACTGATGAATTTAAATTGTTGAATAAATACTCTTCTGTGATTATGATTATTGCCCGAAAGCCAGTATCAAAACAAGGCTTTCTGAGCAACAATCAAAAGCATAAAGAGTATTTGATGATACTTTTAAAAGTTGATGAAACGACTGCTCCACTAGTTTTATGAATCTGTAAGCAAATATTATTTTTATTATTATTATGAAAATTAAAATTGAAAATGGCTAAAGCGATAAAAGATCCTTTGATGTCAGATGTAATAGATTAGTAGCTTGAATTAAATATCAATAGAAAAACGAGCGAGTGAGGTAAAATTTTTATTACGACCGACAGTACTAAGTTACTTTACCCTTTTCACGGTTATTATTTTTTAACTTATTTTGAAAGGGATTAAATATTGCTGAAGATTATCCGATAATATTTTTATGGGAGATGCCACTGAGCGAGCCGGTAGTTTATATTTTATTACAGATACTGGGCTTAGCTGTCCACTATCATAAAACTCAACATTTATTTTCAAATAAAAACCCTAAGTTTTATTTTTAAAATAAACTATCCGATAAAAGTAAATTTACAAATTAGCTAATCACTAGACTCAAGTCTATTATTACTTTAATTCATTAAATCACTTAAATTGATAAACTAATTTTGGCCACTATGGGAATCACTGATTGAAATAAAATTTGTTTAAAGTTAAACAATTAAACAAAGTTATAAATTGAATGAAGGTTTGAGTTTAATCACAAGTCACAAACTGTTTGAAGCTAGTGTTCAGTATCAGCTGAAGGCTGAAGGCTGGAGGCTGAAGAGCTTAAGACCGAGTTGGCTCCGAGTCGCGAGCGCGAATGATAGGACCGAATGAAAGGGTTGAGATGCTGCCCGGCATCGGGATCAAAGCGGTGGGGTAGTCTGGGGTAGGAATACTTGGTTCGAGTGCTAATGGAGGGAGTTAAATATACATACACTGATGGAGGGTAGCCGAGGGTAGTTGCTCAGGGTGGTGGTAGATTGAGGGTGGGATTCACCGGATTCTGCGCGGAGATAAATTATTTTATCTCGCGGTCGCCGCGGCAATTCGCATGTCCACGCGACCACCGGTTTACCTATACGGTGTCTGTCCATTAACTGTTCTAATCTCCGTAATTTGACAATTAGCCAGGGTCTGCAACCGTCCTAGACGGGCTAACGGAATCGCGTCAATCATTCCGCTAATGCGACCGAGTCAATGCACTCATCCACTCTCTGATGATACGTTTCATCTCCGTTTGCCATTTATCTCTTTTCATTTGTATATTATATTATATTATGTATATATATATATATTCATATACATCTGTATAGATATAGATATAGATGTAGATGTAGATGTAGATAAATTTCCGTCTACTCTCCCTCAATTTAATTCCAACACACGTCATTGGGGTTGATTGATTTGTTTTTATTAAATACACTAAATATTCAACTACACGTTCGTGAATATTTTAAAATAATAATTATTTTAATTATTTTATTACATGTAAATAAATATTTTACAATAAAATAATTTTTATTTTATATTCCGTAGTATGAAATATTTCATTCGTCCCGTATTCTGCGTCACCTGAAAAAACAAAAATTTAAAAAATTACATAAATGTTTTTTATATACATATATATATCTGTAAGTAATGTTGAAATTAAATTTATTAACATTGAACGCGTTGGAGTGTAAAAAATTTTAAACATTTTTAAATTTCGCGAGTTGATAGAAGGGAACATTAAAAAGTACTTTGTATCTCTGGCGGTCGTTTTCCGAGGTCGTTTAAAGAAAAATCTAAATAATAATAAAAATAATTCTTGTAAAGAGAAAAAAAATAGAGCAGCTACGCGGATTGGAGGCAATGAACGGGCCAGAACTCTGATGACGTGGAGATCGGAGACAGAGAAACGGATAAGCGGAGAATGGGTTTAATGCTTGAGGGACTGGCTCAAATGGACATACAGATCTACGGTATCAGTTTGCTGGTATCCTAACAACGCAGCCCGAGTTTAAAGTTTAATCGAGAACCAAGGTCGTGCCGGGGCTGGGGATAGGACCGAGAGCCACTGAGGAGTTGAGAGGCCACGTGAGTAATCGCGAGCAGAGATCCACGTGGCAAATGCTCTGTATCCGCTATCCGTTGTGTTGCTACAGTTAACAGTGTGGGTGTAGTAATGTGCGGCAGACACTTGGCTCGAGTTTGAGCGTCTTGAGTGTCTTGAGTACCCTGGGGATGATGCAACGACGCTCAAATCTCACCAGAGCCTGGCTGTTTAGTATGTTGAATAGTAGTCAGTGCTAATGCTTATACAGATACTAGCGTAAGTGTTAGCCCATTGCCCAGAGGGGATATGCAACATTGCGGAAGCTTCACGCGTTTAATAGTCTACTGAGATGTCTCTCCACTGTACTCCGTACTCTGATATAACTTGGGATCTACTCAGCTTCACATGCTCCAGGATACTCCAACACTATTACTGTTTTAATTTCTCATACATTCTAAACATCCTCTGCACTGATCCTTTGCCTTTTACCTTATTTCCATCCCATTATTTTTCTTTACATTCACTCGTGTCCTTTAATCCCCAAGTGAATTTTTTTTTGCTAGTAATTAATAAAAAAAAAAAAATAACTAAAAGTTTTGAGTAAAAATTTTATTTATGGGATATTTGAAAGTTATTTAATTGGAAATTTTTTATTTATCGAAAAAGTATGAGAGTATATTTAAAAGAAAAAAAGATAATTTATAGATGACGTGAAATAAATACAGAGAAATATTTCATTTGAATGTAAATAAAATTTTCCATGATAAATAATTTTAAAATATTTTATTTCAGTCGATTTGATTTAAAAAAAAAAAAAAATGAGTCAGATGAATTTCAATTATTCGATAAATAGTTTGTTAACTCGTATTTCTCGCACAGTGTGACCTCACCCCATTGACTTTTAAATTCTCGAAACGGGATGTTAAAAAAAAAATAAATAAAAATAGTACGGCGACCCCTTCCACATGGGATTCAAATGCCATATAAATAAATGTCGAAAGCGACTGAATCTCTATCTCTATCTTATACTCTCGGTATATTTTTCAGCTCCATAATATCTGCTTACACTCTATTACTACTATAGAGTCGTGTCGAATCTACAGGACAAATACATTAGGCATTCAGCAAAGCGAGGAAACGAGGCGACTTGTATTTTGTATTTATATATTGAGGCAAATAGAAAATCATGCCTCCTATCCCTTTTCACTTACCAGTACAGCGCTTAGCCACTTGTCTTTATTCCACATTCTCTTATTCATTTCGCAAAAATAAGCCAACACACACAGATCCATACTCTGTACGTACACGTATTGTGAAAAAAGGAGCCATGAGAAAAAAAAGTCGGTTAAATATTTGTATCGCTAAAAAAATTAAATCCCAGTGCACTGTCACCGGATTTATCTCTTGGGTATTTTCCTGTTTCCTATTTATATTTATATTTATCTTTAACACACATTTTCATTTTATCTCCATAAAAAATCCCTTTAAGGACCATCCAAGTAGTCTAGTATCTGAGAACCGACATGTGTTCCCCAATTCTCAAACATACTAAATAAAAAACTAAATAAAATAGTTGTCGGTAACGCGGAAACGTGAATCAAATAAAGTTTTGAAAAGATTATAAGATAAAAGTTAAGTGTTTTTAAAACTTTGTAACTTTTTTCATAATATTTTGTCATGATTCTGCAGAAAAATACATATTTTAAAAATGATAAATTACTTTTAAAATGGCTTTCAATAATTTTCAAAACCAAAACTAACAGCAGTATCACTAAAAAAATTTCCAAAAAAATTTTTTTTTCAAAACTTCAATAAAAAAGATTAAAGCGATAGATAAATTACAGTTTAACAACAACTACCGTGTAGTATTGCTAAAAAAAATTTTATTTCTTTCTCTTTAGCTCATGGATATTTATCGCACGATTTCAAATAAACTTCCATTCGGATACGGTTGATCGGTTAATCGACTTTAAAATACTCAATACCGTTTTATTTATACTGTTGCGTTAAATATTTGTTTATTACTGTTCACTCTCAATAAATTCTCTCCGTCTCTTCCTCTCTCGATTTCGACGAGCTAATAAATAAATATTTCAAACTCGCGTGACAAAGAATGTTTAAGTATTGAAAAGGTATTGTTCAGGTGCGAGGACGGAAATATAAAATATATTGAGAGATTTAGTGAATTTCATATGCAGCATAGGGTTATTGAGGAATGTTATCGTCATAGCTGAAGGTAACGGAATATCCCAGACATTTCTGTCAGTAGTTATACCCCCTATGTACATAAGTATATGCGAATAACGCGGCTATATATATATAGATATATGTATTATGTATGGGAGTGCAGCACAGTCTCATTGAATTTAGTTGCCGGTTTGTGAGCACGAATACACTCGACGTACATGAAATTGTTTTGGGAGTGCGTGTTCTGCTAATTCTAATAACAATGCTACAAAATAAATTCTCCTCTATCATTAGGGTGTGTGTGTGTGTGTTTTATAGAATGTGTTGTTAAGGTACCGGAGTAGATGGTTCAGAAGATTTTGTGATGTATTATGACGTATATATATGGGAGTAGGTACACCTTTGTGTGCGCTCAACTAACACAGCCAGTCATTTCGACTACAATCAACTGAATACTGTAGGATAATAATGAGCATATGTTGGCGATGTTGAACTCTGCGTATATGCTTCAATGTAGATTTTAATTAATAGCCTTTCTCTATTATTTCTTATGCCGTATAAAACAAAAAAACATAATCTTGTCTTCATTATACGGTTTTTTTTTCAAGTGCATTTTGAAATATTTTCGTTGTCAACAATCAAGAGATAAATCTTCATAAAGATAATTTTTTATGTATAAAAAAGTTTTTAATTAAACATTGATATTAAATAATGAAGTAAAAATTTTTAATTAAATTTTCTGGTAAAGATTTTTTTTTAATAAAATGAGAATAAAAATTTTTCATCTCAAGTTTAAATAAAGAAATGAAGTCAACTTTTTCTTGATAAAATATTTACACAAAAAAAATTTTAATAAATTACAAAAAAAAAAAAAAAAGAAAAAATGAATGATCTGACAAAACTAAATGAATAAAAAAGATAAATGGAGATTTTATTTAAAAAATAAAACATAAAACTTAGTAAATGTCATGACGAGCAGAAAAAATGGAAAGAGAGATTGAGTATATATATATAGACAAGAATTATACATCAGAAGGATGATATTTTAACAGAGTAGTATTATCGGATCAGAAGCAAAGGACACGAGGACCAACTGTTGTAATAATATATGTCATACATGTATTAGCATACGCGTGTCTTGGTATGCTCCTGTCAGCAACACCTTTATCCTTAGATTATCCTTCGGGCACGAGTTGCTTGGCTTACAATATACCCGAGTGTGAACAGGTGGTTCCGAACACACGGGGTTGTTTGACATCATCATTTTATTTCCATTCCATTGAAAAGTTTTATAAACTTTCCACCAGCTGGATTAACAACGTTTTGATTAACTTGATAAAAAATTTGAATAATTGCACGATTTAATCTGGGTAATATTTTTAAAACGCGTTATGAGTGATAGAGTGATAAAGATAATTAATTGGGAACGTAACGAAACGAACGAGTTTAATACCCACAGCTTTATATCTTAATATTTATACGGAGGTACAAATAGTATGTACGTTTAATGTAAGAATAATCGAGGCTAACGATATCAGATAGAGGATCAATAGAAGTGAAGGCGGAACTTACGGTCAGACGCGTGAGTTTGTCTGTATCTATTCAAAAATCTTTCATGAGTAAGTGGAGGAAGAAATGTAAAGTTGATTGAACGCGTTGCGTTCTTTAATATCATATCTTTTATAGATCGCTGATCCATCATAATAACAATAATCCCCATGGGAAACTGTACCGATTAAATTTAATAATTAACTCGGTCTCGATATCACTTTATTAATTATCATTTGTAATAACTGTTATTTTTATTATTATCGTAACTTTCATAACTAATATTTGCGAGATAATTACTGCTAATTAATGATTTTTTAAAATACTCTAATTACACAGTTTGTGTTGGCAACAAAATATTAAATTACTTTATTTGTTGAATTCTGGGAAAGAAAAAAAGATAGCGAGACTAAGACTTAGTTTAATACCGGCAATTAAACTGTTGAGTCAATGGTTTAATTGTTATCTCACTAAAAAGAAGGTCATTAAAAGAAATGCTGCATAATAAAAGTGATAAATTTGACGAGCATTGAGCACGTACCTGACAAAACGGTGTAAGAGTTCCGAGTAGACTCACACTCGGTTTTCTAATCCTTAAAATAAAGCCAAATATCACGTCATAATTCTCATAACGAGTTCCTTTACTTGAGTTATTCGTTAGCCAGAGAAGACAATCGCAGCAGAGCCGAAAGTTAAATATAAAAGATTTAAAGAAAGGAATAAAAGAGAAAGCATAACCGACACGTTTTTTCAGCGATCCGAGGGAAAAAAGAGGGCACGAAATTAGATTCTTACGCGTCGAGATCCTTGGCCCCCTTATTCTAACGACTCTCAAGAAACAAACGCTTTAGTTTGTAAAGTCTTCCTCTTCCTCTTCCTCTTTCTCCTCCTACGCCTCCCCCAGCTTCAACTTCTACATCACTCTCAACTTATTCGACTCTTCTATACTCTCTTACTCTATTTTTCTTTATTCTGCTCCTCTTTCAGTGGAAAACCACTTGAACAATAATTTCTCAAGTGTCTGATTAAAAATAAAAAAAAACCTTCAATGAGTAAGAATTTAAATTTATAATTTAACATTTTTATTATCTGTTATTCATTTTAAAATTATAAATTTAAATTAAACATAAAGCAAACCGTTTAACTCTTTCTAATTATTAGTGTTATAATGATAATAATTATAATAGTGGTGATGTAATTACGGTAAGAACGACAAGTTTTATAGAACGAAAATTTTTTATTAATTCGTCGGGTATTTTAGAGCGCGAAAAACCCGAGAAAATGCTGTTAGTTCGCTGGTATATACATCAGTACTGAGAGTAAATGTGGTGTACAGTGGCAATGGTTATTCACTTGTACATTTAAACGGCACGTATACATTTTCAACCGGTTGCCAAGTGGTATCGTTGACTGGCTGACGTGATGCATAAATACACAGCTCTTTTTAACGCTGCCAGGAAAGAAAACTCCATCCGACACCCCGAAGGATACAAAATAAAATGCAATAAAGAATCGAGTAAAAAAATGTTATAAAATACAAATAAAAATAAGAAATGTATATGTATATATATAATACTGATGGTGGAAAAAAAAATTCCTAAGCGAGGTGTTTCCCAAGACACTGCATCTGTCTCCTAAGCACATTTCTTTCAGCTCGACAAGTAAAGCTAAAACTTTTCAACCGAGATGTCAGCTATTTTATCACTTTACCACTTTACCACTTTTGACTTAACTATTTGATGACTTTATATATATGTATAACCCAGTGAATTTACTGCACTACGTATTTAGTTAATTGTACTACTTATGGATGTTTAAAGTAAACTCGTGTCGTTAAAAAATATATTTTAATTAAAAGCTTTGAGATTATTTAAAAAATAATTAAAGCTGTTGATTACTAACGAGACGTGTGTGTTAATATGCGTGATTTAAATTTTATTGTAATGATAATTTACATGAAAGAGAATAAAGACAAAGAAGAGTAAGTTTATAATAAAAACAGAAGGCAAATCGAAGTTTAATGAGAAGATCGAGTTACAGTTTTTTTAACTACCGGTAGTTGTGATCGGGAGTCAGAAAAGCTGGGCAAGACATTGATGGACGCCAAGAGGGAATGAGGAACTGAGTATGAGTATTATTATTATGTGTAAAAGTATCGTGTGTGGCGGGTTGTGCAGCAGAAGAGAGAAGATAAGATGCAAAGGATGCAGAGGATGTTGAGTAGGCTGATGGATGCACCAAGAAATAAAAGAGCTAGAGTAAGAGAAGGTAGAAGAAGTTAAAAATATGAGAGAGTGTAAAAATGTACAAGAGGAAGCAGCTCGAGTTATTCTCAGTGATGCGGCAGAAATCAGAGTCGGGTTCCATTATCTGTGAGAAATAATCGGGAAAGCACGTAGGCGTAGTCTTACGCTGGTTTAAATGAAATTTACAAGTAAGCAAGAAAGTCCATCCACGAACCACCGTCGCGGAAACCGCCTTTTTTTATCGGTCAAGGTTTTTTATTTAAATTAACCGCTGACGTTTGATTATTTTCTTAACATTTGATTTTATTACACCGTTTAATTTTTATCTAACTGTGAAGTTGGGTTTGATAATGACCATTGATATGTTCAATTAATAGATACCCAGCAAGATTATATATTTTATATATTATTATTATTACTAATATAATAAATGCCAAGAGTTTAGTATAATTGGCTTTTGGTTTTTTTTATGAAACGATACTTTGATTGATTCGCGGAACGAATTTTATGAGAAAGTCCTTGGCAAGAAGGTCAATATAACTTTTCGACATTGTTTAGCAGCTGTGGCAATTAAAATATATATTATATATATAATAATAATAACCAAATTAATATATTATTCAAATAGTGTAATCATTTAAAGAAATTATGATTACGAAAAAAATAAAAGTTTAGTACTTTTTTATTGGTTATTTTAAAATTAAATGTTAGTTCAAGTGGTGTGTAAGTAATATTGCCACAATTGACTAAACGCATTTTACGTATGGTAGACACGTCCGTAAGCGATAGCACGAAATCGATACGAATAAAAAAAATAATATGGAATAAAATAAAACAATTATCTTGGTATTGTTAATCGCCAGCAGACTTTGAAATAAAACAAAACTGCCATATGGAATATGATTTTACATTTATTAACACACTCAGCTACTCTGTAGTTATTTCATTACGATCATTTAATAACCGCTTTTACTCTAGTTTTCAAATATTATTCATTTATGAGCAGTTGCTTACTTTAAAATGATATTTTGTTTATAAAAAGTAAATGCCGCGGCAGAATTTGAAATTTTTATTTGCTCATTACTTCACTTGTGCCGAATATTTTTTTATAATTATTGAGTAAAGTAGCGTTAGTTTGCTCAATAAATGATTGCAGCATCAAGTAATCTATCAATCACTTAAAAACTCGATGCTTGATATCGCAATATCAATATTTACTGAATCCGCGATCGTCCGGAGACGTATCGACTGATAAGTAAATAATGTCGACTAAAAAATATGTAATTAATAAATTAACAAAAGTTTTTTTATCTTTCGAGTTATGCAAGAGCGGAATTTTTGAATTTTCAATATTTAAAATTTGCTTAATATTAAATAAATTGTAAAAGGTTTGAGATATATGTATATGTATATATATATATATAAATGAATTTTTTAGGTAAAAAATAAATTAAAATATAGTCAGTGATATTTCTCGATTTGATTGAATCGAATAGGTAGAGTGTGTTGGGCAAATATTGAATCGTGGTTAATCCTGTCTGGTCTCTACTCGTGATATCCAACAACTAAATTCCTCTTATAATTGTCAATTTTATATAAATGTATATGCTGTTTTCAATTTATATAATTTTCGAACAATTCAATTTTTCATTTTAAAATAAAATATTTATTAAAATTTAAATAAATAAATTTTTTTATTTTCGCGGAATAAATATTTATTACGCAATTTAAAATAAAGGATTTGTTAGTAAACTGAAGAAGAGATTGATAGTAAAGATAGCCTTGAAAATAATATTAAGAAGGCGTTTGTTGTATTGCATTTGTGCAACAACTCTTGCAGTAGAGCCAGAAGGAATGGAACCAGTCGCAAATTAATGCTCAGAAGCGATTCCGGGAACGCGGCCCCGATGCAATAAACGGGCTGCAGGTAATATCTAGGGAAAAGTATAAATATTCCTCGAGAGAGATGGACACCAGAAGCAAAAAAAGGAAAAATAAATGTAATAATAAATGGATAAATAAGAGGCTGCAGAAATAGAATTTACAAGCGCGGTGTCATCGCTAGGGCATCGTCATTCGTCTCAATTTTATTCAATAACTTGATAAACTTGTTCGCTTATATATTTTATCTTTGCATAATTCTTTGGACAGCTGGATCGAAATTAATGTTTCAATTAGAATCGCTAATTATAATATTCATACCTCGAGTCACATTTTAATTATTTGCTTAAAATATTATTAATTTTTTGTTATCTCTTAAATTTTTTTTTTGTAATACAGATTGGTGGATTTATTCTAATCACTTACAATCAAAGATACATATTTGATTATTGAGCAATGATAAAAATAATCAGCTAACTTTTTTTTAGTTTCTTAGATAGCAATACACACAATGTATCCTAAAAATGGTATCGAATGTATAAGTTTAGTTGTTAGCATCACCTATATATAAGAAACTCGTTTGGTACACGCCGACGGCGACGTCCAAGTGCGAATTCCATCCATGGTCCACGACGTACTCCAAGTTATATTCTCAGTCGACATTCTCTCGCCCGAGGCCTAGCATTAGACTCCCCTGGCTCCTAAGCGAGAGTTTAAACCTGAATAGCGAGAAAAGTAAATATGGTCCTTCGAGCCGGACCCAGGATCATTCAAATCCGAGTTTCTGCTATAGAACTTCCTCAATAAATGGAATAAGCGAATCAATAACAGAACCCAGCGGAATTTCTTTAAAACCGTTGACAATAAAATAGAAAAGAAAGTTTATGGTGGAAAAGATTTATATTTAGAGGAAAAAATATTGGATATATTGAGAGCGGTGTAAAGATAGCCGTAAGATATTTAAAATGCCTCGGGAATCCTTGTCCAAAGAGTTTCACCATGTTGTATCATGGTTGTTATATTTTACTCTACTCTACTCTGCTCTGCTCTACGATGAGCAGGACGAGGAGGATACACAGGTAAATACAAGTCATGCTCCGAGCGTACATTCTTTGTGTGCAGAGGTTCTCTATATCACAATATTTGTAAGAGTTATTGCTTATAAATATTTTTATACTCCATAACTTTGTGTTTATTCAGCTCAATTTATTTTTACAAATTTATATATCTCCTCCACAAATTTATTTTTACTCGAAATCTTTTCTGTATAAAAATAAATATTACGAGGATTTAAAAGGTCAAAGAAAATTTATTTTTTTTTTTTTGTGAAAATTACCCTGAGGTGGATTCGATCCGCGGACTCTTGGCTTACTTATGAAAACTACCGTCTGATGTAGTGTTCGGTGTTTACCTAAGAAATGGAAATATAAAAGTAGATTGTGACCTAATAAACTGAGACATCAATTAATTTAAAAAAAAAAGTATCTACGAGAAATAAAGACCCTTTCATGAATTTATAATTTAAAATAAAAGTAAAAAGCTGGTTTTATAAAGTATGTGACTCGTAAAAAAAATAATTAATAACCATAATGGGAGTTTATATTTAATGAATAATTTATCTCGAAAACGATGTTCCGTGGTTGAAACATTTATATAAATATAAATATATAAATACATAAATATATATTAGGGAGGGAAGAGAAAAGTGAGGGTCGTACTTGTAAGTATGATAGGTTGTGAAGGAAAGCTCAAAGGCAATGCAACTTTTCCACTAGCATGATGGTAAAAGGACCTCTCGAGACGACTTGTAGCAAATTGACCCAGTTTAATGATCTCTTCTTCTCCTTCTTTTGGTTATTCTCCTCCTAAAGCCTTTGCTGGTTCGGTTCTCTTCCTTCACTCTCGGCTCTCAACTCGGTGATGCTACATCCTACAGGAAAATTTATTCTGTGCAACGCTTTTATTACCTCACATTTCAGCGGAGCTTAAGGCCAAGGGTTTACCAGTGAATTGTCAAAGAAAATAATGTATATAAAAGTCTATTGAAAAATGATTGAAAACTTTTGCATTACGATTGACTGCTTTTTAAATATTTTTCTTCAATTTTTTTTTATCTTTTATTTCGTTATTTTTGATCAGTCGCTACCAACTTTTCGCTGCTTTCAAACACCAATTTAATGACGACAACTATTTCAGTCTATACTTTTTTTTTTAATTCGTTAATTTGCTATTTTAATTTGCGGACATTTGTTTTGTAAAAAAAGAAAAAATCATAAAACCAATGGTGAAATTCATCCTCATTAAAAGTGGAGGTTAATTCTCGCTCTGTATTATTTTAATTATTTAACAAGTTTGTTATAACGAATATTTTTACGTCAATTACAGAACGTAAAATATTTCAACAATTTATCTATTAAAATTTATAACAATAACGGAACTCCGTATCGTTATTCAGGGCATTGTTTAAAGTTGATAAATTAGTAAAAAAAAATTTATCTAAAAAATAATCGTGGAAAAGTGAATTGTAAAGATAAAAAAAAAAATTGATATTTTTAATCTTTTATATTACATCTCCAATCAAGAGTCAATCCTTTCCCCTCTGTTTCTATTTTTTATTTACTTTTATTTATTTATTTTCTCGTTTATCAAGTTTTCACGTGAATGAGTCGACGCAGCCTGTCAAATGTATGTAAAATATTGGCACATCTAGGGAAAAAGCTCTTTAAAAAGCCTTCAATTTAAACTCGGGGAAAAAAGTAAAAAGCAAGAAAAAATATTTAGAATAAAATTATTTAAAAAGTATTTGAATTTGAATTTAAAATAACGATTGCAAAAAAACTAAAGCAAAAATAGACACACGAGTATTTTATAAAACTTATAATTTGATTCGCTAAATTATGTAAATAATTCGAGTACAAGAGTTTAAAATTTATAATCTAGATAATCCGATATTTTAAAAAATTTTTAAATTGAAATTTATTATCATTCACCCTACACTAATCTCTCTCTTTGTGTTGAGTTTTTTGTGTCATGTCCCTTCTCTTATTATTCTCGTCATCTGTCCTCGCACATACACACACATGCACTCATACTCGTAGATTTATAGATTTGTTCGTATGTAGGTACGGTTTTCCATCTTGGTCATCATCAGGATAGGAACCCTCATCTCCGTTCTACACGTGGATCCTCGATGCTGGTTTCCGTTTTACCCGTTCTAGCCCCTCTTCCTGGCACAAGCTCCACACCCGATCATACCCTACCGATACAATCGATCGTCGTGGTTTCCCTCTTTGCTTTATATTACAAACGACCAGTTTTATTCCTCTCCTATTCTATTAATTTTATTAAAAAGTTGTTCAAACTTTTTGCAACAAATAAATTTATTCTTTCATTAATTTCAAAGTTTTTAAATTGACCCAACGAAAATACTTTTGTGAATTAAATATTCAGATTTGAGAAATAGTTACAAGTATTTTAAATTCCCTGGATACTTTAACGAACTAGCAAATTAAAATAAAAATAATTATCAAGTAATTATACAAGAAGTGAAGAGTCTTGAGGAGCATTTATCAAAATTACTTGCAAAATAGCTTTTACATAAATCTGGTCAGCCGCCAAGTTTATCGCGACGTAGATGTAGAAGACTTTTTGAAATATCTCCAAGACGGAGTAGAATAGAAGAAAGAAAATAGAGGGAAGTAAGCGAGGACTAGTTGGTATTGAATAGAGGAACGCGTCTGAAAAAAGGGGAATATTTATCTCGATAACACAAGAGAGTTGGGTTGTAGTGTGAGAGTAAGATGGAGATGGAGAGAGAAAGAGAGTATGGTCTGATATTGAGTGGTGAATATATGAATGCAAAGCTTTAAACTCTAGAGCTTGACCTCACTACATATTTCTCGCGTTCACTGGTACAGTGTACGTGCTGAGTTGGTAAATATCTCGTCAAGTTCCAAGGACCTTTGACCTGGGTAGCAAGTGGCACAAACTACGTGCCTCGCTACCGGTTGTCGTGTCTTGCTTCTTGGAGTTTGTAAGCTCTCGGTAATAGTGTCGTCAGACTTTTTCCCGCCATGTCAGATGACAAGAGCTCCGCTGGCAGCCAACACACTGCCGCCGAACAGTCAGCCAGACTCTGGCTCCAGTTTTAATACAAAACTTCCAAGCACTGTTCCAAAGCTTATTTCGAGCGAGCAACCGCGAACACGTACTTTGCCACCGTTATTTGAAGCTCGTCGGCGAGTTTTTTTTACGCTCACTCATTCTGTTCTCGTTCTCGTTCTTGTTCTCAGCAACTTGACCGACACGTTTTCGAGAACATTGTTTAATCCAATTTACATTTTATTAAATTGTTCAACAAGTTATTGTTAACGTAATGCTTTTTATTTTAATTTATTTGGTTAAAAACATTGGCAGCATTAATATTAATAGTGTAGGATTTAAGAACACACCCTGGGCAGAAGAAAAAAGAGACGTAAAAAAATAAAAGGGATAGGCCTAGGTCGTCCCACGCGGGTGGTTGTCATGGCAACTGGCTAGGGATTTTCGCGGACCGTTCAGTCAGCTACGGAATAAGTGGGTAGAGAAAGTAATGCGCCCTTTTCTGGGCGCAAAGGAACCATCTTGAGAAACAGCCCACGTAATGACTAAGTTTATTGGTGAAACCTGTCACCGTCCGATGGCTTTTAAAACTCAACGCGAACTTTAAAGCTTAATAACAACGATACAAGATTAGCCTTGATATTTATAAAGCCTGAAAAGACTGTTGTTCATTTAAGTTTGACGTTGAAAAGAAAATTTTCTTTCACTCATGCCTCGGTATTTTCCGGCCGGCAAAATTGTCAATTTATCTCCTTGAATGAGTTACTAATTTCTTAAGAGCTTCTTTCCCAATTTTTCGCCCCGAAAATAATTAACTCCAAGTTTTCCGGTCTAAAAAAATTTTTTTTTAAAAACAAGTAGAAAAAGTAAAAAATTCCGGTCGTTCAGACAATAAAATAATTACTCGTGAAAAAGTTAATGGATCAATCGAGTAATTTTTTTCCTTATTGACATTAAACAAGAATAACAGCCTCGGGAATGCGAAATGTTATAAAAAATAAACGATCGGGTTTAATTTTTCAGGAGGGAAAAAGCTTATAGATTTTTTTACAACCTGGCGAGTTGTAGTAAGAACGATCCCAAGGAAAAAGTTTTAAATAACAACAAAAAGTAATTCCGTTATAGAGTGGTTAAATTGTACGTGATGGAACCGGAGCATAACGTCAGTAGGGTATACCTGTACCTGCTGGTGTACTCGAGCTCTGCTATGGTACTCTTCTCAAAAAGAACCAAAGCAAAGCCTGAGGAAGCCTCTTCTTTCCTCTTTACTTTACTTATTGCTCGGTGGATCCAACTAGCTCTTACAATCTTGTAAGAGCAAGACAAAAATATATGTATTTATATATTTTTACCTTCGTTTAACCAATGAACGTTTGAGTACACGACAGCAGGAGCGTAACGCTTGGCTTCACTCTTCGCACGCTCAACCCAACAAAATTACACCCGTTGTTTTTCATTCCATGAAAAATCAGGCAATAACACGAAAAAGTTTCTGACTCAGAGATGTTTATATTTTTCCTGGGAAGCGAGATACATTCACTGTATATACTGTCATTATTTATATTTATATATACCTGGAGAAAAGACTAAAGATGATAATCCTTTTCCAAGAATGTCATTTTTTTATTATGAGAAATTTTTTTTATAAATTATTGTTATTTCAGTGGAAATATTCATTACACTTTCATCTGTAATTTTACTACTATAATAATAGTAAATAGTTGTAACAGTAAAAAGATACAAAAGAATTTATGCGATGCTTTTTTATGAATATTAGAGTATTTCAGCAGAGCGTTTCCTGGTGTTTGTTTAATTTTTTTCAAAATATTTGAACCGGTATTTTTTATTAAAAAATATTTTTACCTGTGTTATCAATACGTTAAAATCAAGAGTTTTTGTGACACAGTTAGCGCGTCAGAGCGTGTAAAAAATGTGAGCAAATCCCAGGAATTCACTAGAGCAGATCTAATTATTTCCTATTTAAAAAAAAATATTTATTATTTTTTGCTCTTTGTTGTGATGGTTATTAAAAATGAAAATAGGAAAAGAGTAATTTAAATAAATAAATGAAGAGTTTAAAGGGCGACAGGTATGAAGTTCTATATATATATTGCAGAACGCAAGATTTAAACTTTAAACGATTAAAGCCCGGGGCATAAGAAAACTGAATGATTCATAGCGGGTTTTGTAACTGG
Organism: Microplitis deprimator; assembly: GCA_964016945.1. NCBI lineage: Eukaryota > Metazoa > Arthropoda > Insecta > Hymenoptera > Braconidae > Microplitis > Microplitis deprimator. Next base: position 21,579,206 of record OZ024709.1, on the reverse strand, counting down.
GGCTAAAGGAACATATTATATTTTAGACGGTCTAGGCCAAGTTCTTCTTCTTCTTCCTCGTCCGCTCAACTCGTGGAACTTTCATCTCTGATTAATTACCGCGTCGTTCAATTACTAAATCTAAAGTAACACTTAATTACACTGAGCATAAAGTGCTGAGATAACGACAGTAGTTTTCAAAAATTATTTACTCAGTTGTAGTGTAGCTGCGAATCGTTCTCATAACTACACAGCAAAATTAATATTTACTTAGTTATTATTTTAAAATACTTTTTGCTTCTTGGCAACTAAAAAAATATTTAAACTTTGCGATACTGAAAAGATTTTCGAAATACTTTAAGTCAAATAAAACTTGTGCTAATTATTTAATTAAAAGGAATATTCTTTGTGAAATTTTCAAAGATCATTTTTTTGAAAATATAAACTTTTAATTGAACAATTAAATAAAAAATATACTACAGGTGGTAAACAATTTTTTCAGTAATAAGTTATGGCCATTTTCGGTGAGTCATAAATATAAAATGTAGATAAAAAAATGTCGAGTTTTATTGGCAATAATTAGATAAAATGTATATTATTCCCACATAAAATGTGAAATAAAAATAATTTAATTGATTTTTATTAAGTCCAAGTCAATTAGAGACACCTGATTCCGATAAAACGGCGATGAACATCGGGAGGTCCGTGAAATAACAGTTACAGGAGTTAGGAATCCCGCATTACATTAAGTGTCGTGTGTATCGGAGAGTTTATAGTTCGATTTAGCGAAATACAACCGAGGGAATGGGCAAATGAAAGCAAGTACTTGAGACTAAAGACTGAAGACATTAATGCCGAGTCTAGTATCGCGTTCGCGGAGAGTACTTAGTGCTAATATATGTTTATAGTTTATATGTATGTAAGTATATATAGAGTGTAACCTGTCTTAGATATGTAAGAAAGGAACGCGGTCTTTATTTCGAGTTAAATGGTCATTAACCACTAGATTACAGACGGCACTTGTCCCTGGGCATCTTTATCTGGCTTCTTCTCCCTCTGCCCATTGCTCTCATCTACTTTGTGAATAGCTCTGTATAAATACACTCGCTAGTTCTATACTGGCCTTGAAAATAAATACCCACTAATGAGCTAATGCCCCTTAGAGTACAATGCCCAAATAAATTAATCTTTATAAATTTATTTGTTATATTTAATTCATAAAACCGCGAGAGAACTAGAAATCAGAGAGCTGGGAGTTTAAGATTTACTATTATACATAAAGGGGGAATAAAAAATAATAAAAATAAAAGAGAAGGGAATAAGAGTAACGGTCTCTCAAGTTTGCTCGTGACTGAAAGAACTAAATAAAAAACCTACATCTTCATTCTATCTATTTCTCCTTTTTTCTTTCATTCCTTTCCTTTTTTACTTCTATTTATTTTTTAAACTTTTTTTTACGTTATTGTACTCGAGCCTGCGTGAATTGAAAGACCCTGGGGCTTCGGAGCACCAGTCAGTGACATTTGACTTCTCGAATTCACATTACATTGGATTTCTTGAAAACTAGGCTTCTTATAAAAATCCTTTGTGTTATTATTTTTTTTAATGCTTTTTTTCTTTTTTTTTTGCTTGTGTGAGTACGAGCATGATCATCTCAATGCCTTTAATCAGCCTCCTTTCCATTTATTAAAACCTCAAAAGACCACGGCAATTTAAAAACCTCTCGAGTAGCAGAAGTAGTTAAAAAATCTTGCGCCTAATCACCGAATTAAAACTAAATTTTGCTAATAAGCTGACGTAAATTTAATTTTTATACCAACTGGTTCACTTGGAGATGCTGCTACTCCGAACAAAAGTTTGCGCTGGTGGTAAGCAAGTTATGGAATATTTTAATTGAAATATTCCCGTGGCAAGTGAAGCTAGAGAATCCTCATAACACGAATCCTTATAGCTGAAGGAACGTCGAGAGGCAGGCGATCTGGCGGTAGCTAAAACCACGAGAGCCTGGAGGGTATCGACCTAGCCTAGCGGAATCTCGAACGCGGTGGTATACACGGGGAACCAGTGGTACATAACCAGGAAATGGTTGTAGAGTTCCACAATTCTGCAACGTCTACTGATATACATTTTCCGTCTCTCTTGGCCCCTTACTAACCAATCTAACACATTCTAATCCCCATGTATACAGACATACTACATGCTAGTTATAACTCTAGCTCTATCTCTACATAAATATATATATCAATACATGAGCTGATAACGTAATATCCGAAATATTGTCGCTATGAAATTCAATCGATTCTCCAATCCAACAACCAAATTGACATTCTATTTCAAATTGCTCCATCAAATCATTAAATCCCATTATCATTATTAAATCAATTCCATTAAATTAATATGCAATTTAATATATATTATTATACATTTGTATCTATATCTATATAGAATAAAACAATTTACCTTATTATCATCGTGTCCTTGTCCTCCGGCTTATCGTCCTCCGTAAATTCAAGTGACCTCGTCCTTGTGGTGAAAATTATATTACTTTGTTTTGCAACGCGGAATCAGCTGCTGCCCGCGAAATAGACCACGCTCCGAAAATCACGACAACGTCAACCGAATGGAGACTTTACTTGTTGAGTGCGGGTTAAAAAGTCTGTTTGATTTAAAAAAAAAAAAATGATAATAGTAATAATAATATAGTGCAGGAAGTGTATGAAGTGTAAGAGGGCTCAAAGTGAGTAAGAGTTAAAACACGTCCACCTGACTCGAGTCCCCGTGACGGAGTGCCGAGACACAGTTGTGCCGACGCGGTTACTACTCGACGGCTATCCCTCTCATGCGCTTTTCCAAACTCGCTCCTCCCCCACCAAACCTCGTAGTGGGTTCACTATCATCCAACAATCCCCACTCTTATCATCCTCTAATCTTTCTCGTCCCTCTTCCCTTTTCCCTCTTCCACTTCCTGAAACCTCGAGCCTCTGCCTCTTGCCTCTTGTCTCTTACCTCTTGCCTCTTTTCATTCCTCTACTTGTACCAGTATTAGTACATACGTATTAGTATGTACTTGGCTCATATCTATCCGTACATACATAAAACAACTACTTTTCTTTAGCCTCAGATATGCTATTTCTTTATCTCACATTTACCCGTACCATCTCTTTTTACGTATGGTACCGGTTGTGCTGTTTAGTTGTATCTTGTCACACTTGCTTTACACTTAAAACTTTTTATTCCACGCAATTATTTTCATTCTTCGCTAATTACACTATCAGATACATTCATCCTCGCCCTCCTTTCAAAAATTCATCAATAGAATTTACCAATTCAAAATCTATTTGTATTTTTTTTTATTGCTTCGATATTTTCCTTTGTTTACAAACTTCGTAAATAATTTAAAAGGAATTTTTATCAAGTTTAAAAATAATTATTCAAGGGTCATTTTACAGTAAGGATGTTGAAAAAGAGGGTTAAAGAATAAACTCACATCTTTTTTACCCTACCCCTCGCTATTTCATCCCTTAACTCAAGCAACAACATCTGTACGTACCTAAGTATACATATGTGGATTAAGGGTGTGTGTGTGTTCCCCACTTTAGTATTTAGTATCGCGAACCAGTCAGCAGGACGGCGGAATGTTACGTCACGGCGTGGGCAGGGACCAATCAGAAGCCAGCTGGTTATACACATTTGGTACCGCGACACGTGGACGCGGTCGTTCGTGAATGCGTGAATACATTCGCATGATAATAGTCTACATGCACGAGGGTTAAGCTGTACATATATACTTATGAACATTAATACATATGTACACATGTGGAAATGTATATGTTACTTTCATCCTCAAATTCAACGCACGGTCCAAAGCAATTGCCAGGAAAAGTTATGCTTGACACCCATGTATCCACAAAATGGCGAAATTTTATTTTTTATCAATTATTTTTTGAAAAAAAAATTATTGAATATTCTAAGTCGCGGAAAATTTATTTAAATCTACGGTGGACTTATAAATTTATAAAATAAAAAATGATATAAATTTAAATCCATTATTAAAAGCCGTCAGTCAAATACGAGATGAGGAATTAAAAAAAAAAAAAAATTTAATCATTCTAATGAAAGGAAATGAATTTTATGAAATCAAATTTAGTATAACAAAACCGGCGTTTATCTTTTATGTGTGACAAGATAGGATAATTTGTAATTCTGTGAATAATCCATCTCTAGCCTGTCCCACTTCCACGTGTATCGGAAAATCGAACGGTCTGACATTTTCTGACCGGAATAATTGAGAATAATTAAGCGCGATTGGTTTTAAGTTGGCATGAAACTTCCATTTACTTTAATTTATTATTTATAAATACGTTATTGTATTCATAGAAACGTCATTTAGTCACTGAGCGAGCGAGCGAGTGATATCGCTCATAATTTTCCAGATAAAAATTATTTAAAAATACAAAACCGATCGTAAACCTCTTATTCGGGTTTTATTATTTTTTTTTTTGAGTTATTATTCAAAAGATAAATAAACGTCCGTTACATTTTTTTTAATTATTCCACATGTCACGCGCATACACACGCACTTTGTTTTCTTCTCTGCAATAAAATTGTGCGTCGAATTTTCGCACAAAGAGATTTTTTTTCGTGATGAGTTTTTTTCTGAAACTATTTGCTCAAAATTAATATTATTTATTTTCTGATATTTTACATTAAATTACAATTTCCCAAGAAATTTCCTACACAGAAAAAAAAGGATTTCTTGCCCCAAGGAAATTTTTTAATGACAAGAAATTTTTTACATTATGAATTGAAGTCGTAAATTTTCTTGGGGCGAGAAAAAATTTTTTTGAGCAAAGAAAAATTTTTTAGGGTGAGAAAAAATTGCTTACACCAGAAAATTTTTTCTAGGCCTAAGAAAATTTTCATTTTAATTTCATAATGCAAAATTTTTCTTGCGCCAAAAAATCCTTTTTTTCTGTCTATTCTTCAGGAATAAATAAACAGACGTCTAATAAGTAAACCCTTTGATAAAATTTGACTAAGTAAATAGTCTAAAAATAACAATCGTCCGCTGCCTATTAATCCAAAAAAAATGGGTGGTACAAAATGTCATTGATGCATCAAGAGACCACACCTTCCTAGATGAGCTTGACCAGCAGTTGCCAGCTGAGTGGCTTATTACGTCTCGTATCAACGACAAATAATCGATATGTCCATACCAGAGGGTAGTACATTTGATTCCGACCAATGAGCTGAATTGCCGGTTTGCTTTCTCTAGGTTTTTGGGGTTCACAAATCCACCCTCTCACATTTCTAACTCAAATTTTTTCCCCTAATCTCCCGAAAAAGAATAGAAAAAAAAACTTATCTCTCTCCATACATATAAATGTGCGTGTGTGGAAATGTGTGTGCCATCGGGGTATGTTCCGGGTTTCGTATCTTAATTTTTCTTCCACAAAATGGCGTAGGCTTTTCATAAAAACTATTTACCCAAGTATGGAAAAATTTTATTAACAACAATAAAGGATTTGTAATGGTAATATAATTGGATCGGATGAAAAAAATACAGAGAAAGAATTTCTTAATGGCTAGTTTGTTCAGTAAATAAAAATTTTATGCACTTCTTGGATGAATAAATGAAAAAAATACATATATTTTATGAAGAATAGACGGAAAACACTGAGAAACTGGTTTTAAACTATACAATAGTAATTATAGTCTTTCTGAGTTGTATATAGTATTATATTATATTATATATATAGATATAGATATAGATATATATGGTGGCATAGGTACAAGAGGAGTAGGCTTGGGTTATTTCAATGTTCGACGATGCTTGATGAATCGAGACGAGAGTCGGTGATCTTTGACGATCAACGGGAATTTACTTCCGCTAATTTTTTATTGCAACTGCCATCAATTTCCTATTTCCTTAAAAATTACATTTTTTTATTGAACGTAATTTTATGCACTAATCACTATCATCAACTGCTTCGACAATTGAATCAACACCTTGTCCTTTAAATTTATTAAAAAATATATTTTATAAAATAAATTTACTTAGTTTTTAATTGAGGGATGCTTCGAATAAAAGTCATGCTACGAAAGACAGGTTTTCCCGAGCGGAAATAAAAAAAAATGAATCAGCTAATTTGTCAAGGTGGAAAAAAAAGTCGAACGGTGTAATCGAAACCGAAAAAAAGTAAACGGTTTAACGCGGCATTACATAAGGATAGGGCTAATAAAAAAAAAATATTACAAAGCCCGGAAGCCGATGCCCTACATCCCTCGTGATATTTTTCCATTGAATATAAAGTTTTTCGGTAAAAAACACACGGCTGTCTTGGCGCCGCGAGCTGAAGAAATTGGTAACGGTTCAAATTGAGTTAATTTTCCCAACTCACGCGTCGACAATTAACGACACTATTATTGTTTTTTTATTTTTTATAAATAAATTCCGTCTATCTTTGGCTGGTATATCGATGAGCTGAACGGCTGACTCGTACCCGAGGGATGACGATGACACGGTCGTAGGGTGGCACACCCTTAAAAAACTAACCCACCCTCTTTCCTCTTACCCCGTCGCCAGTCCCTTTCTCTTTTTCGACCACCAAAGAACGGGCTGTACACACAATACACACATAAACACACGCACACATATCCCGCTGGCTTCATTCCCTTTTTTCCACTTCGGCACGCGTCGAATGCGCAAGAGTTGACGCATTCGACGTAAAACTAAAAAATAATAACAAAAAAAAAAGTGAAGAGTTTGCGTTGCACACATGAGCCTAGCCCGCTACACCAGGGGGTAATGAGTCGAGGAAAATTTAACGTGACTTGAAAATATTCCGTGTGACGTATAGAGATGAATCTTTTTAGATTTAAACATCTGCTATGATTGATTAGAAACAAAAAGAAAAAAAATACCAATCGTACTGATAAAAATTTAGGTATTTATTTTATTTAAATATTTGAAGAGGGAATTTTAAATTTAAAAATAGAATAAGCATCTGAAAATTGAATGTTACGGAGAAAAAGTAAATCTCAAAGAGCAAATCCGTGTGGAAGCAAAGGTATTTTACTCCTCGCGAGAAAATCTCCAAGGATCATTGTACCCAGAACCAGGAAGATCACGAATTCACGGCAGCGTGCATCATCGATTCCTTTCGCTCTGCTCGAACGAGCATCTCGCTTCACTCCAGCTAGTATATAGTCTACTATACCAATGGATAGTAGAAGCTGGTCCAGACTCTGGAGCTGGAGCTGGAGCCAGCAGAGCTAAACCGACCTAAAAACGTATAGTGGTGTGCTACCTAACCATCTACTTGTACCCAGTCGTGGTCGTAGTCATAGTCATAGTAATAGTAATCGTAATGGTGATAGTAACAGAGGCATGGCAACTCTCAGGAGAACCGATCGCGCACAACCGGACCACTTATCTATGCGGTCTTTGCTCCTCTGTCTTCACAGTTCAACTAGTGCTCATGGTTTTAGTACATAACGGAAGTAAAGGAGAGAAACTATAACGTTTATCCCTTCAACTGCTCAAACGTCTTCCAGGGATTCAAATCATTTAGTTATTTCTTATTCGCCTATATTATACACAGCTCAACTTGTGTATCGCTAATACCTGCCTTCTCTCTCTCTCTCTCTTTTTTTCTTTATTTTTCCCCATTTAAACGTTAAATTACTTTGCTTTACTTTACACTGCACCACACTGTCAATCTTAAAACATTAAACATTTGTAAACCTCTTTTACTTGGGCTAAAAACTATTTCACGTTAAGCTTCCTCGGTCATTTAACAATATTCTTTTAAACCATTTAAATTTACCGTTACGAGGATAAAAAAATTGCGGTAAACTATAAAAAATTAAATAAAACGAAAACAAAGTGACGGAGAGAAAAAAAAACCGCAAGTTAGAATCGATTTCGAGAAAGAATAAAAATATAAAGTATAAAATTGTGATACATTTCTTTAAATTTAGCTCTTATATATATATGTATATGTATTTGTAATATAATAATAATATTTATCGATTCACACATTTTGTTGTTTCGGTATTTTCGATTGTGTATTACAAACACAATGCTATTGATTCGATTTACATTTATAAATATTTATAGATTGCTCCTTAAAATTACTTACAATAAAAAAAAAGCTAATAAATAAAATAAAATTAAATTAATTGAATTGAAAATATATACAGACCATTGATAAATATATTATTAGAATTTAAATTTGTATCGCGAATAATAACAAGGAGGAGAACAATAAAAATAAAAAATCATTCAAGTGAAACAGTGTAATCCATCACTTGGATCCCACTAAAATTCTATTAACCACTGGGCACAATTACAATTCCAAATCGATCCACATATTTAAATATAATCAAATTTATTCGACAGGCTCTATCGGGTTTTCAATCAAATTCAAAGCAGTTGAGTCTAAAAAGGTATAGAGACAACATAACAACGCGAAAGAGTGAAAAGAGAACGAAAGGGCACGTGTCCCTTCGCGTAACACACTGACGTACAGACTGGTATGGCGCGAGAGTTCGACCCGCGATCGGTTCGCGTATTATTATTTAAAACAACCCTTCGAGCGATTGAGCAGGGGGTAAAGACTTGGATCCGGGTTTTTTACGCACACTTACGCCCTGACACATGTTAAAGACTTATGTCTGGGTATGTGTAAGTACATAGAAGGGTACTGTGTGTGTATTACGGAGTAGAAAAATTCAGTGGGGGGCTCTAAAGTTGGGGTAAGGTTTAGTTTCGGAGGAAGGGTGAACAGCCTCGCACGTAGACTAGGTCCAGGTGCCAGAATGAAGCCTTTAGGGTTGTTAAAAAATATTGAAGGAAGGGGAGCAACTATTTCCCCTTTTTTTTAGTTGGTCCTTTCTTCAATCGAACATCAATACATAAAAAAAAATTCGATAAGATTCTTTGTAATTTTAATTATAAAAAATATAAAATTTTTTATTTTTTTGCTATCAGCGATTTTAAATTATTTATTATTTTCTTTTTTTTTGTTAAAATCAGTAAAAAAGTTAAACAATCTGACAAGAAATTTCCAATAATGCATCCTAAAAAGACAGAGATCTTTGTCAAATATATTTTGGGTTTATTCGATAAAAATTGTTTGCTGAAAAAATATTTCGTTTTGCAAATTATAAGCGGATCAATCGTGATCATCTCTTCAAAAATTGTAATATGGATATATTACATTGAGTATTGCAAAGAAAAATTAGTCAAGGATTGGAATTTAAAAGTTTTACTACAAGTCTCCGGTACGAGAAATTTAATTCTGGATGCGCCATCTGTTATCTTCGACCGTGACCACGTCTTGAAAAAAAAGTGTAGCCTACTCCCCAGCTAAACTCGTGTTCAACTATTGCTGTCTCTCTTGTTGAGTTTCCTCGAGCGCTGTCTCTGTTTATTTTGTTGTCGTCCTGTTCTACTCGCTTCTGAAGCTCCATCGATAACCGCGAGTACATAACAATTTCGTAAGTAAAAAGAGATAATCATTGATTGACACTCAGGAATGACGCGTTTGCAATTCAATCTGCGTCACTCACGTGGCTTTTGTTTGAATATTTAGCATTACTTCTGGAGTATTCTCTGACGTTCGAAATCTTTAAGAATTGTATGGACAATTGATTTGCAGGAGTATTTATTAATTAAATTATTTTTACCGCTGTATAACTAGGTATTTTCTATGAAAAAATAATTAGTTAAATTTCATACTAAAATAAATTCATTAATATCTGTTCCAACTAGATGCTAGATTCAAAATAATTTTTCGAGTTTGCAAGTGTTGTAACACAAACACGCTTCTTCAAAAATTGTAATATGGATATATATTACATTAAGTATTGCAAAATTATTTCATTTAATATTGGAATTTAAAAGTTTTATATTACGCCGTGTACAGGAGATAAAAAAGCTACAGTTAGCCACCTACTGGCAAATGTAGAATCAATTCACAAGACACTTAGACTTGAGGGAGTATATTGTAGTGTGAATTACATTCCCTTCTATTCCCTTAAGTACAGAGCTTGACAGTCCAAAAGGGTTGTCATGAATAATAGAATCCCGTTGCGTGGTTTCGTGAATGACAACTACTGCGTAAAAAAAATAAAAGCAACCGAGTCAAGGATTTAGAAAATTTTTTTATCTTTTTACAAAACACTGCTGAGTGATCGTAATAGGATAGGAGTTCTTTTTCAGTCTCTTCGGAGCGGGCTTGAGGGGGCTGGGAAGAGGGTTGTCGTGTTGACAAGTCGAGAGAGAATAGAAAGGGTTGGGTTGACAATTTTTTCATCTATTTATTTTTAAAGTCATTAGAGTTTAACTCGATTTTCATCTAACGTTAAAAATTTTAAATTATTTAAACTTTAAAATATTATTTATTTTTTGGTAATTATATTGAGAAAAAACAAAGCGTTGTAAATATGCAGACGTCACGTTCTTTACAGTGGTTCTTGAAATTAAGTTTGAAATTTATTTGCCCGTAAGATAGACGGTGGAAGATATATTGGAAGGGTCTGAGATGAGATTCGTATAGTACGTGAATATGTGACTCTCTTTGTATGAGACACTTGTGTGTAGGATGCCTGCTCAGTGGTTACGTTAGAAAATTTATATAGAATAAGAAAAAGGTCGTTGGTTCAGATCCAGCCGGTTGGCTGCAGGCGCTTTTACTTCGCTCCGCTGTGACTTCAACTTCACGTGCATTATATGCGCCTGATACTTTAAACTTTCAAATCATTTAATTTTTAAATAAAAAAATTATTTTAACAATTTTGTGAACATTTTAAGTAATAATGCGTTCGAATCAAAAGAAAATAAAATTATATTTGAAAATTTTTTAGCAAGCTGCTCTGTCTAGTAGCTCTTGTCAAAAATTGTAATATGGATATATATTACATTAAGTATTGCAATTGTTTTTTCTAAAAAATTTGCTTATAAAAATTTATAACAACTGTCTTACTAGGAAAATCTTTTGTCGTTTCAGCCATCTATCGGCAAGTCATATGAGTTTTTATTTTAGCAAATTGTAATTATAAATAAATAAAAACTTTTATTTGTTTAGTAAATTTGAAACCGTGGTACAATAATTTTTTCTTGGACTTTTGAATAAAATCGATAGAAAATTAATTCTCCAGTTATGAAATAGTTTAGAGCTAGAATATAAATTATTTTTGCCCACATCAGAAGCCAGTGGAGGCTGAAGCTTTCTTCAAAAATTGCAATATTATGGATATATATTACATTGAGTATTACAGTTGAAGTCTACAAAAAATTTTCTTATAATACTTTATTTTACGTCTCTTACTAGAAAAATACTTTGTCGATTCAGCCATCTGTCGGCAAGTCACACATTTACATTCAAATTATAAATCATTATAAATAACTTAAATTTCATTATTAAGATTAAAATATTTGTTAACAATAGTAAAAACTTTTTTTTTATTCAAAATTTTATCAAACTAGCTATTCTACATTTTCCACTTCAAAATGAAACATCATTTATTTATTTATTTATTTTTTTTTTTTAGTAACATGGATATACATTCCATTAAGTAATACCACAAAAACTCTTAATTTGACACTTAACACCTAGAAAAATCATTGGATAGCCAGGAATCTCCTCCGCTTAGCCTTCGAGATACAAAAAATAAACCTCGTTCAAACTCCACTTGTCTAACGACCGAATAAACTGCCTTCGACTTCTACCCTCGATTTTCCAGCCTGCCCCCACACTCCATCTATCCTTTCGCATCGCTCTAAATAATTCGCGAGCCGAAACTGCAAGCGAAGCGCAATTTGCCATAAACTTTCCTTCTAACGATGACGGAAACAAGCAGAGAGAAAAAGAGTTTCCCGTGAGTTTATATACACATCAAAACTAAACAGACGTGAACACGATTTGTCTGAAATGTACAAACTACACAAACCATCAAGTCTATTATCTGTTTATTTTTAATCTCTCAAACTTTTCTGACCCATCACATCACCCATCTCCGAAAATCATAACTTAAAATCCACTCTACTCTGTCCAACCTCTTGTAAATAAAATATAAATACCAAATATAAACTTTGCTTTAAAATATTAATTTCCCAAACAACAAATTAACAATTCCACCTATTAAAAGACAGAATATTCATTCATAAATAATAACGTCAAAGTTCATTGACTCATATATAATAATATAAGACGCACATAACTTATACACCGTCGTCGCGACGGTAGTTTCCTCATGCTCTCCTACTACTCCCGATCAATCCGATGATGACGATGCTAGTGTCACTTTCCACTATACTAACACACAGTATATATCTATATAGTTACATATATATGTATATACTGCAGTATCTATACTATTAAACTAGACTTGGAGATGTTTTAAATAATAAATGACCATCACTGTCACTCGGTGTCACCGAATATGCATTCGAACCCTCTTGGAATATGCATTTGTCCCTCGAATCCGTTATCTCACCCCTTTGTACCTTAACTCATCATTGAACCCAGCTCACCCTTTCTCTCTTATATATTCCTATCCTTGTCAACCTCCTCCTTCTCCTTTTACTCCCATTCTTTCTCTTTCTCCCCGTACTCGACAACCCCATCTAGCATTTAGCTATCCTTGCTTTCCTAAATTATAAACCATTATGTCATTATCAATTCATAATGCCGGACCTTTCAATTCACCTATCAATTTAGTCCAATGCAACCCCCTAATGCATAAATATAGAAACGAATCGCGTGTGCGGACGTCACAAAATCAACGTGTTATACCAACGTCCAGTTTATACTGAATTAAATACCTTTATAAACGATTACAATTTAAATTCCGACGACAGACGAAAACACTCACGCTTTTGACAATTGATTTTTATAATTTAATTATTCTCGTCACGTGGCCATAACCAACATCAAGCCGGAAGCTAAACTCTATTTTAAATTTACGGCTCGATAGTCATTAAATATTCTCATTACTCTAGATTAATAAAAAAAAAAAACGAAAATTCGTTCGACTGAAATAGAGACAAGACATTCGGGCAGATTAATTTTTCATGAAATGTAAAAACGGAAGTTTTTATTAAAAAATTTTACAGCGACTTAATCAAGATTATTAAAAAATTCTGATTATCGGATTAAATTTTCGACTAATTAGATAAATTGAAATATAACTGACATGATTACGGAGATAAAGTTAATCAAGAAGAGCCCCGTGAAATTGAATTACAAAAACTAAATTATAATCTATAATGTGTGTATTACTGAAATTATTACCACGAGCGGAGGGATCTTGTGGTATGAGATGTGTGCATAATTTAAAAGAGAATATGAGAGGCTTCCTCGCAGATATATATCTCTCGCCCCGTTTCTCTTTCTCGCGTTCGCGACCTGGGCTCGCACCTCGCTCTTTATCTTTCTCAATATAGCAGACTATTATTCAATTCTATGAAACATCATTTGAGCAACTGCCAGTCTATTCAAAATTGTCAAATGGATATAGACATTATTCCAACTGCTTAAATGTGTGACAATGACGCCGAGACTTAATGCGGATACCCGATTGATAATTCATTTTCTCCTTAAAAGAACCTCCATTATCGCTATTATGATATCACTTCTAAGTATATATCACGGTAAACTATGAAAAATAAAGATTTCTAATAATATTAAGTCATCAATGATGTATTCTCTAAGGAAAGTATTTTAGAAAACTAAAATCAGTTTCAATCAGTAATGATTTTAGAAGTAATACGGGTCTAGAAGAGTAACCGCAGCTCACAACACAAAAATGGCCCTCTGAGGGGTCGACCCACGACCAACTTTTTTTTTCGGGGATCAATTGGCCTTAAATCGATTCTATATCATCCGTGGGCACAAAAATAAGTCGAATAAATTCAATTCGTGGTCAAAAAAAATTATTACTTCGCCCCAATGGTTACAGCGTCTCACAGCAGCTCATAACACGCTATTGAGTTCTTCAGGGATCAGTTCTTTGAATTTTTCAATTTTTTTGAATAAATCAACCCACAATGACTCTCTTCATTGACGAGGTTGGAAAAAGTTAAAAATATTTAAATACAAAATTTATCTGCCGAGCTTATGAAATATTAAACTAATTGCCTGGCAATAAACTTATTTTTATACTGAGATGTCAGGGCTTATAAAAAAGTACGTTATAAAATCTGATCGCAGGGTGAACATAAAAAGTTCACGCCCTCCCCCTTAGCCATCTATATTTTATTTCGTTTTATTTTTTTCTCACTTTTCATCTATCGTCATCGATTGGCCCCCGTAGAGGCGCAAGAGCTGCCTAATATCTAACCCCGTTTCCAGAAAAAGGATCCTCAAGTACCGAGAGCAGTGTTCTCTGCTCAGATTCATACGTAAAAAAATATATATAGAAACGCCGGCTCGTAGCGAATGGTACAGAGGCCAAGGGGGTAACCCGCAGCGCGAGTGGGGTTTGTTGCTGGTTGCTGGGATTCGTATGAAACTTAAACGAAAAAAATAAAAAATATAGTTTGAGAGAGATAAAGATAAAGTAAGCGGCTGCATGAGTTATCCATTATCCATTATATATATTTTTAACCCTCGTGGGTTAAAAAAATCCAGAAATCCTATTGACAATCACCCTATCGTGGAAATATCTGTAGAGGAAGAAAGGAAGGAAGGAAGGATTTTTGAAAACCCCGTGACAAAAGTATTCGGTACTATATTTTACCCCTAACTTGTGCTATTTTAAGCTACGGCTAATAGAGAAAAAAAAATATATATATATGTATTATATATAAAAAGGGATACTCTTATATATTATTATATATAAAAAGAACAAAACTATTGTATTATTTTACGCAGACGCTCAAAGGTCGCTGAGGTTCTTCAAAAAAATAAAACTTTTTAAATAATCGCACCGTTTCCTGCTCTGTTAAATTTTTTACGCACGGTATTGTCGAGTTTCCACCGGAACGCTGATACCCAGTATCGCAACACCATGGGGATTAACGTCTTTTATTTTCCTCTTGCGCTCCACAACAAAGTAAAATAAAAAAATTTCAACAAAAAGCCTCCATACTTTCGGATTTCGCAGATAACAGTCGTCGTATTTTCAGAAATTTTATTATCAGATTTAAATCTTGGAAACTAAATCCCCTGATTTTTTTAGATTTGCAACTTACATAATAATTAATAATTACTTATAATAATCAATAATTCTAATGAATAAATACACTTTATATTAAAATTTTATTAAATCAGTTGATAATTTTGGACACGAATTTTTACTTTCGATAATCTCTTGTTCAATTAAATCAAAAGTAATCAGAGAAATCATTTACTTAAATTTATAAGTCACATTAAAATTGGAAGTATTTAAATTCAATAAAATCTGAGCGCTCTCGTTATTAATTGAATTTTTGTGACCAAATTCAATTAATAATTTCACTGCAACCCAATTTCGTTCAACAAACGAATAAATAGAGTCGGTTGTACATTAAAAAATATTTACAAAAAATGTAAAAACTTAAAGATCTATGAGATCTAGACAATTCTACTGTACAAAATTAACATTTATAATAAAGTAATAAATGACTTAGGAGTATTTTGAGACTAAACTTGTATTAAAAAATAAAATCTAATGAGCTGGTGGTAAAAAGTCAAGATTTGGCGTGGTATCTTGGACACCAGTGGTAGCAATCATGTATTCAGACACAGATATGTAGAGTGCGACCATTAAACCGATAACACTAGCTGCATAGACATTACCCTGCAGAATAATATAAGTTGCGAGACACAATCCAAAGTAAGTTGCATAACGCGCCCAATTCTCGCGTCGTTTACGACCAAGAATATCCGTATCTGCATTAAAAAGAACACATCTCATACTCTTATCTCTTTAATTATCAACATTTATTTACAATTACAATTCGTCTTTCTTACTTATACAAGTATTGTCTTTTTTCTGATGGTCATCCGCACACTTGGTACACATGTCCGGACCATCTGCTGTGCATCCATTGCAAGCCCGGTCGCATTCTGAAACCAAATAATCAATTAATCATCAGAGTACTCAATGATTATGAGGAATAATTATAAAAAAAAGTTTTTACTCACTTAGACATGAGTATCCGCCGTCTTTGTTGACGCAGAACTGATTACCAGGACAGTATTTTTCGCTTTTGACGCATTCGTTTACGTCAGCGCATCCTTTGTCTTGATTAATCACCCAGCCTTTGTTGCAATCTCCAACACAATCAGCAGCTCCAGCACCTGTGCATCCATCAACGCAGGCATCGTGACAACTCGAGCATAATAATTTCGTTTCATCTTTGTACGCCTGGTAATACTTTTTATCACATTCTTCACATTGATCTCCAGTGTATCCTTTGTCGCAGAGACATGTCCCGTTGCCTTTCCGCGTACCGGCACCGCGACATTTTCCGTTATTATTGCAAACGTTATCAGGATAACCGGGACACGCCGTGCACTCTTTGCCCCAGTGGTCCTTCGGGCAGCATCGCGCTGTGAAATCAACGCAGATGTAGCTGAACAAGTCTGGATGTTGGTCCTGGAACTTGAACCACCATTCCTCTATCGTAGCTTCCAGTTCTTCGGCCAGGTCATGGCACTGAATCTCACCTCGGACTACATCTTTGCAAAGATTTTCTTGGATTTCTGTGAGTCTTACTTCACTACGGGCGTAGGATTTCTGGTTGTCTTCCTCCCATGCCGTGTCACCGCCTTCAAATTTCCCACGTTTTGTTTTTTCGATACCCTGTTATCAGATAGAATCAAATCATCAGCTACTCGATAAACAATTTTATTTAATTACTCTTAATAATTAAAATTACCTTTTGGAAACTTTCAACAAGTACTCGGCAGGCAGCACAGTCGGGCAATTTTTCGGAACGGAGTTTTTCAGCCTTTACATCAGTCGGTGGCGGTAACGAAGCTGCGCTAAGTGTAATTGAGCAAATTGTCAGGATTGTTAGTGCTAATAAAATAAACTTTATATATCTCATATTAATTCACACGGCCCTTTTTTAAATGTTTTTTTTTTCTCAATAATTTTGAGAGAAAATTTATTTGAACTTTTTCACAAATTCGATTTGTTGAACCGACTTAATATAAATAAATGAACTTATTGTTATTTAAATTGTGGGTAAAAATAGCCAATTGTTAAATAGGTTGGAGTTGTTAAAAATGTTGACTGTTGACAGCAACAAAGGCCATCTGACAGACTAGATCCAATGGCAACAGAGCATGCGTCAGTTTTTTAGCCAATCATTTGCTACCGCGTAGAATTTTATAAATTTTTAGCTGATAAATAAAAATATAAATCAAAAGTTATAACTAAACGTCTTCATAATTCATGTTGATGCATTGATTACTTTTAATTACCATTAATTATGATTAATTACTTGTAAAAAAATTAATTATAGAGAGTGATTATGAAAACGTCAAGAAAATTTATTTAAATTTTAAATCTATGAAAAAAATTTAAATTTGATTTTTATATTTTTCAAATAAATATTCAAAAAATAATTATTTGGTTTTAATTAAATAAATTTATCTAATGGTAAATAATTCTAAAGGTTTCGAATATTTACTGACAGATGGAAGAAGTCGTATCTTTTATCACTTAAATTTCTGGAAAAAAATTTTTTTTCGTAACTCGGTGAGAAAATTTTACTAATTACTATTTTTTATAAGCTCGGCTCATTTGACTTTTAAAATTATAGTACAGAATCGACTTCAATGGAAATAAAACTTGAAATCCATTCGCAACAAAGTGACGTTTAAATTTTCCGGGAGGGCGCGCAATGCGCGATACGTCAAATTGCGGATGTAATCAAAATCAAGTGACGTGTCGTATGCCGAGTTAACAAATTACTTGTAAGAATAAATTAATCTACTGTATGTTGTAAAAATAATTAAATACAGGATATAAATAGTCCATAATTAAAATACTAATTAATTCAAAATGCTGACTAAATTCGAAACAAAGTCAGCTCGTGTCAAAGGGTTGTCTTTTCATCCCAAAAGACCGTGGATCCTAGCAAGGTAACCTTCAAAACCTTTATATTAATTAATTAATTTATTTAAAATAATCAATTGCTAATTAATCTACTAGTATTTTTAATTACCATTCATTTTCTACGAAAAAAGAAAATTATCATAATTTATTTAAATCTTTTTATTTAAAAATCAACTCCAAATCTGTTACATTCTATCACTTGTTGAATTTAAATTCAAATAATTATTTAAATTTTTGAATACATTTACAATTAATAAAATACTAGTATTTTCAAATTCAAGAAGTTGTTGAATTTTTAGTATCAATTCTATTTTTTATCTCCGTTGAATTTTCAGCAGATATTTTGACTTCTAGTGTAGCTCCAGTCTGCTTCAAAGTGTCATTACCCTGCCCGTTAATTTTATTTTCAATTGCAACTGTGCTATTGGCAGCTAATTTATCACCAGACTTTCTTCCAGAATCTAATTTTTCATTTTTCACCTCATTTTTGTCACCACTTACGACCGGATCATTACTTTTACGAGCCACACCACCAGTTTGATTGACAACCGTGATAAGATTATCCCCAGAACCAGCAGATGGTTTCGTCGCGCTCTCGGGAGCTGCTTGAGGCGTGAGCCAAAATTGTATACGATACGCGAATTCATTCGGCTGATAATAAGACGGCTGGAATGGTATCTGCGGGAACGGGTACTGGTACCCAAATAAATTTGGTGCTGGATATAAAACCTGTCGCTTTTTTAAATTGCCCGCCAGACTTTCCCTGGCCCCCAGCATCTGCAACCAAAATCACTTTCTTGTCTAATAAAAGCCAGATAAAATTTTAAAAAAATAATTAAATTACTTACAGTAATAATAATAAAATAAATAGTCCACATATTTAATAATTGGTGAATAATTTCCTGTGTTAGCTATGAATCAACAAAACTTACTGCGTAAAAATAAAATTTTCTTTAAACGAACAGTAATTATTATTGCCCAGATTAGCTATCGCGAATTCAAAGGCAATAAAACATCATAAATCTATTTGTTGGTCATTAAAATTAAAATATAAACTCGTACAATGGTTATTTAGAAAAGTTAATCAATAAATCATAACAATAGTCAGCAGCAACTCAATCAATTATTCATTTTTATAAATCAAATATATATTTAATATTTTATTTTTCACAACAGTTTACACAATGGAGTTATCCAGCTGTGGGACTACCGGATGTGCACGTTGCTGGAGAAATTCGACGAGCATGATGGACCAGTCAGAGGAATCTGCTTCCACAATCAGCAGCCGCTGTTTGTATCCGGTGGCGATGACTACAAAATCAAGGTATGGAATTACAAGCAACGTCGCTGTATATTTACGCTGCTTGGTCACTTGGACTACATCCGTACGACAGTATTTCATCACGAGTACCCATGGATCTTGAGTGCGTCTGATGACCAGACGATAAGGATCTGGAATTGGCAGAGTCGGGCGTGTATTTGCGTACTTACTGGCCACAATCACTACGTCATGTGCGCGCAGTTTCATCCTTCAGAAGATATGATTGTCTCTGCGTCACTGGACCAGACTGTTCGTGTTTGGGACATCTCGGGATTGAGGAAGAAAAACGTTGCGCCAGGGCCTGGTGGACTGGAGGAGCACCTAAAGAATCCTGGAACCACTGACTTGTTCGGACAAGCAGACGCTGTTGTCAAGCACGTCCTGGAAGGTCATGACCGTGGAGTGAACTGGGCCAGCTTCAACCCAACTCTGCCGCTGATTGTCTCCGGTGCCGACGATCGGCAGATCAAGATGTGGAGAATGACTGACATGAAGGCCTGGGAAGTTGATACTTGTCGTGGGCACTACAACAACGTGTCCTGTGTACTCTTCCACCCACGTCAGGATTTGATACTTTCCAACTCTGAGGACAAGAGTATCAGAGTCTGGGACATGGCCAAGCGCGGCTGTCTCCAGACATTCCGCAGAGAGCACGAAAGATTCTGGGTGCTCGCCGCTCATCCAACTTTGAATCTTTTCGCAGCTGGACATGACTCGGGGATGATTATTTTCAAACTCGAGCGCGAGCGTCCGGCTTACGCAGTGCATGGCAACCTTCTGTACTACGTCAAAGAAAGATATCTCCGTAAATTGGACTTTACTACATCAAAAGACACCGCGGTGATGCAGCTCCGCGGAGGAGGAAAAACTCCAGCCTTCAGTATGTCATACAATCAAGCTGAGAACGCAGTTCTTATTTGCACCAGGTGCGCTACCAACATTGAAAACAGCACCTACGACTTGTACATGATCCCCAAGGACGGAGACTCGAATACTGATCCTGAAACTAAGAGAGCTTCTGGTGTCACTGCTATCTGGGTCGCGAGAAACCGCTTCGCTGTTCTAGATCGCGGATACTCGGTAATTATTCAATTTAATTTAATAATAATTCAATAAACGATTCATTTTTAACTCTTATTATTTATTTTAGCTGGTGATCAAAAATCTGAAAAATGAAGTCACGAAAAAAGTCCAGATCCCGAACTGTGACGAAATATTTTACGCAGGAACCGGCATGCTTCTGCTTCGCGACTCAGACCAGCTGATACTTTTTGATGTTCAGCAGAAACGTCAGCTCGCTGAAGTAAGAATTTCAAAATGTCGTTACGTGGTCTGGTCTAACGACATGTCACACGTGGCATTGCTATCAAAACACACGGTAAATATTTGCAACCGTAAATTGGAGTCTCTGTGCTCGATATCAGAGAACACGAGAGTCAAGTCCGGAGCTTGGGATGACTCGGGCGTTTTTATTTACACGACGAGCAATCATATCAAGTATGCCATCAATTCTGGTGATCATGGAATCATTCGTACTCTGGACCTTCCTATTTATGTAACGCGTGTCAAGGGCAACCAAGTCTACTGTCTGGACCGCGAATGCAGACCTAGAGTTCTAAGAATCGACCCGACTGAGTATAAATTCAAACTCGCGTTGATCAATAGAAAGTATGAAGAAGTTTTGCACATGGTGAGAACTGCCAATTTGGTGGGCCAGTCTATCATAGCGTATCTCCAACAGAAAGGATACCCGGAGGTAGCTCTGCACTTTGTCAAAGACGAGAAGACTCGCTTTGGGCTTGCTCTGGAGTGTGGAAACATTGAGGTTGCTCTCGAAGCAGCTAGAACTCTTGACCAGAAAGCTTGCTGGGAGAGTCTAGCCCAAGCGGCTCTGCTGCAAGGTAATCACCAGGTAGTGGAGATGTGCTACCAGCGAACAAAGAACTTTGAGAAGCTGTCATTCCTTTACTTACTCACCGGTAACCTGGACAAATTAAAGAAGATGACAAAGATCGCGGAGATACGCAAAGACGTATCGGGACAGTACCAAGGAAGTCTTTTGCTAGGAGATATTTATGAACGGGCAAAAATTCTCAAAGAAGCTGGACAAACTTCACTGGCCGCGGTGACCAAGAAAATTCACGGTATCGCTAACGAAGAAGATGAAGAACAAGTTGCTTTGATTGGTGACGAGTTCCAGGAATTGGAACGCGGTGCGATTTATTTACGACCTCTGATACCAGCTCAGCAGGTGGAGAACAATTGGCCGCTGTTGACTGTCTCCAAGGGCTTCTTTGAAGGTGCGATGATGTCACGAGGCAAGAGCCAGGTCGCTGCAGCTCTAGCAGCTGTCGAGACCGAAGACGACGCTGGAGTCGCCGAAGGCTGGGGTAATGACGAAGAATTGGGCATCGATGACGAAGAAGGAGTCGAGGGTGGCGAAGTCGGTGAAGATGGTGAAGAAGGTGGCGCTGGATGGGAAGTCGAGGATGTCGATTTGCCTCCAGAGCTGGAAACCAACGTCGCTGCGGCTGAAGACGGATACTTTGCAGCTCCGACCAAAGGAGTTCCGCCGTCTCACCACTGGGTCAACAATTCTCAGCTCGCAGTCGACCACATACTCGCCGGGTCCTTCGAGACTGCTTGCCGCCTCCTGCATGACCAAGTTGGAGTCACCGAATTCCAGGCCTACCAAGCGCATTTCCTCAACACTTTCGCAAGATCACGCACCAGTTACTCCTGTCTACCCAATATTCCTTCTCTAAATGCTTACCCGCTGCGTAACTGGAAGTCCGCGACACTAAAAACTGGTCTACCAGCAGTAGGACTCCAGCTGACGGAGTTAGTTCAGCGTCTGCAAGTCTGCTACCAGCTGACAACCGGCGGTAAATTTACAGAAGCCATTGAAAAATTGCAGGCTATTCTTCTGAGCGTTCCACTGCTGGTCGTTGACACCAGACAGGACATCGCCGAGGCTCAGCAGCTCATTCAGATCTGCCGCGAATACATTCTGGGTCTGAAAATGGAGAGCGAACGTAAGAATGCTCCCAAAGCAACGCTCGCTGAACAAAAAAGAGTTTGCGAAATGGCCGCGTACTTTACGCACTGCAATCTACAGCCAGTTCATCAGATCCTAACACTTAGAACTGCTGTTAATTTATTCTTCAAATTGAAGAACTACAAAACTACTGCGTCGTTCGCTAGACGCCTGCTGGAGCTGGGACCTAGAGCTGAAGTTGCTCAGCAAGTCAGAAAGATTCTTCAGGTTTGTTTCCACTGCTCACTGAAATTTATTTTATTTATTCATTCTCTGACCTCATAATTCATTTTTAAAATTTCAGGCTTGTGACAAGAACCCAGTTGACGAACAACAATTGCTCTACGATGAGCACAACCCCTTCTCACTTTGTGCTTCGACATTCACGCCAATTTACCGAGGAAAACCCGAGGTGAAATGTCCTCTCTGCGGTGCCAGCTACCACCCGCAGTTCAAAGACTCGCTTTGCAAAGTCTGCGACGTCGCTCAGGTCGGAAAAGAGTGCATAGGATTGAGAATAAGTTCTCTACAATTCCGATAAATATAAAAAAGAATTTATCTTTTATCAATTGAAACAAATATTATTATTTTTCGTTTTTCATAAATCGAATGTATTTTAATTAGCATTTAATGTCAGTATCAACTACTTGATTTATTTTATAAGCGTATTTGTAATTAATAATTTTGTCATTATCAATTATATAATTATATAAATAAATATATTATAGACAATTATTAATCTAAATTAATTTTATTATTATTACAAAAAAATATATCAGTTCTATAGAGAAACGAGATCGATTTTTTTTATAATTAAAAAAAAAAAAAACGCGTAATAATTTTTTTTTTTTTTTTTTGCAAAAAATGTATTTTTTATCTAAAAGTATAAAAATAAAATTTGTATTAATTTAAAATTTTGTACCAGGAGCAAAAAATTGATACGTCCTTGCACCTATGTAGGGGTACTTTTCTTCAGGGTACGTCCTTATGGTTCTTGTAATGCTATAAATATATTATATATATTCAAATTCATTTGAAAATTATTTTAATTCTCGACTTAATTCTCCCACTACTGAATTTTTATAACTTCCCTAAAAATTTAATTTATTTTTTCATTACTAATTATTTTCTGCTTCTTATATTTATTTACAAATTCCTTATAATATTTTTACATTCTTTAAAATTCATAAAATTTAATACATGACTACTTTACTTGATAGTAAAACTTCTACTTAAAATATTTGCCCAGAATTTTAAGATCTGTTACTGCAGATAATAAATTTATGACATTGTCCGACTTGAAGGCGACTCGGGCCTAAGTACTATAGCATACAATTATTGAATGATCCCTCATTGTCCCAGGTATTCCCCATTTACATTTAGCAGTATCCTTTCTCAGTTGTACTCTAATGACTTTTTGCTTACCTCAACTTGTTCAAAATTAAACGTTCTGAGTTTTCTAAACTTGCAGCTTTTATTCTCCGTTAAATTTTATTTAGAAAATTTATTTAATCTCTTTCTTCTTTCATCATCAAATGATTTGTCATAATTACAAGAATAAAAATTCTACTAAGTAATGACACTGAATCTAAATCTACTCTTTAAATTTTCCAAATTGTGATTAAGAAATATATAATAAACATTTAATTGCTTGCATAATTTGTTGGCACTTATTGGTTGCTGTTTACCCCTCCCTCTTAGCCGAAGATCTCCCGACTTTGCAATTTTCTACCTGTAGGGGTCAAGTTTAAATCATTTGTAGTCAAAGTTTTGGGTCGGTCAGATCTTAAAAGTAATTTCAATAATAATATTTCGGAATATTTTTCAGTCAAGTTTAAGTGCCCGTTGTGAAAGTGTATATTTGATATTCAAAAGTTAAAATGAAGAAACCAGACGATTTCGTCACCATCATCACCAAGCTAACTGAAGACATGGCGAAATATAGGGCCCACCGTTTCTCATGTTCATCAAAGCATCTGAAGAAAACATTATTGGAGATGATAAAACATTTAAAAAGTGAAAATGAACTATCAATTAAAGTTATAACTACGGAGATAAATAATCGAGATGCTCAATATAATAATTCGGTGAAAGTTAACGTCGAAGATTTGATGAAAAGAAATGACAACAATAAAAGTGACAGTGATGATTTGACTTATCTTCGCGGGGCCGTGAAACACTTGCAGAAATTAATTCGCGAGTACGCAAGGGAAAAATATGCTTATGCAGAGGACTTTGATAGCGTAATTTTTATGATCCCTGAGTACGGTAAAATGTCACCGGAATTTCCGTTAAATTTGGCGTTCCTGGGGATTTTGGAAGAAGATGAGATGATGGAGACTGAAGAAAGTGGGACCAGGGAGTTCTTTAAGAAGCAGATGGAGAGTTTGTTGGCCGAGAAAGCCCGTATTGACAAGATATTTCTGACAAAATTGAAGCTATTTGTTCAAGTGCAAAAGATATTGCTGACTGAAGCTGAGAACAATTATTCATTTCTGCTCAATAATTCTATTGACGACCCGCTTACTGTTAAACATTTTGCTGCATTTTGTAAAAAAGGATATCTTAATTCTTTGGATTAATTTTTTGAATTATTAATCATTTTTTTGTCCTGTGTACCAAAATAAAATGGAGGCTACAGAGCTTTTATTCTCTTACGTACTATATGAATACAAGCGTACGCAGGAAGATATAAAGTAAGAGACCCGGTAACCAATCAGGACACTAGTACCCGGTTACTCATGTATTTGTATATATATATATATATATATATATACAAATACATAGTGGAATGATTGAGTACTAGATTTTTTACTTTATTCACAATTTTATTAATTACATTTTTTTTTATCTAACATTTCTTATAGAATTATGTTTGTGTTTATATTTATCATTGACCATTTTATCATAAATTCATTTAAATGAATTTAATAATACGAATTATAAAAAAAAATTTTAAAAAGTTTATATTCAAAACAAAAAATTCATTTTTATAAAAAATAGATTATTTATAACAATAATAAATATATATATTTGAAAATATATACATATATTATTGTATTTTGTTCGACATAATTTAAAAATCCGTATTAATTTTTTAAAAATTTAAATATATCTTAAAGATTTTTATCATGAAAAAAAAAATACTAATTTTTCATTTTCGCCAATTCCGATGAAATATTTTTCATTTAAAAACCACTTGTATTTGAAAAATACAATGAAATAAAAAATAATTTATGTGCACACATTATTTAATCAATTTCCATATTTTATATAACATCATATTCATTATATTTATTTAATATTTTCTTCATTATGAATTATGCAAAAATTTTTTTTCAAAAATTTATAATTAAAATAAAACATTCATATTTTAAAAAAATTCGTGTATTTTTGTTGAACTCTAAGGTTCAAAATTTGTATTCATAAATAAATAAATATTAAAATTTTTTATCTTAAAAAAAAAATTACTCATTTTCCATTTCCTCTATTCCCAATAAAATATTTTTAGTTTCAAACTGATATTCAATTCTGAAAAGTAGAATATAATAAATTAAAATTTAATTATTAATTTATAGATAAAAATATTTGTTCATAAATCGCGTCATATATTTTGTACAGTAACAACTTATAAATTGACTAATTATTTCTCGAATAATTACGAGTATTCTTCAATGCATCAAATAAAAACATCGCGCCTTATAATTAATCAGTATTCTATCTAAAGTCACTGATTCGTTCAAATAAAAAAAAAATATTTAGTTTTTTTATAAAATAAATAAAATATGGGTCAATTACCCGATTATTTATTTTTGAAAATTTTGAAGCAACTTTCCGTAAGAAAACTTATTTTTTTGAAAATTGTTCACAAATGTTTCTATAATTTGATTACTAATTTGTTGAGTAAGAAAAAAAATTTATGGAGAGATGCTTCTCAGTCAGACATTTCTCGATCAGTTCTCTGTTTGTTTATTAAAAAACGGTTGCCTTCATTACGTGCTGATAATTATTATCAACTGGATGACGAAGATTTTTGGAAAAATATTCATTTCATTCGCAATAAATGGGAAGCTTGTGCTTCTCTGGCTGTTGATCATGAGCAAAAGATATCACAGGATTTACTAGATGGACATGTGTCTTGCATTGCTACTTCCGGTAATTATTCATTTTCTTTAATTAACAATTTCAAATATTAAATTTTTGATTATCTATATATAGATAAATATTTGGCCATCGGAACACAGGAATCTAGAGTAAATATTTTTAAAGAAAGAGATAATTATCATGACTATGATGGCAATCGATACGAATTTTTATTCGGAGGACCTGGTAGTGAAGATCAATCAATTGTTAAATTAATTTACTGGTACACAAGTAAAGTATTCATTTTAATAACATAAATTACAATTATTTTTAGCATTAATTAGTTAATGAGTAATTTAATTGGTTTCAGATAAAAAAAAAATAATTGTTACTTTGTCGAAAAATAATAATTTGAAATTTTGGGATTTGATTACTGGGAAACAATTCATCGACCGCCAGGAATACTCAGCTAAAAATATATGGTAATTTTAATATTCATAATTTTTATCTTCTATAATTATTTAACTCACTATCAGTGAGTCATATATTTAATATACATTTTATAAAATGTCTTTGATGGTTTCAGTGCCGGCACAGATGGAAGTTTTTATTCTGAATTCCACGGTACTGTTTTTTCATATACATTTAAAACGGGAGTAGTATTCAAAAGACTACACGAAGTTGATTTTGATCAAGAAAAAGATGAAGAGTATCTTGTTGATTTACTATCAGTAGAAAAAAATGTAAAATAGTAAATTAAATTTTTATTTTTATTATCAGAATTTTTTATTGCCATTTTTTTTGCTACAGATAAAAGTTATTTGGCCACAAGCTGGACTTATAAATATTGCTGATATTTTGATGCCATTATCAAATGACATTAATATTGTCACCGCAAGTTCGTATTCAATAAGATTACCTGCAAGAGCGACAAAGGCGGAAAATAAAAAATTTTATTTGCTATCTTTAGAAAATTCTAGGAGTATTATTGCAACTTATGGTGAATATTTATAATTTTTTTTTTTAATGAACAGTTTTTTTTTTAAATATTTGAATAATTCCAGATGACTACTTTGCTATCCATCAAGAAAATAATAATTGGCGGGAATTTGATATGTTGGACTGCTTGGGAGGAAAAATAACATCTGTGACTTTACATGGAGACCTTTTAATTTTAAATATCTTCAAAGGTTTTTGTTTATCATTTCATTGAGTTACTTTTAATTTTTGGGTTGAATTTCAGGTTTAAATAAAGAAAATATTTTTTAGTGTCTGGACAAGCGGTTACGCGGGTAAATGCAGCTACTAGTTTTTTTAGCTGCAAGGATGCGCAAGATTTCTACACAATGCAATCAAAAGAAATGAGATCTGGAAATTCAAAAATTTTCGAAGTTGATACAATTGATAACAGAAATTATCCGGCGTTGGCGGTGGCTACGGAAAAATTTGTCGATATTATTTATTTTCATCCAATGCAGGAACTTTTTTTCTAGTTGTCTAGTTTATAAATTCGACAAAATAAATTTTTAATGTATGAAAAAAATTTAACTAATTATTGTGTATAATAAATTTATCAACTGAAATTATTTCAAATATTTATAATTATAATTATAAATTTTAATTTATGTAATTCCGTAAATAAAAGTTTATATATATAATTGAATTTAAATTTCCCTCTCCGGTTACGTCATCCACAAAAACCGCGTGCTTTTATCCCCACCCGGAATTTAATTTGCACAAACGAAAATGATATTTATTTATATTTTTAATTACATATTGTCTTTAGTTTCGTATCTATTTTGTGTACGAGCAATCGAACCGAATTATTGTTTAACTTTTCTTCTCAACAATTATCGTAAGTTTATTTCTTCTTTTTTTTTTTTTCGATGAAATTTAAAAAACTGCATCTGAAAATAATTTGAATATTTTTAATAATTTAGATAGAAGATGGCAACAATTGAATTAAATCCAAACGAAGAAAAATTATCTGCTGATGAATTTAGTGCGCTGTGTGAAATAAAATATCTGCGTAAAACTTTATCATTTTTACAGAAACGTGTAAGAAGAAAAGCGCGAATTCAGTACCCGTATTATTTAATGTACGATCAGATAATTGGAAAATTACCGAAGTACGCTGAACAGTCATCTGAATTTCCGGTCCATCTCCAGTTTGAAGGAATTTGGGAGGATCCAGACGATTCCCGAGACCGGAACACGATGCACCCTGTTCAGTATTACAAGAAAAAAATTCGCTCTCTTGAAGAGCAATATATTTCAAAACTCGACAAATTGATGGACGATCAAGGCCAGCTTGCCAATGAAGTTAAAAAGGCTCTTCGTGTTGAAAAAGCTAAAGAAAACAGTTTTCTAAGAAAAGTTTCATTTGACAATTCCTGGATGGTCAAACTTTCTGCGAAAAACAAAACTTCCGGGTTTCTCGATGATCTTGATTGACCTCCGATTTATGCTTGCGAATCGATTGCCAAAATCGAACTTTCCTGATATGTATTACAGTCATATGTTATTTTTATTTATAAATACCTCTTATTAGTCATATGTCATAACTATACTCTATTTATTTATTTATTTATTTAAATAGCCAACAATAAAATCATCTTGCTATCAGACTTGTATTATTTTTCTGATAATATTACTTATATATTTAATTAATAAGTAATAAAATTATTTATACTACTTCCGATAATATTTTAAAAATGCAGTAACGGAGTTTGAAAATCCGCGCCCGATTCAAAATTCCAAATACTCGAATTTTTAAACTTCTTATCATTAAATTTAAATAAATTATTTAATTTAAATATTTAATTACAAAATAAATAATTAAAAAAAAAAAAATTGGAGTTTCCATCAACGGGGAAGATTGACTCTGGCCCAGTTTCTATGTCGATTTTATCAGCAGCCTTCAATTGTGTTGTACATGTTATCGTTTGTAAAAATTCTAATTATAAATTATAAATAAAAATTATTGAATAAAACTTAAAATAATTTAAAAAATAAAAAACAATATTATTTAGTTGCAGTAACAAATTCCCTAGACAATTTAAAAATTTTTCCATTTGACAGTTGGCGAACTTTGGTTGTTACAGACGCGTGCAATGGTGGATGGGCTTAGTGTAGGCATTGTCCTAAAATTTATGCAATTAAGTAATTAATAAACAATACCCGTGTGTTAAATAACCCATGAATTCTCGTCAGCTCCAAGTAATAATATCCCGCCAAACTTTCAGTCCATTTAAATAAATTTACAAAATATCATCATAACAGTGCGCGCGAAAAATTCAGCCGATTGTATGTGTGCGTATTGTGTCGAGTTTTCATTACAACTCCGTCACTTTAACCTAAAGATTTTAATTTGCCAAAAAAAAAAATTATTATCATTATTATTATCAAAGTAATAAATTTGAATTATTTTTTATTTACCGCGGGAATTTGAATTATTTTAAAAAGGTAAAATAAAAAAGTGAATTTAAAAACAATTGAATAAAAAAAAGAGTGAAAGCCGACACAGGAGACAGTGTCAGCAACTGTCTTACCAGTACAGTAAACATTACGCACTCAAAGTAACTTGCAGTGGTGTACGTGTTGCACATCATCGTCGTCGCGGTGTTTAGTCGTCTGTGTCGTGTTGTGTGTAGTTTTTTAACAAGGTCTGTCTTCTTTCTCGGCACACAACACCCGCGTAGCGGAAAGTCGAGAAAAGATATCATATATGTATATATATGTATACGTATACATATAATATAGATATTGAATATATACATACATACATTTAAATAGAAGACGGACAAGAGGGCCCCCGCGAGGGTTGCGTTCACGGTAAAACCCGCGCGCGTATTTATCACGCTCTGAATTAAAATTAAATAAATAAACTCCAGGTGTTACTTCTGGTATCCAAACAACGTGGAGGCAGTTGATAGATTTTGTTGATCAGCAAATGGACGTGTAATGGTGGTCAGTAATTGTTGGAGGCAGTAGCAGTGTAATAAAACGTCGGGTGGCTGAAAACGCCGGGAAGGTTAGTTGGGATAACCCGAGGCCAGGGCAGTATAACATCAGACTCTAGATGGTGTGCAGTCGTTGAAATTTTTTAACTGTGAGTTTTAGTTGCACTAGGAGTTTTTGTTGGTTAAAAAATAATAGATAAATATTTAATCGGCGACTGGGTGATTTTAAATAACTCGGGTAAGATAAATATAAATAAAAAGTGGGTAAATAATAACTCGGGCCGTATGCTCGTAGGGTAATACGGTGTTATAAAAAAATGATGTGATCGACGGTCATCATGGCGGCACCCATGTTAAAGTGGAAACGGATCTCAAATCCAAGCGGACCTCAACCAAGACCTCGTCATGGACACCGTGCGGTTGCTATCAAAGACCTCATGGTGGTGTTTGGCGGAGGGAATGAGGGTATCGTCGATGAACTTCATGTTTACAATACAGGTGACTATTTATTAGTTTTTATTTTACTCATAATAGTTTGGACGGCACTACAGCCTGAGTGTTGCTGCGTCTATCAACCGTGCGCGCCGTTTCCGCGATCCAATATGGCCGCACGCTGCAACATCATGATCACCGGCCGGAGTTGCTAGTAAACAGGGAATGTTTGGTTGTCGAGGAGCTGGTAGACCCGCTGATGGCCAGTGGGAATGATAATTATGGGGGTTTCAAATGATATCCTGGAGGTCTTGCTGGTCTGGACAAGATAAATGTCCTCTGAAGGTTGGGTAATCTGACATTTTTCCCGTGTATACGCGCGCGGGAGCGGCCATTGCTGTTCACTTCCCCCACTCAGAGATATTTCCCATGAATCAGTGCTGGCTTACGTCCTGCCTCTCTCCCCAGTTGGTCTGTCGTTGT
Organism: Microplitis deprimator; assembly: GCA_964016945.1. Classification (NCBI taxonomy): domain Eukaryota; kingdom Metazoa; phylum Arthropoda; class Insecta; order Hymenoptera; family Braconidae; genus Microplitis; species Microplitis deprimator. Next base: position 21,547,849 of record OZ024709.1, on the reverse strand, counting down.
GTTACCTTGATGTCCAAGACGAAATACGGCTAAGTTCAGGTTGATGCACCCGCATGCGCGTACTGTAGGCGCGCACTTTGACTGTAACTTTGAATGACAACTAAAAATTTTAATGTTTTTTTTGTTTCAGCAACAAATCAATGGTTTGTACCATCAACAAAGGGAGACATCCCACCGGGATGCGCTGCTTACGGATTCGTCGTGGATGGCACGCGGATCCTCGTCTTCGGAGGTATGGTAGAGTACGGAAAGTACTCGAATGAATTGTACGAGTTGCAAGCAAGTCGGTGGGAGTGGAAGAGACTGAAACCAAAGTCCCCGAAAGATGACTCGCCACCTTGTCCAAGACTTGGACACAGTTTTACGTTGATCGGGAACAAAGTTTTCCTGTTCGGAGGTCTCGCTAATGACAGCGATGACCCAAAAAATAATATACCGAGGTACTTAAATGACTTGTATACTTTGGAGCTGCTACCGAATGGACAGACTTCGTGGGAAGTCCCCAAGACATATGGGCCCTCACCCCCACCGAGAGAGTCACACACCGGAGTGGCTTACACTGATCGCACCACGGGCAAATCATGCCTGGTAATTTACGGAGGAATGAGCGGATGTCGTCTGGGTGACCTCTGGTTCCTGGATGTCGACTCGATGACCTGGAACAAACCCATCGTGCATGGGCCCACTCCGTTACCGCGGTCACTCCATACCGCCACTCTTATCAACCACAAGATGTACGTGTTTGGCGGTTGGGTGCCGCTCGTTGTCGACGATGTTAAAGTTGCGACGCACGAGAAAGAGTGGAAGTGCACGAGTACTCTGGCCTGCTTAAATTTAGGTTCATTTATATTTATATTTCATTTTAATTTATACAAGTATCGGTATTGTATTTTAATTATATATTATTTATAGAAACGTTGACTTGGGAGCAATTGACCGTTGACTCGTCGGAAGAAAATGTTCCGCGAGCTCGAGCTGGACACTGTGCAGTAGGAATTCACAGCAGACTTTACGTCTGGTCAGGCCGCGATGGCTACCGCAAAGCATGGAACAACCAGGTTAGGGTTAGTCTTTCATCAAATGAAAGCAACTTTACGTTTTTATGGAATTGACTTCAATAAAATCTAATTCTACATTTGTTTTTTCTCTCTTTTTTTTTAAATCATGACCAGGTATGCTGTAAAGACTTGTGGTTCTTGGAAGTCAGTAAACCTCCGGCGCCATCGCGAGTCCAGTTGGTGCGTGCGTCAACGAATTCTCTCGAAGTAAACTGGATCCCGACGCCGTCAGCCCAATATTATATACTACAAATACAAAAGTATGATATGCCACCAGCTACTGGATCATTCCCAGCAGCATTAACGCCGGCAGCAATAACTCCAGCCCCAACGGCTGCCACTACTTCAGCGCCTACTGCAGCACCCGCGTCTGCCGCAGTATCAACTCCCGTTGCTGTGCATACTCCTGCACCTGTTTCAACTCCAATTTTACCACCAGCACCGACTCCGGCTCCTGTGCCAGTCGCGGCACCTATTTCTCAGCCACCACCGGTAGTGACACCAGTTCCCACTCCGGTTATTCCATCGCCAGTGGTCACCAGTGTGACTCCAGTGGTCGCGGCAGCGCCAAGTCCTCGTCCTGCAGTCGTTCAGAGTCAAATCCGTGTCCAGGCTCCAGTTCAAAGCGCAACACCTCGACCCATCACAACCCCAATTGTCAGAACGACGACTCCATTGAGTCCGCGAGTTGCTACGGGCAACGTCATCAGAATTCGATCGCCTTTGGTCACTTCAGTAGCTGCTCCGGTTTTGCAAACTGTTGATCAGACGCCAGTTTCAACTGTCACTACAACAGCTGGACAATCGCCCGCGGCTATGTCCGGTATCGCTGCACTGGCTGCGGCCGCAGCAGCGACACCCAAAATCAACATGAACAATGTAACAAGTAATATAGTTTCGCCAAATCCTACCAACACCGTAAGAATGAAGGCCATGCAACCAGGACAGCAGATACGTTTTGCCGCTCCGGGGTCCACTGTCCTCCGTGCGGCCTCTCCGCAACACAGCAAGCAAATAATTCTCCAGAAATCTGGCCAAAATATCGCCGGACAACCGCAGATTGTCCATTTATTGAAAACTGCTGGAGGTGTGATGACAACTGGACCCAAAGTTAATTTAATTCCTGGTAAAACTGTCCAGACTATCGGTGGTAAAACAATCAATCAAGGCCCTACAATCTTGCGACTCGTTAATCCCAATACTGTTGCTGGGTCCAAGATCCTCGGGTCTATGAAAGGATCTAATTTAGTGACAATGAGCAAAGGTCAAGGTATAGCTGGCAAACAGACGATCATGATCACTAAACCTGGTGGCAATGGAGGTATCGTTGGTAGAACAAATCAAATAATCGTCGTTACAACTGGATCCGGGTTGAGGACTGTCCAAGCTGTCACGACGTCACAAGCTGGTCAAGGTGGAACGATATCTACACCAATGAATGTCTTGCCGCTCTCGGCGGCTAATCATGTCACTAATCAGCAGGGAGTAAAGATGATTGTCGTTTCTTCAGGTGCTATGGTAGGGGGTACTGGTGGAAAACCCATCACGATAACAGTACCAGGACATGGAGGTATTCCAAAAACCGTGACAATAACCAAAGGTGGTCAGCAAGCGATATTCAATCCAGCCAAGACTCAGATCGTTACGAGCTCGCAGTTCCAGAAGGCCCAAGATGGTACAGGTAAACCAGTGACATTACAGATGTCTGGTGGCATTGGTGGTAAAACAGTCACTCTGGTGCCAACTAGTAGTTCAATTGTCAGTACTATGGCTGCTGGTGATGCATTTGATACGAGTAAAATGCTTTTTGTACCGCAAAAACAGCCGTCAGCGTCACTGGCATCAACTTCTGATGGCCCGGCGACGACTGATGCGGCTCTGGCTGCTCTTGCTGCTGAAGCTGGACTGATTGATCCAGTTCAGGAGTCATCGGGGCTTAATTTTATGGTGAACGATGACGCAGGAGCTGATGAGAAGGCCGAAGACAGTTGCAATGGCAACGAAGCAACAACGACTGCTGCTTTAGTCTCACAGCTGACTGCTGGCGAGGCGATGCAAGTTGACGGTGACGGGAACTTTGTAATTCCTCAGGTAGATGGACCGGGTGATATTTTTTCATCGGATGACGAAGACACTCCTGAAGCTGATGAGGAACCGGCAGTTGAGCAGTCTGTAGATGCTGCTCCCTCGCCGCGACCTGAAGCTCAAGAAAGTCAAGAAATGGAACAAGATGTTGATCCAGCTATCACTGAAGACGTGCCCCAAGTTGAAGAAGCAGCTGAAGCGAAAGAAGAGACGAGTGTGTCGGAAAAAAATCCTGACACTGAACAAGAAGAAACAGATGCTGCTTCTGCCAGTGAGACACCAATGGAAGCAAGTGAACCTGACTTGCCTTCTGAAAGTGACATGCAGATTGTCAGCAATGCGCCTTCCGAGTCATCACTTAAGTCTGAGCTGTCCGAGTCCACTCAGCCAGCTGAGTCGATAGAGGGAGCTGTCAAAAATGAATCTGCTGATGATAAACTTGAAGCTGAGGCTGAAGACAAGCACAATCTTGATGACCCAGAGACTCCACAAGAGTCGGATAGTAAATCTGATACTCTTGCCACAGCAGTAGCAGCAGCCACAGCCGTCACTGGAACTGATGATAAAGAAAAAGACAATGACTCTGATGGTGATAACGAATTCGAGAATCTCAATGCTGCGATACAGCAAGAAATGAACAAAGCTATGGACACTGAGAGTTCATTGATGTCTATTAAGTCTGAACCAGAAGTTCCGATGGACATCGATGAACCCACAATTAAACTCGAGCCTGAAGCAATCCCAGCTCCAGTAACTGCTGTCCCATCACCAGTAGCATCAGTCGCATCACCAATTGCTGCTGCTCCATCATCACCAGCTCCAGTTTCGTCATCACCAGCCCCAGTTCCATCACCACCAGCTCTGGTAGCGTCACCTTCTGTTCCAGTAGCGTCACCATTGGCTCCAGCAGCGTCACCATCTGCTCCAGTAGCATCACCGTTGGCTCCAGTAGCATCACCGCCTGCTTCAGCAGCGTCGCCGTTAGCTCCAGTAGCGTCACCGCTGGCTTCAGTTGCATCACCAGCTGCTGAAGTTGCGTCACCGTTAGCTCCGGTTGCATCACCAGTAGCAGCAGTTGCATCACCATCACCAGCAGCCCGAGTCGCGTCTCCTGTAGCTCCAGAACCATCACCAGTAGCCCCAGTTGCTTCCCCCGTAGCTCCGGTACCATCACCAGTAGTCGCAGCTGCATCACCGATACCTTCACCTTCACCAGTGAGGCAAATAAAATCTGAAGCTATCGAACAGCCTGCAAAAGAACAAACTCCGCCTCCAGTTACTGCCGTAACAAACGGGCGTGCAGCTGAGCCAGAAGCTAATGAATTACCACACAAAGTAAATGCCACAAGTCCAGTTGATCCTATTCCTGTGGCAGCAATAAAACAGGAAGCGTTTGTTAAAAAGGAAGCACCTAAAGTTGAAAAAGAAAACAACTCAAGGGAAGCTGATGACTCGACAGCACTAACGACTCTTGCAACCGCAGCACTAGGATCAGCAGAGCAACCTGTAAAAGTAAAAGCAGAACTTACCGAAGAAGAAAAGAAGGACTTGGACTGGTATGATGTTGGTGTAATAAAAGGCACTACCTTCGTTGTGCAAAATTATTATCTACCTGGTGATCAACCACTCGACATGTCGTTACCCCTCGCGGATATTTTCAAAGACAGGATCAAAGTAAACTTGGAGTCTGGTACTGCGTATAAGTTCCGCGTCGCTGCGGTCAACAGCTGCGGCAGGAGTCCCTGGAGTGAGGTAAATATCAAACTTTGTTTCAATTTTTCTATAAAAACTTTTTACCAAACAAATAAACTAATCGATTTTTGGCTACAGGTATCTGCATTCAAAACGTGCCTGCCGGGTTATCCGGGCGCCCCAAGCGCGATAAAGATTTCAAAGTCCGCGGAAGGTGCTCAGCTCTCTTGGGAGCCCCCTCCCAGCAACCTCGGGCCCATCCTCGAGTACTCGGTCTACCTTGCGGTAAGAAGTGCCAGCGCGGTATCGAACAATGCAGGCGAGGCTTCCACCGTATCGACAACGGCGAACCAGTTGGCCTTCATTCGCGTCTACTGCGGACCCACCAATTCCTGTTCAGTCCCCAACAGTTCCCTGAGCGCCGCTCACATGGACGTCACAACCAAACCCGCAATTATATTCAGAATAGCTGCGAGAAATGACAAAGGATACGGACCAGCTACTCAAGTCAGGTGGCTCCAAGGTAAATATCAATAAACGATAATTAAACAATTCATGTAAATTTTATTTATCACTAAGAAATTAATTAAAAATTATATTTATTATTAATTACAGATCCCGCGACGGCGGTTAAAAGTAATCCACAGATTAAGAGACAAGTAGGTAGTGATGCCCGTTCAGTAGCTAATTCTCCATTGAAAAAATTAAAGCAAGATGACAATTACTCGTGAGTCTGTTCTTTCACTAAGTACGACAATGTGGGATCATCCACACACACTAGGCCCATTTAATTAACAAATATAAATAAAAATATCACCCCCATATTGAAAATAATTAATTTCCGGTCATACTTACGATGACGATAATGATTAATCGCGTAAACAATTCAATGTGATTAAATTATTCAAACTTTGATTCGATAGACCACAATATGTATGGATGACTTGAGTAATTAATTATTATTATTAATAAAATAATGAGGTACACCTTCGTGTTCGTCTTGCATTACTCGGTCTCAGCCTCAACATTTTTTCTCCATTTTATTAAACAATTAATTTTTTTTACTCCGTTAAAACTTTTTCAAATCATATCATTAACCAGCGTTATTACTTTGACAATTAATTCATCAGTTACTAGTTTACTTTAATGTTCGCGCCATTTTTTTATTTTTTCTTTCGTTAATTAATTAATTTTTTTTTTATTCGGGGGATTATTGGATAGTTTTTTAAATATTCAACTTTTCATTCATTTAATGAATTTGTATTTAAATAAATCTAACAATGGGTCGATTATTTGTGGATTTAATTAGCATGCAATGAGCTCGTACTCACTGGTAATTTGTGACAGATGCAATGACGGTGCTATCGTTTCGATAAAATCGTACTCGTTTCATAAACGAGAAATAGTAAAAAAAAAAAAAAATACAAAAAAAAAATAAATAAAATAAATACTAACAAACATCATGTAGGAAATAAAATAAAATAAATAACAATGAAGTTAAAATAGTAACGATTAACATTTAGAAAGAAAAAAGAAGTGAAAAAAAAAAATGGTAACAAGACGTTGTGGCGTTATTTTTGTACCGACTCCATACATTACAATCCCAATTGATCAAAGCACTTTAAGCTAAAAAATAAAAATAAATAAAATAAACCAATTAAACAATAACACAAATCAATGACTAATATAATCACGTAACACCAGAAAATAAATATAATAATTATAATGAATGCAGAATTAATATCAATGTATGTAAGAATTATTTTATTATTATTATTAATTAATAAATTAATTAATGAATTAATTAATATTACTATTACTATTTTTTGTCGGTGGTTATGTAAAATAATCTGTAAAGTTCTATGTATTTTATGTAGCGCCGACCTATCGAAATTTTAATTTTCACAAATAAACAAATTATTATTATTAATTAATTAATTATTATTATTATTATTTTTATTTTTATTGATAACGTACGATCTAGAGTTTTAAAAACTTGAATATGACAGCGTGATTAGTCCGTCGATTATAACTTAAGCGAGTGGGAAAAAAGCATAATAATAAATAAAATAAAATAAAAAAGGTCTAAATGATTAATTTTTATTCTTCCAGCGATAATTTAATTAATTTTATATTTTATTTAAGTTTGTTTGGTTTCTTTTTTGCCGTGTAATTAACTTCCAATGCACAATTATGCATGAGATTGAAGTTAGCCGACGTCTGATAATTTTAGTTTTTTCAAAAACGATAATTAAAAAATTACACCTGTAGTTTATTACTTTCTACACGTGCCTAATTTTTTTTTTTTTTTTTAATTGATTTGTTGAAAAAAAAATCTAAAAATTTTTAACTGTCTGTTAACTTCAGGATCGTAATTATGCATGATCCTGAAATTGACTGACAATTAAAAATTTTCAGATTTTTTTTCAATAAATTAATTTAAAAAAAAAAAAAAAACTAGAAATATGCACATGTAAAAAATTTTAAAAACTATAAGTGCTATTTTTAAAAATATTTTTTTTTTGCATAATCTACCGCTTTGAATAAATTCAAAAAATTACTAGACGTCGGCTAACTTCAGTATCATAATTAAGCAATTACTCACGGGAAATTTTTTTTTTTTGGGTCAGCACATCACGAAATATTAACCAGCTCAACTTATTATCAAACGAATCATTACGCTAGAGTGATAAAATAGTTTAAATAAATATTATTTATGGGTAAAATGGCCTTATGCTAATTATTATTATTACAATTAGTGTACATCAGGATCTGTGGGATTTAAAGTGCCTAGGACATTTGAATAATTTTTTAAAATTCATGTAGAAATTTCTACTCCATTTTTTTTTTATTTAATAAAATTATTTACTTTTTACTTTGGCAATTTTTTTGTTTATTTAAAAAAAAAAAAAAAAATGCTGGTTGGAAAATATTTTAAAATAAAATGAATAATTTTGATAATTACGCTCGGAATTTTATTTATATTTATATTTATATATATTTGTATCGCGTAATTAAATGTGTGATTATATAAAACCAAGTGTGTCCACAGAGTGTTAATGAGAGTATTTGATAACTGTAATAAATAAGTATAAGATTTTTAAATTGGAACAAAGTTTAAGTAAAAATAAAAATAAATTATAAGATTGCAGCGAGCGAAAAAAAACTTTCCTATAAATTGATCGCTTGGTGAAATCAAAACTTCAATTTTTAATGCGAGCATTAATTTATTGAGACTGTTTTTATTGTCTGCAATTATAATAATATTTAGTGTAAGATCTTAATTATTAATACTAAAGTTAATAATAATAATAATAATTATAATAATTATAATAATTATGCTTGAATAAATTTCAGTAGTTCTTCATAATAATGGAGATAGACTGACTCTATATTGCTAGGAACTGAATTTTGTATATAAAAGAAGAATTTAATTATTAATTACTCGTGTCTAACACGTCGATAGATTATTTTTTACAATCTATCTTTTTTTTTTGTATAAAAAAAAAAAAGAAAAAAAGTATGAGTAATTTAGTGATAAAAAAAATGTGAATGGAAAGAAAATAATTGAAATTTATAATTAAAAGTAACAAAAAATCTCGATGGACACAACTTGTATATTTAAAATTATCTAAAGGCTACTGATAAAAATATAAATTAAAAATAATATTTAATTAATAATTATAATTAATGAGTGGGCGCGGAATTGTGTAAATTTCGATCGGTTTTCATAACTGATTTATTTTCTGGATAATTAGAGTTTGATAATTAAATACTAAATACTTTATTTGGTTTTATGAGTGACAAGTTTTAGTTTTATTTTTATTATTTCAATGTCACAACGCATATTAATTATTTACATATTAAGATTTAAATTTATTTGTTTTCTTGAAGATGCAGGAGGTGGCGACTATTTATAAGATTTATTTTATGCTGATTAAAATAAAATATATATATAAATGAATATACAATAATAATGATAATATACATATGCATATAGATGAAATGAAGTAATTGACGAAGAATTTAAAAAAGCATTTCCCTCGGTTAAGTTATAGTGTCTCACACTTTCCACCATCGACAGTAAATTTAAAAAAAAAAACAAAAAAAAAATAATAATTATAGATTCTCTTCTATTATACAGCGTTAAGTAAATACATTATATAAATATTAATAAATATATATTATATAATAAAGATTAAAAAATAAATGTCAATTTTTAATTGAAATATTTATTGACCTTTTTTTCCGAGTCCTTAAAATCAATCCTTAATATTTAAATGTCAGTGAACTTAAATTATGTAATTTTTTATTTTTTATTTTATTTTAAAATTTTATGAAAGTAAAAAAATTATTATTATTTATTAATTATTGGTGAGATAAAAATTAATGGAATTTAAATTTACAAATTACAAGATTTTGGTGTTGCGACTAAATATTAGTCATATCAATTCCAAAATATCATTACGTCTAATTATCATCTATCAGAATATCTTGCCCCCGAATTTCGTAACATATCAATGTCACTATTAAATATCACGAAAAAATATCATATGAAAAAATATCACTGCGCCTAATTATCAATTACCAGAATATCATGCGTCCGTATTTGAGTAAATGACAACTAGACGTGTGATGAGTTACCGTATGATATTTAGACATGTAACCAAGATATTGATTTAAAAAAAAAAAATTTATAAAAAAGGATGCTTCGATTTATATCTAAAAATAAATCCTTTTTTTAAATTCAACCATAGAGTCGTAGTACTCTTGTAGAATTAATAACGACCGGTTACGTTGTGCAAGCAGAGAACTAGCGTAGGACTACAGTACACTAGTATTATATAGGGAAGTGTATAAAAAGGAACAGCTCCAAGTAGTCAATGCAGTAAATGCGGTTCAGCTGCAATCCTATCACGTAAATCGTCGACCGCTGCCCATAACGATTAGTATCCTAAAGTAGCAAACATTTTTTTCTATCCACAAACTTTTACCATATCCAGTAAATTTAAACCTACAAATTGTTTAGAAAATTATAAGTTTATAAATCTCTAGCTGATCCTTTGCAAGTTTAAATCATGATTACCATCAGTATTTATGTCCTAGAACATTAAAAGTAAGGAAGTTGGAATTGAGAAGATTGAATTAAGTAGTAGGGTAAAAAAAGGGCGACGAGTGATTTAAACAAACGGTTGAGGGAAAGAAGAAGCTCAGATGTCATCGTCATCCTCCTTTTTAGTTTTTTGAGGGAAATTTTATAACTTGACTTCTAAATTATTTTTTGAAAAATAGATTTAATCCATCTGGTGGCACTGCTACGATATTTCATTTTTATTTAGTAATTCCTATCCTAAGTGGATTTAACTCATAAATTTTTTGGTTTATTTATTATTTAGAGTGGGGTAAAAGTATCATTTGCGGCTACTGTCCCATTTTGGGACATCTAATAATTATTTTAATTAATGAAAAAGTATAAAATAAAATTTCCAATTCAGTAGTGTGATAAAAGTATCATCGAATGCATTTAAAAAATTAATTATGTCATTCAATTAAATTTTTCACGTGTCCAAAACTGGCCCTACAATTACCGAAAACGGTACCTCGACCCTATATGATTATTATATTCAAATATTATTTATTTGTTAGGAAAAAAAATGATAAAAATCCAAAATTAATCATTTTTTAAGGAAAAAAAAAAACTACATATATATAATTGTATATGTATATGTATAATACTATCATGTGGGTGGTGGGGATCGAAGAGCTCGAACTCCCCTTCTACAAATCGAGGAGTTGTACACATCGCGCAGTGCACTTACGACATCAGTCGATCGCTGGCTCTTTTATCGCGAAGCGCAAGCTCGAGCTTTTTCTCTTCAGCTTCGTCTCCTTCGTCATCTTCACCGTGATCCTGCGTACTAATTGTCAAGTCAAATCTCGACCAGTGTCCGCCTTTTTTTACTTGATTATTTAAATTAAAAACTCACTGAAACTGTCATCGTCTTCATCATCATCAACATCAACATCAACATAAAAAAAAATTAACAAGTGGACTTTTAGTTCAAATCTAGTGTCAGTGATTTAATTCAAATAAAAATATCGTGATTTAAAATGAGTACGCCGGTGAAAAAGGTGCCCATTCATCTCCAGGTGAGTTTTATTTTAATTTATTTAATCAAATACATTTACATAAATATATAATGAGAGTATTTTATTATTTTTTAATTTTACTTTATGGATTTTAGTGGACGGAGCTTTCGATTTATTGAAATACGCCCTTTTCGATGGGCTCTTTTTTGAGTTTCCCGGTCTGCGCGACAATTATTGATGAATATAAAGAACACAATGTCCAATATAACGCGTTTGCAATTGCGGGCTTATATTTATATACACGATGATCGTCCAGGTGTTGCGTAATTCCGCACTTGAATATATTCAAGAGTATAATTATTGACAGAGACCAAACCCATAATAGGCGACCAGATCATTATAACTATATTTATAATTACATTTATTGCTCCCTCATATTAATATACAATTCAAAAAACAAATATAAATATAAGCATAAGCAGAAGTGATGCGTGAGTTAAATTGCAGGGAAATTTAAAATTGAAATATTTTATTTTAAAAATCACGGGAGCGTGTCAGTACTTTTATTTACAATTTATAAATATTTTAAAAAATTTATATAATTTTAAATTGAAGTAAATTAAAATATCGGGCAGGTGTGTTGGCGACTTTTGAAACCTCGAATGTTTAAGATCGGAGATAAAATAAAAAAATTTAAGTGATGGTAAGAAGCCACTTGTAAATCTTTCAACGCACTTCGCTTCCTTTCATCTCAGCCCATACTTACATATATACATATATATTTTTTTAATTCACATGTATTATGTATTCGTATGTTTAAAAGGACTGCAGTTTAATACGGAGCAATAAATCGGTGATGGCAATGCTCATTTCAGTTACGGTCGTTGAGCTCATTGGCACGTGGTGTGAATTATCTTCACCTTGTTCATTATCTAATTATATATATATTTGTCTTACAGCAAAAACAAACAAAAAAATAAATAGAAACCTGTTCATTTAATTGTACAATTACGCAATTTATTGCTACTAATGTTATTGTTAATTAAGATTAATAATAAAATATCTTGGTGTATAATTTAATTTAATAATTTATGGATCAAGGGTATGAGGAAAAATAATGCGTAGGTAACCATGTGGGCATGACCAAATGTGTAAGAAAAATAAAAGGGAAATTTATTTTTAATCCTATCTTTCAATAATCACTCGAGGGCTCTACCAAATTATTGATCGGTTATTTTTTTCTCCCTATTGACAATAAAAATATAAATTCGTTTCCCGATGACTAAGTATTTTATCGCCTTGATAAAATTATCGTTATCAATAATGTTAGAACTTGAGGTAATTAATTTATCAATTTGGAGCTGATTAGTTCTGGTTTAAACGTAAAAAACAAATATATTTATTTTATTACTCGAAATGCTAACGGGCATTTAATTTAATTTAATGTTTTTTTTAAATTTTAATGGAGCAGCTTAAGTTAAAATACAGCTTTAGCTTTTTAGTATCAAGTATAAAGTATATAGCATAGGACAAGAGTAAGTTTAAGTCTTGTGTAACTGACAACCGGAACAATCGGTTGTCCCGTTAGAATTTACGGTTGTAGTTGGCCGAACTAAACAGCAAATTCGTTTCATTTTAATAAAACCGACATATTATTTAAACAAATACCTCGTATTTGAATTTATTTATCTTACGCTCCAAGTTCTTTGTCTACGAAGTTTAGTCTGCGGTCTGTAGAATCAATTTTACGTTTATTATTACAGTGGATGTACATCCACGCATTGGAAGTGAGGAATAAAGTAATGTCTTGATGTAAAATTGCGTTGTCGGTGGGTTTTATGTACTTGAGTCTCAGTACTGAGTACTTGGATGATATAAAAGTTGGAATGGAATGGAACAGAACGACGATGTCGAGCCGACACAAATCGATAGTTCGTCGACACTATGTCGCGCAACGAATCCACATTAACGTGAGAATTTATAGCATCACTTTGCAAATCTATATATATAAGAATATAAAATTTTTAGATTTTCATCTCGCAATGGGATCAACTTAAAAATTAAAGTCAAAGATTTTCTTAAGGGAAATTTTTAGCTCTTGAAAAAAAGTTATTAAAAATTTCCGTAAATCATGAGCGGAAATCAATACAAATTATTGTTGGAAATTGAGTACAAATTTCAAAAATTTATCTTATATATTTCATATAAATATATAAGAATTTATTTGTTTAAGTTTAGGCAGGAAAATTTAAAAAAGTATTTTTACTCAGAGGGGAGTGTTTTTTTTTCGCAAAAATATATATTTTTTGCAACGTCTCATATATCTATATTTATCCTGATGATGCGAGCGATCTACTCGGTTGGATTTTGCTAGTTTCTTAAATACAAGTACCATCCACTAGACTCTATTACAGCTAAGAAATATTGAACTTGAGCCAGAAGCATTTGGGTCGCACTTGCTTTCAATATTAAAATAAAAATAAAAATTTCCCGCAGCGAAATGGTTTTCATGGGAATCGATTTAGAACACGCTTCAGTACATATTTATTAAATATTACTAGTGTGTTGTACTGTCAGTGTAAATATTATTTTAGTGAGTAGGGAAATATTGCAGTTTATTTTTAATTTATAAATAGAAAAGGATAGGGGACTGGCCAGGTGTGACTTGGGCATTATTTCCGGGCATTTTTGCAAATCAACTAGACCATGTTATCATTTTATCATATCGTAATTATATCGGCCTCTATTTCCCTCCACACAAATTACCATTTTTAATAACAACTCACACGAATTATTTTCAACTATTTCTAGTCCCTTTATTTTTTTTATTTTTAATGACCTTTCACTAGATTTACTGACCATGAGATAAATATTTATATAAACTAGACCCACCGAACAGTGAAAGTGACCGATGTAATCTAAATTACCGGAAATATATTTTAGAATAACTTAAATCCGGTTTTTATTTAAAAAATTTATATTATTTTTATTTTTAAATTGTTTTGTTACATAAATATATATAAGGAGATAAATAATGTATATATATATGTATAATTCAAAATAATAAAACGGTAAATGACTTGTAATGGTTCACGAGGTCAGCGATTTGCGAATGCATAAATATAAAACACTGAATGTTTACGAGCCGGAACAGCGAGAAGGGAGATTAGGATCCACTGCTGGAGTATCAACGTCTGCACATGTCCATCCAATGGTTGATGATATGCCCGTAGGGGCCAAGGGTAGTGGCCGCAAAACTCTCGGTGATGTTAAACGCTAGAAAATCCATATCGCGTACTACACCGCACGCTACTGAGGTCATAGATGTAAATAATCACGGGGGTAACAACCCCTCGTACTTATATATCTACTGCCACCGACACTGGGGTTAACTTTATATACAACTGAGGCAAACTCTAAGCCTTGGTTCGCCTCATATCGCTATTGTCATGAAAGTATTCCAAGATAAAGGACTTTTGTTCACCCTCGCTCATAACTTATAAAAAAAAGGATAAAAAAAAATCTCTCCGACTTTTTTTTATCAACAATGCGAATTTTTATAAACTGTTAACTCTAAAGAAATTTCGTAATTTTAAAACAGTATATTCAGATTTAAATTTAAATATACAACAGATGGTTTTGGTTTGTCTTTAGTCTAGTCTACTAGAAAAGTAAACAAAGAAGTCGAGTTGATTTTAAATTTTAAAAAATATTGCCGGCTTTTGAAATGGGAAATTAATTGAAGATTTTATTTAATTTATATATAAATTTTTTTTTCGGGTGTAGGCAGCGAGTCCTAATTTTCTCTTGAATTTATTCGGAGGCGGATTTTCTGGAAAGTGAAGGCTGGAATGCCCACTCGGAATTAAGAAATTTTAAAATTCTGCTTCGGAGTAAAAGTAAATAATAGTAGGGAAAGAAAAAAATTTTAATTTTAATGCAGAGTTTAAATTGACAATGTAGTGGCTCGTGCTGTGTAGTAACGATCAACAAAATTATATATAATTATACGAGTACGCCTGGACAGATAACTGAGCTGTAAGACGTCAACGTAATGACGTACTGACACACTTTATTATGTATGTAATGATATACGTTATTTAATCGTGAATCTATAACAGCCGACGATAAACTCTATCAACCGTGATGAATTAATTTATTTTATATTTTTTTAACCGGTTCTCAATAGAAAAAAATTTGACTAATTTATGTCAACTTTGTTACAGAGCGCAGCGAATCGTTTGCTGATTAAAAATGGCAAAGTCGTCAACGAGGACGAGATCATTGACAGCGACGTTTACATTGAGGACGGCATCATCAAGTAATTGATTATTTATTTTTAATTAAAGCTGGAATTTTTTATTGATTAATTTTTGCTTACAGACAACTGGGACGCAACTTGATAATTCCCGGTGGCACGAGGACAATAGACGCACGTGGAAGATATGTTATGCCTGGAGGTATTGATCCTCACACCCACTTCGAATTAGAGCTGATGGGCGCAACTTCTGTGGACGACTTCTACCAGGGAACAAAAGCGGCCGTTGCCGGTGGGACCACGATGATAATGGACTTTGTCATCCCGCGGAAAGACGAGAGTCTTCTTGAAGCTTACGAGAGGTATCGCGCAACTGCAGATGAAAAAGTTTGCTGCGATTATGGTCTCCATGTTGCTATCACCAGCTGGAATTCCAGAGTGAGTATCCAAGAAGTTAAATGTGTAAATTAAATTTATTATTTTTCCACTTCCATTCGCCATCAGAAATTATAGATAATAAATGTAATTATTTAGATTAAATAATAAATAGATTAATAAAAGCAAATAGACTAGACGTAATTGTAATGATAAATGCGTGGAAATGAGCGTAAGGTCATCGTGCCTGCACTATGACTTTCGCACGCTTACTGTGTGTCCTATAGCGATTACCGTTGAGTCATAATCTCGTATCTTCTGTACATTTAATTCCACAAATAAAACTCAACTACAATTTATCTATTCGCGAAATAATTTGTCCCATTTCAAACTTTTCTTACTGCAGTGCCAATTTTTTTTTCAGCATAAAAATAATTTAGCGGCAATAAAAAAAAATTTGAAAATTTAAATCTGCGGGTTTTTAAATTCGGCGCCAAATAAGATAATTTAAAAAAAATACATATTTTCAATATCCACTTCCGGTAATTTTATTTTGTCTTCGCCGTACCTTCACCTTCGTACCCTAAAAAGCGCAATAAATAATAATAATAGCTTATCAACTTATTATCACTCTGACGTTCTCACGAACTCTACGCCAGTAATTATTTTTAACCAGACAAAAATAAACCTGCAGTAAATCATCCCAGCAATTAACTGACTCTGAAAATTACCTAAAACTCACGTGATTTTAATTTTAATTTCCTGTTTAGTAAAGGAAGTTTACATAAATAATTCAGGTCAACAGAACATGCCACTAGTTTTTTTTATTTACAAACATTTGTTTTATATAGGATCCCCTTAATTATAACATTTAATTAATAAGTTTTCTATTGTTACAAATATGTCGGGTAAATTTTTAAAAAATAATGAAGAACACGAGCCGTGAGAAATGGATCTCCTTTAAATTACCCGAGCTTTAATAATATAATCCAATAATTAAATAAATTAATTAGTTTGTAGTTTGTAGACTTTATTTGCAAAACTTCTTATCAGCAATTGCTCGACCGTGTTAATTTTTTTTTTGTTATTAAATGAACTAATTAAATGATACAGATATTAATTATTGGTGATGTACAAGAGTACCGTGAATTCAAAAGTGTTGATAAGAAAAAAAAGTAATAATAAAACTCGCTGGTTTGCTTTCTACTTTTTTTATAATAAATAAAAATGGAAACACCAGCAAGTACAAGTACGAGTTTATTTAACTATACTTTTAAAGTTATGTGTTACTTATTCTCTCTTGTACTTCTCGAGCGTGATAAACAATCAGCCTACTTATTTTTTGCCTTAAATGCTACAGCATGACGGGTTTAACAAGCTCCGATCAAATGGACAAAAATGTATTTATTATTTTATTTTTATTTAAATCTGAAAAAGTCTATTTGCTTTTTTTACCTGATATAAAACTTTTTTTTTGTTAAATCTCTTTAGTGATTGATTTTTTTTTTAAGTCATTGGGAAAGTAGTGGCGTGTATTTGCATCGTATGAAACCTTTGGCCTAGTTTTGTAGCAAGAAAATGATGAAGCTATTAAGAACTGAGATTAAATCGATTACTTGCTATCATTTTAAAATTATCTATTATTTTTACTGCTAATTAAATTTTTTTTTTTCCGTAAAAAATTTGAATTTTTAAATTATTTTTTATTTATTTAGACGAAAGAAGAAATGGCAATTTTATCTCAAGAACATGGAGTAAATAGTTTCAAAATGTTTATGGCATACAAAGATTTATTTATGCTCCGCGATCCAGAATTAATAGAAGCATTTACTGCTTGTAAAAATTTAGGAGCCGTTGCGATGGTTCATGCAGAAAATGGAGACATTATTGCTGCTGTAAGTTATTATTCAATTATTTTTCTCAGTAATTTTTATTGATTTATTTATTTATTGATAAATTTATTGATGGCAGAACACTAAAAAATTATTGGACGCTGGAGTAACAGGACCTGAAGGCCACGAAATGTCGCGGCCGGAAGAAGTTGAAGCCGAGGCAACACACAGAGCCTGCGTGATTGCCAGTCAGGTAAATTGCCAATCGACTTTTAACGAGTAGAAATTATTTAAAGTTTAAAGACGCTCGTGCACGATCAATATATATATATACAAAACAACTGTTTATTGTTTGTAGAATAAAAGTTTAAGCTTATTATTATTTTTGTCATTAAATTTTAAATTCAATTGTCAATGTCACTCGATTTGCTGAGTAAATATTTATGTTTACAGTGGATAGAAATTTTTCGTAACGATTTTGCTGGGGTTTGAAATTAAACTTGATAGTCTAGTGTACGGACAAAAGTCACATTGACATAAACGTGCCGACACTCGAGAGTTACGACCGGATGTCACGACTCGTTTATAGTCTAGCAAACTATCACCATATTTACTTGGATGTTTTTTAAAAATATATTTTCTTGAATTGTTATAAAAAAATTCCATTTATTAATCAAGGACACGATCAATTGACAATTGAATGCATTTATTAATATTATTATAATTATTATTATTATTTATTGTATTGCATGTAATAAATTGGCACAAAAAACAAAATTAGGTCGGCTGTCCATTGTACGTAGTGCATGTGATGAGTCGTAGCGCAGCGGAAGCTATTGAAGAAGCCCGGAAACGAGGGGTATGTGTTTGGGGCGAGACCCTGGCCGCAGCACTTGGCACTGATGGTACCAACTACAATCACAAGTGCTGGAGACATGCCGCTGGTCATGTTCTCAGTCCTCCACTTAGACCTGATGAAAATACTCCCAAAGATCTTATGATTAAATTAGCAACGTGAGTTTTATTAGTTATAGACTAACCCAACAACAACAACAACAATTGACATTAAAATAAAGTCAACTCTCCAGAGTCTCACCGACAGTTTACCCAACAAACAACTTTTTACAGTGACAGCAATCAGACATTCAGTAATTTTTTCTTAAAGACTCAGCTTTTCTCCACAAGTAAAATGTTATTTTTATCTCATTACTTGCTCATACTTTTATATATTTATTAAAGAGACGATAAATAACTTAACTGAGGTGACAGATATTGTCACTGTTTATTTTCTCTGTTAGTCACATATTTAAAATGAAATAATTGATTGTCAAATATTTGCTTATACTTTTTATTAATAAATTTAAAAAGAACCCTCGTGTGCTCGTTTAATCATCAGCACATTTATATTTATTTTTAATTTATTTAGCACTTGGTAAATTTATCAGCATGACATCAGTTTTCCTTAGCTCATGTTTACATTTATTTTAATTATTTAAGTTATTGTTTAGCACGAATGTTGCTAATGAGTTTGCTATGGAAAAAAATTTTGCACATTTTGGAAATTGTATAAGTATGCGAGTGATAAATTTAAACGGGCTGTGTATGAAATATGCAGGTGAATTGTCCATTGTACGTATCAGCGGTGATGAGTAAGTCCTCAGCAGATGTGATAGCCGCCAAGCGCGATAATGGTGTCGTGTTTGGAGAAGCTACGGCGGCTAGTGTAGGCATCGATGGTAGCGAGCAGTATGGAAAAGACATGGAAAAGGGACGACGATTTGTTACTAATCCTCCTCTTAGACCCGACCCCACCACGCCTGCATATTTAATTGAAAAGCTCGCCGAGTAAGTAGACAAAGTTCCTGTAGATTGATGGCAAGATACCAGATTATTTAAATAAAATAGATGGTAATTTAATACGGTATTGGAAAGTTTTTTACGGAGGAGTTTAAATTATTTAACTAATAAAAAACTTTTATAGAAACTTGTAATAAACATATATATGTAATCGATTAACAGGCTCTCGAATTTACTTATTAAGAAGTTTTTAAGAAAGTTTTGTTCAAGTATTTCTTGGGAAAGTTTTAAGATTTTCTAGTTGTAATTTACTTCAATTTGTGAAATTTTTTAAAAATTATTTTTATATAAATTTATTAGAGAAATAATGAAATAATTTTTTTTAGAAAAATTATGTAGAATAATTTTTTTGAAAATTAAGAGAAAGTGATTTGTAAGAAAATTTATAAAAGAAAAATTTATTTTCAAAATAAGAAAATATGAATTTAAAATAAAATATGATGTAATATATTTATATAGAGAGTCTACAAGATTGATTTAAAGGAATTGAGAATAATTTATATGGTGTTACTGAAACAGGAAGCATGTAATGAGTTATAATCTAGACAATTTTGCCTATTTTGTCAATTTATATAACATAAATTATTTATTTATCATTAAATATCTCTTATATCATAAATATTAATACTTATTAAAATAAGAGCTAAGGAAAACTGAATAATAAAGATTGCTGTAACTAATTACGCAATTACGAGCAATAAAAATAAAATAAATCATTAGAGTTTATGCCGTATTCAATTATGATAATCCAGTAATTAATAAATTATTTATTCATGACTATGTATCTTTTATTGTACAAGTACATTATACATATATGATCTTGATATATAAATGTAGGGACGGACTGCAGTGTACCGGAAGTGACAACTGCACTTTCAACGCCGACCAGAAGGCCCTTGGCAAGGATGACTTCTCGAAGATACCCAACGGCGTCAACGGAGTCGAAGATCGAATGTCCATCGTCTGGGACAAGGGAGTGCATGCCGGTATCATGGATCCTACGAAATTCGTCGCCGTCACGAGTACAAATGCCGCTAAAATATTCAACTTGTACCCGCGGAAGGGAGTGATCGCTCTGGGCTCGGATGCTGATATCGTTATTTGGGATCCGACTCGCAAGCGCGTTATTTCTGCGGATACTCATGTCCAAGCGGTTGATTTTAATATTTTTGAGGTAACTCTCTACTAATTTAATTAATTTTATTTATACTAAATAGAATCGCCATTTTATTATTCAATTGATTTTTTTTCCTAGGGAATGGAAGTTACTGGAGTTCCAGAGTATGTTATTGTCAGCGGAAGAGTTTGTGTTGATGAGTGTGACCTTAAAGCTGTCCACGGTTATGGAAGATTTGTTGAGACGCCGCTTAATCCCCCGTATGTTTACGACATGATTGATGAGCGCGAAAAGGTAAATACTATTTAATTTAATATTTTATTTTTAACAAATGGATTTAACTGAAGACTTTTATTTGCGTAGATACCAAGAGGAGTAGCAAGAAGTGCCGCAGATGCTAAAAAACACGCCGATGAAGACGCGGCCCGTGTAAAAGCTCGCGAAGCCGCGAAAGTTGCAGCTGCTGCGCGCATGCAGCCGAATCAGACCAATGGGACCCATGAAGTTATTCGTAACAAACCTAAATTACGAGAAATTTCTTGCACTCCGACACTTCCTGAGTCTGCTGTTGTCACTCCTTCAGCTAGGGGACCACGTCTAGAAGGACAGAGGAATCTTCAGGACTCTACATTTTCTATCAGTGGTAATTTCTATTAGTCTAGATATTTCTGCCTGGAAAATTTTTTAAAATCCCAATTACGGTTGAACTAAAAAATTTTTTTTTACAGAGGATACTGATGAAGCACGACGTGCCTGCATTCGCGTAAATAATCCACCGGGTGGTCGTAGCGCCGGAGGATTCTGGTAAATTAAAATTAAAAAAACTCAGCTAAAGGGTATGCTTATGCGCGGGTACTTTATTTCGATAAAAAAAAAACTATCGGACACAAATTTAAAAATAAAATAAACTGACGCAGGATAATAATAATAATAATTATCCTTAAATTAATCGGGGCTTTTTATTTTTTGCTAATCACCAAATACTAATAATTAAGTTGTCAAATTAATTGACCTTCTGATTATCGGTAAAAATGAAAACTCGCATAATTATTATTATTATAATAATAATAATAATAAATAATCAGGCTTAACTAATTATTTATAAGTTACGACCAAACATTTTAAACTCATATGTATGTACGCATAATATCACTCATAAAAAATAATTTATCAGTAGATTTTTATTATTATTTAGTTTTATTTATTAACACTCGTAATATATTTAATATACGAAATAAATTTACACAAGAGGCTAATACGTAATTTAAACCACTAGTAGTTTTTAAATTTTTTGTTGAAGGAATTATAAAATAAATAACAATTGGTTAATTAATTAATTAAATGATTGACGATTATTAGTTTTATTAATTAACAGGTTGGGTATGTTCATAAAAATATATATTGTGTGAGTTTTGAATGTTGTGTATGTCGATTTACCAAGCACTGCGTCGAAGCTTTGACCACATATTTGATAAATTAAAAATATAAATTACTAAGAGTTATTATTTTAAAATAAATAATTAAAAGCTTTTGCGTTCAGTTAAAATTGTTGGAACGAACGCACAATAAAATAAAATTTCTTTTATTATTATCATTAAATTTAAATGTTATATATATATTTTAATTGATCTCTACAATAATAAAAGTTATCAGCAAAGTCATTAAATGTTCCAGTGACTTATTTTTTTCATGTTTATTAAATTTATTAATTGATTATATTAATAATTTATTTTATTGTTGATATTTTATCCTCTTATATTATTGAATATATATGTACGCGAAAGTATAAATAGTTCAATCTGCGAAATAAATTATAAGGAAAAATTAAATATTTTACATCAAATTTTGATTTCATTTTTAAAAATATTTAAATTACGCGGGAAAAAATATAATTTATTTCGATGTTTTATTTTAAGTATTTTATTATAAATATATAATAATAAATGATAATCAAAGATGTTCATACGTCATATGTATGTAAGATAAGTAGATTTCTCTGCACTGATATCAGGATTTAAAATTATTGTAATTAAATATTTAAAAAAAATAAATAAAAAAGCAGCCAAGAATTTTTACCATCGACATATCGATGTTCAATTGACAGTTTGGTATTAATAATTAATTAATTAATTAATAAACAGTTATCGTGCAGAGTTTAAATCTACTTGATTATTTATATTTCCTGTATCTCGGATAATTATTTTATTCGAGTGCAGTCACTGTGGGTATTTTACTCCAAATATATATCACGAACCTTAAATGTATTAAACCAAAACAATAATAATAAATAAAATAATAATAATAATAATAGTAATAAGAAGAAGGCAACTAAAAGTAGCATAGAAAAAAAATTTTCTACTGACTCGCAATCGCATTTTAAATTTATTTACATTTGGTTAATTTTTTAACGGATAATTTGATATAAAGTAAAACTCGCGTAAAGAACAAATGGTGCCTGATTGAATTTTGGTTGGCAATTAAATTTAATTTATTGTACTTTAAAATTTACTGAGGTTTACGTGCATACCATGCAACTTTTAAAGGAAAGGAGAATGCTGAGGGTGAAAAGTGTTTACTTAAAAGGTGGCTTACGCTGAGTAATTATTTGGTTACATATATTATATGATATTTAACATTAACAAAAATATACATTATTAATTAATTATTAATTAATATATTTATATATTATTAACAGTTGAATCTATATATTTAACGATACAACTTTAGAGTACATTTATTTATATCTGTTATAAATGTATGTGATTGCTTTTAATAAATATATTAACATACAATAAAATAACAATAAGAATAACAATTGTATGAGTAATTACTGCATGAGCTTATTTATTTAATATTATGACTAACCAGCAGATTAATTATTCAATTATTATTTAATTGACAGCAGTCTTATATCTACTTATCAAAATAATTTTTTTTTAATTTTAAACTGAGTCAAAATATTTCCCAGAGCTCTTATTGGTTTATTTCTTACTAGTTTTGACTATGAAATATCAATTCTTTGTAATAATTATCGATTATTAATCATAATTAATTATCTATGAATTAATCACAGGCCGATTTTAAATATTAAGGCATTTTTATTGATACTTATATTTATTTTTATTGAGCAAAAATTTTCTAGGTTTGTTATCAACCTTCAATATGAGTTTCCTCAACTTTCTTCCTTGCTTTCTCGAGTATTTGTTTTAATTCATGTGTTCTTGCTGTGTGATACTAAAAAAATAATGTTTTTTTATTGATTATTAATGATATTAATAATTTTTTACAGGAACTCCGGAGGTACTTACGCCTGAAGCATTTCTCGAAAGAGTTAACTGTCCGTCTAATCTTCTTCCGTCAACTAGACCACAATACTGTTCCAATTGTCTTTTTGTAAGACTAAATAATTCAGAGCCAGTCATTCCTTTTAATTGATTACATATTCTGATGATTTTAAGATTTTAATTAATATAAATATAAGAAATTACTATCAATAATTAATAATCAAAACTCTAAGCTGCTTACTTATCAGAAAAACCTTTAGCAGACAACCAGTTTTGAACTTCGCTTGGCGTCGATTGCTGATCAATAAATATTTCCGGTGTCTTAACAACTTCAACATGTTTTTTTTTATCCCGAAATAGAGTTAATACATATTTTAATTCTTTGTGCATTTGATTTTTACTAGATGATTCTATAAAAAAATTTTAATAAATCTTACGACCAGATTTTATTCATTGTCTATTAATAAATTTTTTTAATTACCTTCATTTAAAGAAGAATTACTTTTCAAAGTACTGCTTCTACTTGAATCAACAGAATTACCTTCAGAAGGAGCTGAAGGAATAGGCAATGGAGGTGGTGGAGGAACCGTTGCCTGATTTTTAAAATTATTCTCATCTAAAAATAAAAAATATTAATCAATGGTATAAAGGATAAATATAAATTAAATGAAAAATTATAATTCAATGCGTACCTTTGCTGACAATAAATTTTATACAGGAAGCGAATAAAGCTGTGAAGCTCAAAAAATATAATTAAGATTTATAAAAACAACGACAATAAAAACATCAAGGACACAAATTTCCCAAAGCCATAAAGACAAAAGCAGACAGTTTATATATTTGATTACATTTATTGAAATTAATTAATTAAAAAATATATACGATTTACATAAATTACAATACAGTGAAATACTGGACGGATAACAAAATCCTTATCCCGTTGACAAAATTGTTTATATTTATTGGAATAAATATCTTAACTATTTATTTATTCAAATAAATATTCAAATTTATTTTTCACCCAATTACTTACAGGAAATTACGAAACAAGACTTGAAATATTTTTTAGTAATTAAAGTCTTTAAGAGATTCATTATTTCACAATTACAAATTTGTTTGAATCCACAGTCCCGCGGTGTCGAAATTTTTTTTTAATTATAATGGAAGACTTGACATACAAATATATGAATTTTTGATCATTATATGGATTCTCGTTTAAGAATAATACCAAATACAAAAGCACATTTAATTTTTTGCAGACAAATACATCCCACATAGACAATACAGAAACGAGACACTTATGTACTAGTTCAATTATAATTATAATTATAATTATAATCATAATAATTAATAATAAATGCGTTTAATAAAATAAAATAATTATTAAATGCTGATTATAAATATTTTAATAATACGCAAGAGATTTCAGTTCATTTACGATATTACTAAAATATTAAAAGATAAATTCACTGATTGTTAATTAATTATTTTAAAATAATAAAAGTTTCAATTAAAATAATTATATAAAACTAAATTTGGTTAGTTGATTGATAAATACCACTTACGAAATTATAATCAATTATTACTTTAATTAATAAAAATTAATTCAAAAATAATTATATTTATAATTATAATATATATTTATATATATTCAATTTTTGATAATTCTCTAAGCTTAATATTATCGGCTGCGAAAATTTCCAAGGCTCACTAAAGATTTTAGTAACAGAAAACTAAAGAGCCGCGGAATTTTCTCGCACTCAGATATTTATCTTTAAATACTTTTCTAAGTACAAGAATTACTTAAATAAAATAATCTTACTGACAGTAAGATCGTACATTTCGAATAGCCTATTTATTTGAATTCATAAATTTATTTAGTTTAAAAAAAAGGCTTAAAAATATCGGAATTCACCTTTCTTACCCAGCCGTTCTTTGCGCACCCAGTCAGCGGGTGCCGGTGGTGGAATTGTGTGGGGTCTGTGAGTTGCTTCCGGTCCAGGACTAGTACTAGTGCCTTCTATCTCTGAGTCCTAAAATTCCCAATAGTCAATCAATTAAAATAACTTTTAATATTAAACGTCGATAATTAATCGCGACTCGACTTATTTTCTTTGAGTAGAAATTAATAATTTAAATGCCAAGTAAATGTCAAGCTAAACAATGATCTTTGACATTCTATTGATCACTTATATTTAAATTTATTTATTTAAATCATCACTGACCTCGTAGTTGTAACCGTGCCCTTGTCTCTGGTATCTCGTGGTGTACAACGGGTTGTTAAAAACATCATTGTCACCGGCATGGTTTTGATTGTGGGGTGCGACAATGGTGTGAGGAACATGAGCGACTACTCCCCGAGAATTTCTGGCCTTCCACCAATTCCTGCTGTCATCGAGAATCTCCAAGTACTCTCCTCTTACGACTGTCAATTCCTTGTCATTATTTGCCGTACGCGGATAAGTTACTTGCACAATTTTAGCATTCTTGGCCAATAAATCATCAAGCCAAGCCTCCTGAGCCCGATCAATCGCTGGAGTTCCCCGCGGTCCGCGCTCGATTGAGTCCACGGAAATGTCACTGTGTGCACGCGTCTGATCCACTCTCTCTCGATCTTCTCTGCTGTATAACTCCGAGCCTGGCCCGTAATTCCTGTCAAAGTAATCGTTACCGCGCTCCTCGCGGCTCTCGTACTCCAAGTAGTCGCTGCTGTAGTGCGACTCCTCGACATCTCTGTGGTTGTAATAATTATCCGCCTGCTGCTCGGGAATTTCATCGCGTTTTTGTTTGTCTGCATTCAGCAGCGAGGCCAGATGATCGTGATCGCGGTCCTCGGGGATGGGGTACTCTGGTGACCACCCGTCCATGAAGATCGGGTGGTAAGGCGGCACATGACCTTTCCACTGGTCACGTGGGACCAACCAAGTGTCGCCAAGGGAATGCCAGAGTTCGGTTTCCTTGCTGGTCACGCAGTTTATCAGTAAATTGACGGCTTCGCGTGTCAGCAGCGGTGACACAACTTTGCTTGGTAGATTTGTGTCGTAATTAGTGTCATGCGACGCATCAACAATTAATGCCAGTGGAGTAAATAGAAAGTGGACGAGTTCAGGTGCATTTGGATCATGAATATGAGCTTTTAGTTTAGCCAATAAATTAAATGACAGCTTGAATTTTTGGAATATGTCAATAAATTCAATTTCCGGCGGTGGCTTTGCTCGCATCGTTAGCATGCCGTCTCCTAAATTTCGCTTCTTGCTCTTACGATTGCGACGTCTTCTTTCTAATTCACGAGATGCCGCTGCCGCGTGCTGCAACCGCGCGATAAATTTCTCTATATCATCGAAACAGTGATTGAGTATTGTCACGTCACGTTCATACTTTTCAGAAGATGTCGATGACACTTCATCATTATTTTCCTCACGATCATTTGGACCTTAGATAAAAAATATCAAACATTAATTTCCATCATACATTTATTTATTAAATGATCATTTTTTTTTAAATTTACCATTGGCATTAAATGCTGAGACCTGCTCACGAACATTGACACCATTGAGAGGTGGCTCTGGTGGCGGGAGTGCGGGCGGAGGTGGGATCTGTCCTCTAGGACCACGTGGTGACCCTCCGGGCACTAACTTTCCCATCTGCAGCATCTTCAAGTCTTCAACCAGGTCCTGAGCGGATATACTTTGGCACTGGAAGATATGCATCTCTGCCCGCTGACCAGAACCACTGTCATCTCCAACAGTGAAGACCAGTATGTTGTTGTACATCTCCATCGGATCCCGAGATGTGAAGGCCGTCGGTTCTTGTATCAATGCAGCTGGAAATCGTTCCATGACCGCCTACGAGCAATTAATCATCTAATTAAGTAAATAGTTAAAAATAATTAATGGTATTTAATAAATTAAATAAATACCCCAGTTTCATTATCCATAATTAGAACCCAATTACGCTCGAGACGTAATTGCATTTTTTGACTCCATATTCCATTGCTCTTTTCTAACTGAAGAAGACGACGCATACCGTCAGCCGGGTAAACAATTCCCGTGTCTTTAGTGACTGTGAAAGTGGCCAAGTGCTCCATCATGTAGGTCGGCTCGGTTCCGCCGCTGCGGCTTCCAGATGAATTCGATGGTCCACTCGGCACATCTTAATAAATAAATACATTAACATTTTTTTTTTTTTTTTTTTATTGCTCGCCATTAAATGAGAGAAAATGTTCACAATTTAATTATTTAACAAGCTTTAAAAATTAATTGTTTATTATTAATTACCTTTGGAATAGGGCGAAGAGCTGTGGCCACTGTTGTAGTACGGCATTTTTGTTTATCTGAAAAATAAATGATAACAAGGATTTTAAAATTATTACATTTGTATGTGCAAGAACGGAGTAATTGTTTTTTTTTTGCAGTCAAGAGTCTACTGTTCTATAAGCGAGTACAGTAGTCACTCGATGTCCGGCTGTTCTTGCCCATCAAGACATGTCGCATCCGGTTAATGCAAGTAAGAACATCAATGTAACCAAGTCATCGGGCGGCAGCTCCGTACTTGGTGACAGGAAAGCTAAACTACTTAATGTTGAAATGAAATTCCAATCGGCCTAATTTGCACCTTGTATTTAAAAAATACTCTTTAATGTCATATATTACCTCCTTTTATAGATATTTTATTATTGTTGTTAAAACTTTTTGTTTCTTATTTCTTACATTCTCCGTGATGTTATTTTTCAATGACTTTATTTTACAAATTTACTTGTGACATTTTAGGTTTTAAAATAAAAAATGATGACTTTGAGTCAGTAGTTGGTAATTTGTAATTGGAAAAAATAATTTAACATGATGGATAATTTATTGTCAACGAAATTAGTCGATCACGTAAAACTTTCTCGTCGTGGAATCATGGACCAGTCGAGCCGAGTCGATTGATCATCATCCACTAAGTCAAGTGAAACTTAATATCTCCGTCGAGATTTTTTACTCATACATTCATACATTTATATGTATGCCGGTACGTACATTTATTATATATGTTATGCAGTTATGTAGTTATGAGACAGATTTTTCAGAATGGATTCTCTCCCAGCAAGAGCTTTTGGAAGAAACTTTATCTCGATACCGTGATCAAAATAAGAATAAAACTTAAATGAATAAGAGTCGCATGAGGACTGCATGAGACGGGCAACGAACTGCAGGATAACGGCATTTGCCCATGTCGAGAAATCTTATTACACTTAAAAATAATAAATTTTTCATTCATTATTTTTTAAATATACTTTTCTCAAACTATTTTTATTATTTTTCAGTCGCTGCCCTATGATTTGCTCAGCGATTATTAAATATAAAAATAGCCGAGTGCATTCAAGGACTTGGAAATGTCTAGTTGACTCTTAAATGTCACTGAAATATGTCTGAAATCCATCTAAGGAAGTTTCACTTACTCCATTCCTCTCATAGAGGATTATAATAAGAGAACGCTCATACTCATGCTCATACTCAATGAAAGTCTATCGCTGATTGCTTCAGCACTTGGGCAACCGAAAAATATACAATTAAAATTTTTTAAAATATATATACAATATTTATTGCGAAACAATAATACGCGCACATACTTTTTTATATTGACGTTTAGAGAAAATAAAAATTAACGTTACTTAACATTTGTTATCTCACGTGAATATTAGAAAGTTTTTAATATTTTAAAACAAATAGCGTTTTCCATCATTACACGCAATATTTCATTTAAATTATTATTTTATATATTTTTATTTTTTTTCCGTATTAAAAAATATTTATATTTATAATTATAATTAATACTGTGCAATAATCAATAATAATAATAAATATAAAGAAAAAAGAAGCAGCTCATTATAAGATCGTTATGTACCCAAGACATGTAATAAATAATTTTTAATTTAAAATGTAAATGTTGATGTATGATGAATCATGTAAGATGTTTTCATATAAGGTATGATGATGATTTAACGTCACCAGTCCCTCAACTATTGTACTAGTGTAGGATGTTGATTAAACAAAAAAAATTTTTAGCTTTACAAAGAAAAGAGAAGTAACAATTTTATTTTTAAACATAAAATCAAGTCACTGAGCCATACCGCGGCAGGTAAAGTGACAAGAACGTGAGTAAGCCAAACCACAAATTGCTTGTGTCGAGTTTAAATTATATACCCGAGGTTTTCATTGTATTTATAAATATTTTTTTGTGCGAAACGTGTGAACTATATAGGCGTAATGCAAAAGTGATGTATCGCCTGTTATCCATTCATTGGTACATGTTATATTACATATAACAAAATATATATATTTTATATACTGATATATGTAATGTCATTTAAAGCCTACGCTGGTAGCATTTGAAAAGGTCGTCGCTATATATTTAACATACTTCTCAACTATTGCACACTTTAACGCAAAATACGGCAATAATTAATCAACAATTTATGATAATAATAATTATCGTTAACAATTTATTTGTTTAATTAAAATAATAAACAAAATTGAGCGGAAATGAAGAGAAAGTGACTGACAGAGCCGCTGAATGATGAAATTATTGAACAGTGACATCGGATTCAATTGTCATGACAATTATATAACATTTAGAGACAATATAATAGAGTAACTGTGTCATTCGTGTCTTTTATTTCCTGCGTTACAAATAGACTAGTGAAAATACAATTATACTGTTAAAACAATTTACATGTCTTCAGTCTTCACTCAAATTATTTTATATCTGGCATTTAAATTTTCTCAGCGCTGAAGCCGCTTATAAATATTTTTATCATCAGTTTTAAAACTAAAGTGTATAGATAAAAAATTAGTTACATTTAGTAAGTACTGTGTAACTCATATTCTTAACATTCTTCAATTACGTACGGACTTTCGAACGCAAAATCATCGCCGATACGATCGCTGACCCATAACAGTATGTGGCACACCTACTAACTATTATTACTATTATACTTGAGAACTTAAACTTAACGCTAAAACATTTAACGAGAGTATCTGAATATCTGAATCATGGGTACAGATATATGTATGTAACGTAATATGTATTTATTGACGTATGTATCAGCCCAAGGCAATGATTTTAATTCATTTTAGATTAAACGTGAGTAAACGCTAAAAGCTTAACCGATTAGATCGTTGTAAGATGATAAGTGATATTTGAGCAACAGGTTTAGTAGTTTATAATAACAATAATGATAATGATAATTAAATAATGCTGAGTATTTGACGAGTTTATCGAAAGTTAATATTTGCTGATGAGACATTTTTATAAATAATTTACTCGGTAGTATTTTACGACTTGTTTGATGATAAGTATCATCTAATCCAATATCTTAAGCGATAAAACGCGGGGTTAAGAATTAGATTTAGGACTGACAGTAACCTTGAGGTTCTCGTTCAAGGCTAAGTCGGTGTCCAAGTAACATCTTCCGTGTAAAGAAAGTTGGACATCGCGGGTTGCAATGTATGTATGTGTAGACGGATTTTCCTCAAGTATTGTAGGTACAAGTAAGTGTATTACGGACATACACTGAGAACTTGGGAACCCCATAGCTATAATTAGAGAAGAGTTACCACACTCCCAGTTCATCGACCGTTACGCCTATCCGTGCGCGCCATTCCGCATTCGATGCATCCAAGGATTTCGTTTCTTGCCTTCATATATATTAATAAATATAAATATATATATGTATACTTGTATGCATATATTAACCATCCACGCGATACGTCAACCTGTCTTGCTATTCTTCATTAATATATTTATTTCTGTTGTTTGTTGTGATAGATCTTGCGCAACATGTATTGAACTTATTGTTAAATATTGAGAAACATATTTTTTTTTTTTATAAAACTTTTAAATAAATTATTGTTTAGAAAGTTGTGTTTTCATTTTTTAAATTGAAATTATTAATTCATTTTTTTAAATTGAGCTCCAAATTTTATTATGAAATCCTTCGTTTTTTTACTTTATGTAAAAAAAAAAATTACAGTGACGGTGATATTTATGAGTTTTTTTTTTGTATTTGAAATGTAAGGAGGATTTGAACCTTGTAAATAGTGTGTAAGATGTAATGTAAGAATATATTTATATGTGATATAAAAACGTGGGGTATGTTGTGTATGAAGAGTGAAGAGAGCCGCGTGAAATTACTTATGAATGCTCGACTCAGACACGCCCAGGTTGAGTAAAAAAAATATTAAATTATGGAATGTGTCGTGTAATACTGTCTTGTTTGTTACGTCCTTGAACGTACTCGTACCCTCAGTGAGCTTCGGAATTTAGGACACTATTATTTTATTTTAAATTATTTTATTTATTTACTCTGACAACAAATAAAAATTACTTAAAAAAATAAATTATTTACCGATTTGAAATAAAAAACTCGAGTAGCAAAAACTCTGTGATTTAACTTTAGTAATTTGTTATTTTGAATAATGTGATATCTTGAGGATCCTTGACACGATTTGATTTTTATCAGAGTACCACTCCTTGATTAAAAGTTAATAAATATATAAGTAGATAAACATTTACTTACTTATTTATTTATTTTTCGATATTAATAATTTTAATAAGTATTTTAAAAATTGCACGTAAGAAATTTTATAATAATGGAATAACTTTTAGCCGGATCCTTATTCAACATATGAGTAAAAAATATTTTGACATCAAGCTGATATTTAATATGAGGAAAAGAGAAAAGAAGTTATCGAGAAAATGAGAACAAGAGATGAGAGGAGAGAGCACGACCTCTTCTAAGGAATGCGACTGAAGTGATTCTCATCTCAACTTCAATTTTATTTATTACTTTTAATTTTTTTTTAATTTTATTTATTTATTCCTCCTGTGCTCCCATGATTAAATAACTCGTTTATTGAAATCAACGGTAATAAAAACTAAACAAATGATTATTACCGCAAATCATGTGAATTTTTATGTTTAAATATAATTATCAAAACCGATTGAATAGTCTGTGCAAATAGACCGGATACGAATGGTAAATTTAAAGCAAAACATTAAAAAATCTACCGGAACGGCAGTACGTTAGTGCAGAGAGTAAGTAGTAATAAGGGAAAAAAATGCCGGTATTTTGCGTCGAACTAGCCGTATGTTACGGTACATTAAAATGATAAGCTTCGTGCGGGTAGTTGTAAAAAGAATATGTAGTATGTGATGTTGAAATGGAAATCGCATGACACGAATACTCTTTTTTTTTTTTTAAATATTATGCAGAAAATTTATTTTTATTTTTATATTTTATGAATTTATTTAAATTAAATGCTTATCAATAATCACAGAAGATGTTGCAGCCGTGATTTTAATCAAACTCGCGGTGCCTGAGGTGAATTATTATTAATGACGCGGCAACTCGACACGAATATATATATGGCACCTGATTATTTGTATCTTTATAGTACATTTAACATGATATATTTATTACAAACTCTATTCATTCATAATAGGAATTTTTTTTTAATATGCATACAAAAGATGATACTGAAGTTAGCCGACATCTAATTATTTTTTCATTTTTTCTGAAAACAATAAATTTAAAAGAAAAAAAATATTTCGAAAAATTGCACCCATAGATTTTCTAATTTTCTACATGTGCATTTTTTTCTTTTAAATTAAATTTTTAAAAAAAAAATAAAAAAATTTTTAATTGTCTGCTAACTTCAAGATCATATTCAAAAGTTAGATTACTTTTTAAAAATAAGCCGCCATAAATACGCCGTATGACTCATAAATTGTTTAAGTAATTAGTGACTCAAAAATGTATTAATATCAAAAAAACATTAAGTCAATCAACAACGTAATGTTTGATACATAAAATATTTGTTTTATTTAATCGAGCCGATAGATACCGAAATTAAAAATTTTAAAAAAAATTGAAGATGATAAAGTTTAAATATTTAAAAAAATGATTAAAGTAAACGTATATCTTATCATATCACTATTCCTCGAATTATTTTTTTTAATAACTGATAAAAAATATATTATATAAATAATTAATATAAAATAAAAATAATTATTGCGGACAAAAAATGACGATTGTATTAAAATAAAATCGTGATTAGAATAAATAACTTAATATCCACGCGAAAGAAAATATTCGCAGCTGCATCAGGTGAAATATTAAATTTATCTTGACTACTGATCAAGATATATATATACAATAATTTATATTATTTAGTTGTATGCATCAAATGTGGTATCAAGTGTTTGCGAGAATCTCACACCTTATCGTCTACTTCTGTCAACTGAATAAGTAAACACGCGATCACATGACAATTCACTTAATACTCAATACTCCGCTAATGTAATAACACAAATATTGAGTACAGTAATATATATAATTATAATTATCGAGCGAGTAACGAACGAGCACGTGGACGAAGTAAAAATAAAAATACCACCAGGAATTATTATTTTTTAATAAAAAAGTACTCATATGGTATGGAGCCTCAAGTAAGTATATATGTTAAAGATATACCGTTAATTCGAATGGAACGTGGCAATTATGAATTCTTACCGTCACTTATAACGTTTGATATATTTAAATCCTATCACATGTCATTTAAATTAACAATAAGGATTTAAACTTCCAGTCAGCGTTCGGATTTAAATATTACTATGATGCAGCTGGGATCTGACGCAGTAATAATAATTTATATCTTCAACACCTCAGAGCCCCTGGA
Source organism: Microplitis deprimator (assembly GCA_964016945.1). Classification (NCBI taxonomy): domain Eukaryota; kingdom Metazoa; phylum Arthropoda; class Insecta; order Hymenoptera; family Braconidae; genus Microplitis; species Microplitis deprimator. The sequence goes on along the minus strand of OZ024709.1, from coordinate 21,513,480 downwards.
GAAAACAATAAAACGATAAAATTTAAATATATATCGTCGAATGGACAGATATTTAATGCATCAGTTGGTATCTTTCTCCAGCACAAACCCGTTGTGTGTTTAATTTTAATAATAATAATATATATTTTTATATTTATACATAAACCACAACAAGAAACATCTGGCTTAGCATCTCTTTTTATTAGCTGGTAAATAATCCCATGGAGAAAGACAGATACTCCATAGGTAATATATTAAGTATGGCCAGAGAAAATATAATCGGGAATTCACTCTCCTGCATTAACATAAATTCCAACACTTAACTTTTATTTAAGTATCGAAAATAACCGTTTTGATGATATTAGCTCGCTGATATTTTAGAGTATACTTTTAGCATGTGTGTAAGTGTGTGATGTGTAAATATGCAACAAAAAAGTGCATGCTGAAATATGGAGAACGCCACATCAACTAAAAATCCACACATCCTGGCTTGTATCAAAGCTAACTTCCGTTTTAAATCAATTGTACGTCATTAATGAGAGAGTTGCTTTATATTTTATAAAAAACCGACTCGCTACTTGTCTCTCCAGCTCATAAATACCTTGATAAGTGTCTGAAGATATTACAGATAACTCTTATTTACTCAGATTTTAAATATTAAATACTTAATTATTTAAATAATATCACGTTTTAATTGGAGATCTTTGGATCACTGGTGCTTATTATTTATTATTTTTTTTAATTATTTCCCGGCACTTGCACAGTACTTAGAAGAATACTCAGTTTAGGGCACCCACTTAATTGTTTATTACTTACCTATATGTATATATTTACAAGACTCGCATACTTATACGCACACAAGTAGTTTTTAAAATGTATTTTTTATTGTGAATAGAACTTGTGCTCAAGTCGCACTCATCCTCGACTGGAAATACCTGAGCTACTACCTGAGGTCGTCTCTTCTACCTTTCAGACGCTGACTTTCTATTGCGGCGAATGCCATTGGTAGAATTTTACTCCCACTTTGCTGGCATTAAATCGGATATGAGATTTTTAATCGGTTACTTATTCATATCAGGTGCGTATGGATTTAAATAATTATGTTTTTTAAATATTATTTTTAAATATTTTATTTCGCAACCGCAACCCCTGGATTTATATTTCAAATTATTTAAAAGGGGGAGGTACGGGTGCAAGTTACGAGTTCTAAGACAGCATCCTAGAGACATCTGTTGTCATCACTGGGTAATTAAAAAAATTTTTGAGGAATTTAGTTGTTAAAAAAATTATTTCTTATTGATGATATTAAGAATGAAGATTTTAAATAAAATAGAGAAGAGATTCGCTGTGATCATTGAGCGTGAAGAATTTCACAGGAAGAAATATCCATAAATAAAATGAAAACTGCAGCTGATATTTAAATTATAAAATAAAAAATAAGATTAGATATTTTATAGCTCATGAGTAATTTAAAATTAACATTTATTGGAGCATTCTGGAGCTCAATTTACATTTTTCCTTTTTTACTATTGACAGAAAAAAAAAAAAAATAAATAGTTTATGCAAACCAATTTAATTATTTTAATTAACTAGCTTTTATTATTTGTAATATATATATTTTTTTTATTCATCATCAGCAAAGTCACCGGGTTTCTTTCTCACCAGACGCTCGTGTTCCTGGTTAGCCCAGGAGTAAACCATGTACCCCAAGACGAATGCTGTAACATCAATCAATAATTAATCCTTGAGTTCATTTGTTTATGAGTATGAATGCTGCAGACGTCAATTTTAAAAATTTTATAATAGATGAATAAGTAGAGTAAAAATTAAAAAATGCGTATTTAGACAAATAAATCCGTACGCGCATTTTTTTTAAATTTTAATTCATTTATTTATTTATTTCAAATTTATAAATTGTTGATGTCTGCTACATTCATACTCATTACTTTGCAATTAAAATAAAAGTTAATAAAAATACATACGTGGAGCAACACGGAGCACTTGCTCACGGAATCTACGGATCATGTTGGGAACTCCATGACTGATGGCACCAGCAAAAGCTTTCTGCTCAAAAGGACTGAGTCTGAAGTAGACAATTCCTCGGATTTTGGCCAATTTGCCAAACTCTAGACTACGCAGTACTTGAGTCTGAAATAATTATTTGTTATTAATATAAATATGTATTAAAAATATACAATCAATAAATTCTACTCGTCTGGTCATGAAAAAAAAATAAAAAAATTATTGCCGGTGACAGCAATGAATTTTTTTTCTACGATTTTGAATTGTTTTATAAATAATTTATTTTTTAATATTTATTATGTAATAAAAACTTACGGTACGCATTTTTATTCGAGACCCAGACGTGAATGAAAATCACACCGAAGTGAAGTCTGTCAGTGTCCAACCTCCAACCAGGTCAGCTGTTGATCAAAGTTTCTAGATCCAGTTCCTCAATTCTACCAACAAAGTGCACAAAAATAAAAAATAATTTTAAAAATTTTTCATTGGACCCCAGAGCCGCCATTTTCTGTCTCCAAGCCAATCGCCTAGATCTTTAGGAAAAATAAATCGCCTGCAGCGCCACTCCATCAATCGATAAATAAATTATCAGCAAATTAAATAAATAAAAGTTTATAATAATTTCAAAAATCCTGACAATTATCTCAAATAATTTATTAAAAAAGAAAAATAATAAATCGACATTTAAATAATTTAAAAATGCGCGGGTGAATTTTATTTTAAAAATAAATAATTTTATTTGTTATTTCGGGTCTGTAATAAATATGACATTTAAAAATATTATTTAAATAAAATAATAAGTTAAATAAATTTTGAATATGATGATTCCATATTCGCCCGTGCGGCGGCATATCGAACGTTTTTTCACATAAAATTAAAGGGAAACTCAAAGGTAATCCACTACTACAACTAGAGAGTAACCTACGGCCCTATGAGACATGAAACGTCGGGGGAAGGAACGAAAAACGAAATCTGCAGCAGCCTGGCAGTAGCCCGTGCGCGAAGGCATCATACACGAGATCAACTCACACACTTGAAATATATACACATCACATACATATTTATATTTATGTACATATATATAAAGTGTACATACTACTACCGAAAACCAGTGACTAGTGTGTGAATTATTGGAGCTGGGAGTGTAGAGCAGCATTGTGAATTATGGACTAGTCAGTAGTGTTGTTTGTCCGTTAGTACCTTGCGTCTTTGTAGCCATCCTCGACCCACGTCGTCTTCGAACGGCAAAGTCATACGCAAAGTATAATTGTACATTGGACATCACTAATTTTCCATTACTCTGTCTCATAACTTGTTCATATGCAACATTAAATTTTAAATTTTAATTTTTAAATCTGATATCAGGTGTTGGTGTTGGTGTTGGTGCTGGTGCTGCTGATTACAATAAACCATTTTTGTTCCTGTCAATAATTATTATTTTCCCATTTACATCGCGAGCATCGTGAGTACTACGCTGGTATCCATGTAGATGTCGATGTAGATGTAAATGTTAAAAAATATATATACATATATATATCTGATTGTATAAAACTTACGACAAAACAACGACATCGTCACGGACATGATCGTAATGATGGCAGGACGGGGAAAGTGTCGAAAGAACAGTGGATTGGATCCAGAGTGATTTTTTTTTTGTTTAAAATAATATTTTTTAGAAAATTATTTTACTGAGTTTGAATAATAAATAATTAACTCGGAGAGGCGTGACAGTGATTTAAAATAATAACTAAAGACATCAAGTGATTGGAAAAATAAAGTTTTACGGGTTTGTAAAAGGACGGTAATAAATTTATTTAAATAATTAATCAGTACACAAATAATAATTATAGTAATAATAATAATTATTATTATTATTATTATTGCAAGCAAGTGCTGTGTGATTTGAAGAGTGGCCAGCGCGTAGCTGCGTAGGGCACATCCAAGTTGGCGTCGTCGTGGCTGCTAATAATCGTCGAGTATTTGTAAGCTCTCGTCGTGCATCGTCGCGTGCACAAGACGAGGAGACATGGTATCCAAGGTAAATGATTTTGAGAGTACGAGGTACAGTCGAACTGCTGCTTACATGAAGAACATGATGGGCGAGAAAAGTTCTGGATGTGGAGCTGCCGACTCGGAATTCGAGTTCGGTGCACCTCCTGAGGCCCCCGTCTTCGAGCCGACCGCCGAAGAGTTCCTGGACCCGCTGGGCTACATCGCCAAGATTCGTCCGATTGCTGAAAAGTCTGGGATATGCAAAATAAAACCGCCGCCTGTGAGTGTCTGCTTCTATTAATTATTACGTTACTTTATTTCAGTGTCACATGTTTCCTGGCAGATCCTGATCTGCGCTAGATTTAATTACTATTTATTCTAGGGCACGATGTCCTTTTATTTATTTTTTATGATGAGTCAATCGGATTAGATACAGGATAGGGATGGGAAAAAAATTTTATGCTGATTCGTTGGTTGGTCGTGTCAATGTCCTCCTTCTTTTACGATGTTTGGCTTTTTTTTATTAAATGAAAGCAGGACGTGTGTTGTAGCAGACGGATAGAAAAGTACAGTGCAGTATGAATTGTATGCCAGTAAAAAGTAAAATATAAATTTAAATATAAATATATAAAAGACAACAGGGTAAATTGTGTAAAAGAGACATCGCGTTGGTACGTGACAATAGAGAGGAGAGTGGGGGTAATGTTAGGTGAGACATCGACAAGGAACTAATATTAATGTCCATTTATTCATATCTGAAGCATTATTATTTTTATTTATGATAATTATTTTCATTATGCAACGTTTGGAGTACGATAGCCTAGTTCTCGGGGATGATGTTTGTAGTTTTCGTTTGTCGGAAAATAATTGAGATTAGACGGGCGATTTATGAGTAACGGTAATGCACACCCGCAGTCTTTCGAGTTTTCTCGATATATAAAATGGCCGGGACAATTTTAACAATGTCCGCAAAGGGCAGGCCTACATTTTTCACTTCCGGTTTCTCATCTTAAGCTTTATCTCTATTTATTCATTTGCTTTTTTTTCATAATCATGCAAAAAAATAAATCTGCAACGATTCTGAAAATTTTCTAAGATCAGAGCGTTCTTTATTTTTGAGTTTTAAATATTTTTTTTTTTTTATTTTAAATGCTGATGGCAAAAGCTTTTAATACTTGTCATTTAAAATAGATAATTTAGAAATTAATTTAAAATTAAATAGAAAGAGGATTGACGGGAAAATTTCCTTGCGGCTTTATCCTGACGAATCGATAAAGACAATTTACTGTCCCCTTCTTTTATTCATACTTGACATAGACGTCATTCACAACATTTTTTTTTTTTAATTATTCATTTATTTATTATTTTTAATCTTTTCCTCGTGGTCTAATTCCAGAGTTTTGTAATAATACTAATTTCGTAACTCGTACCAAATAAAATAAACTAATCAACATCATTACTAAACAATTGAAAAATAATAAAAAAAAAAAAGTTACAATGAAAATTTTTTTTCATGAACAAATAGAATATTTATTGCCGACATAATTTATGAGATACTTTAGTTTTAAAATTGATTTTTTATAAAAGATAGCGTGTCTTTTATCTCATAAATTATCGGGACATGTCGATATTCCCCCTGGACTCTGTCAAATAAATTAATTATATGATCTTGGTATATTATGTAGTTTTAATTAGAAGGTTAATTGGATGTAATGTTTGATTATCGTGGGAGAGACAGTAATTTACTTTTTTTTTTTTCGGAAAAATGGCCATTTTTATCGGCGTTCTAATGCAAGGTGAAAAGAAACTTTGGGACGCCATTATAGATGTGATGTAACAAAGAGAAGCCGTTTCATATTCATATGGAAACTTTACATGTGCTCGGAACATTATTTTATCTCGGCAAATTGTTTGTTTGTTTATTTGTTTGTTTGTTTACAAAAATTTTATTTAACGAAATGTAAATAAAAATAATAAACAAACCCACGCATTTAATGACATCTCGACTAATTGTTTGGTCTATTGATTTTGTTAGACATCATAATTATTATTTTAACTGATAATTACAGAACAGTATTAATTTTATTTCCAGTAATAATAATAATTTTTATTATTTAAGAGTGACTATGAAACTTTAATAATTTTTATTGTTTAAAACTTTTAAATTTATTTACATCAAAGTCACAAGAGATTGCATGTTGATATCACATTACATGTTTCATATTATTTTTATATTTGCGTGTAGTTGTAAGTAAAAATAATAATTTAAATTAAAAATTTTTATTGAAAGTACTAACGACCATTTTGAATTATTTTTGACAGAACTGGCAGCCTCCATTTGCAGTGGACGTCGACAAATTTAAATTTGTACCGAGGATACAGAGGCTGAATGAGCTGGAGGCTAAAACGAGGATAAAACTCAATTTTTTAGATCAAATTGCTAAATTTTGGGAGCTCCAGGGCTCCTCGTTAAAAATTCCCCTCGTTGAAAAGAAAGCTTTGGATCTTTATTCATTACACAAAATAGTTAGTGAAGAAGGTAATCATTTGCTTTACTAAAATTGCTGTTGCGATAAATTGTTATTTTAATAAATAAATAAATAAATGAATTGTAGGAGGAATTGAAACGGTGAGGAGAGAGCGGAGGTGGGCAAAAATAGCGAACAAATTAGGATATCCTTCGGGTAAAAGTGTCGGCAGTATTTTAAAAAATCATTACGAGCGAATTTTGTATCCATTTGATGTTTTCAAGCAGGGAAAAACACTCAGTGATATTGTAAGTGATTGTAAATTAATATAAATTATTAATGAATTTTAGTATTTAATTTAATTTAGTTTGTATTAATTACTAATTACGGATGAATTAATTTAAATAGAAAATCGAAGCGCCAGAAACAGAAGCGAGTGAGAAGAAAGACCGCGACTACAAACCTCATGGTATAATATCACGTCAGCAGATAAAACCACCAACGGCTAAATTTTCTCGTCGATCAAAACGTTTTACTGGTCAGGATGAGAAGCAAGATGTGGCTGCTGTCAAGCAGGAGGATTGCAAAGAGGAATGCGACTCTGACAATGAGTGCAAGGAAGAAATCAAACTGGAAGACGACAAAGACAGTAAGGAGCTTAAAAAGTTGCAGTTCTATGGAGCTGGACCCAAGATGGCGGGCTACATTACCAAAGAAACTAAAAAATCAAACAAAACACGTGGAATTAAGTACACATATGACTATGATCCACTTGCCAAGTACATTTGCCACAATTGCGGACGTGGAGACATGGAGGAGAGTATGCTGTTGTGCGATGGCTGCGATGACAGCTACCACACGTTCTGTCTGCTTCCACCGCTGACGGAAATACCTAAAGGCGACTGGAGATGTCCCAAGTGTGTTGCCGAGGAAGTTTCTAAGCCCATGGAAGCCTTTGGGTTCGAGCAGGCCCAGAGGGAGTACACACTCCAGCAGTTTGGGGAGATGGCCGACCAGTTCAAGAGTGATTACTTCAACATGCCTGTTCACATGGTCCCCACATCGCTGGTAGAAAAGGAGTTCTGGAGAATAGTGTCTTCCATTGATGAAGATGTTACTGTTGAGTACGGAGCGGATCTGCATACTATGGATCATGGCTCTGGATTTCCCACAAAGACCAGCGTTAATTTGTTCACCTGCGATCAAGAGTACGCCGAGTCTTCGTGGAATCTTAACAATCTTCCGGTATTACATGGCAGTGTCTTGGGTCACATTAATGCGGACATAAGTGGAATGAAAGTACCCTGGATGTACGTCGGCATGTGCTTCGCTACATTCTGCTGGCACAACGAAGATCACTGGAGCTATTCGATAAACTATTTACACTGGGGTGAACCCAAGACCTGGTACGGCGTCCCTGGGTCAGAAGCTGAAAAGTTTGAGCTGTCCATGAGGTCCGCTGCTCCAGAATTATTTCACAGTCAGCCAGATTTACTTCATCAGTTGGTTACAATCATGAATCCGACGATTTTAACCAATGAAGGTAATGCTTCTTACTCAATCATTCATTTTTTTTTTTTTTTTATATTTTATTTACATAATTTGGTATTTAATTATTAGCTAATGGAATTACCGAAGGAATTTGCTTATGTAATTTAATTAAATGCCGTTATTGATTTAATTTTCAGGTGTCCCAGTATTCCGAACGGATCAACATGCCGGTGAATTTGTCGTTACGTTCCCGCGAGCTTATCACGCAGGCTTCAATCAAGGCTACAATTTTGCCGAGGCCGTAAATTTCGCTCCTGCCGACTGGGTACGAATTTATAATATTTCATACAAATATTTACTCTCATAAAATAAAATTACAATAATATATTTGTGTAATTTAGCTTAAAATCGGACGGGAATGTATTACTCATTACTCAAATTTACGTCGATTTTGTGTATTCTCCCACGACGAGCTGGTCTGCAAAATGTCCCTGGATCCCGACTCATTGGACATTGGCGTTGCCACGGCAACCTATCAAGACATGCTGACAATGGTAGATGACGAAAAGAAATTGCGTAAAAATTTACTAGAATGGGTAAGTACATAAATTTTATTATTTAATTACTTGGTTTAAAAAAAATTTAATTTTCAACTTTTATCATCAATAATTAACTAAAATAATTAAAACCAAAGTTATAACAACGAATACGTGTTACCTTGGTCAATTAGTTATCAGATTTACCGATAAATCCATATCTCAAATTGATGCTAAATATAAAATACCCAACACACACTCGCTCGGTCGTAATAAATAAAAAATTACACCGTCAACGTAATACACAACGAACGCATGACATTAAGCCAACTTTACATTTAAAATGGTGACCATTACCGCTCCTTATAACCACCAATACATTTCAAATAAAAATAATATCACCGCGCGCACCTCCAGCTTCCCCTTCCACTTTTCACTAGCCAACTACTTCTCCTACTTCTTATTCCTCGACTCCAATAACCGCCATGCATTTAAAATGAAACATTCGGCGCGCGCATCATCAGCACACACACAGTCCGGTTCTATTATCAAACTATACATCCACAGACATATATATATACATATACTTTAGTCTACTTACAGACACACACTGAAATACTTGTCCGACTAGTTGCGAGTTGCTGAGAGCTGTGTCCACGTTAGTAGCAAAAAAAAAAAAAAGAAAAAAAAAGTAAATCTCGGTCCGAACTCCGGACATTAAAATGATTCTCAGCCAAAGTAAAGCTTCGGAACTAAACGTCGTTGGCGCGTATTAATTTTCGCCAGCCCGACTAGCAACTAAATGTGACGACATTGTGATCGTGTGTCGTATCTATATATATTTAATATAATAATATATCAGTGTGAATGTTAATTTACAAGTATGCAAGTAAAAAATGAAATGATAAAAAAATTCAAATACAGTTTGGTTGAATATATAAATAAATATAAAGGTAGTTTTTAAATAACCGGCGTTAAAAACTATTTTATTTGCATACGTTGTTGTCGCGCTGACCTTGTGATTATTAGCACCAGTTGTGTATCCATCACTTTACTTGTGGATTTATTATATAACGCGGAAATTTTTTTTTTTAAGGTAAGAACAAGTACATGTTATAACTCAGTGCTTATTAAGAGTCACGTCGAGGTTATGTTATTTTATAATTATTTTTTATCGTTATAAAATATCACTGTCGGTTCATTTTTTTATCATTTTAAATATTTTATTTAATATTTTCTCTCGGTACATCCATTTTTATTTTATTTATTTCGCCTAGTCACATTGCTTGTATATTTTATTATATTATTTATATCACGAGGTAAATAAATTTCATTATTATTTATAAGTCATTAGTTTTTTTTTAAACATTTTTTTGCTTGTTAATTAATACAAAAATTAACCGGTCGCTGCTTTTTTTTTTTTTTTATTTTTTTAGTCGACAGTCATTTTGTTTTCTAATTGAACCATTAAAACCGTGTGATTGATTTTAATGCCCGTGATTACAAACATATTGCCATTTTATTATTATTATTTTAAAAATTTTTATTCTTAAAGTTGTAAATTGCGGGAATTAATAAAAGTTTCATTAATTAATTGACACGAGGTAATTTTTTTTCTCGTGCTAGTGCTGCAAGTGATCTATTTTTATAATTAATTAATTATAATTATTGCAATTATTTAATTTAATTAAATAAAATTGTGGTTAATTTAGTGGTGAGAAAATTGAGGAAAAAACAAATTAATCAGTTGATTAATTGAGTGGTTTGATTAAATGAAAATAAAATTTTTTTTTTTGTTCAGGGTGTTTCAGAGGCCGAACGTGAAGCATTTGAATTATTACCAGACGATGAACGTCAGTGCGAGGCGTGCAAGACGACATGTTTTCTCAGCGCAGTGACTTGTTCGTGTCAGAGTAACCAGCTAGTGTGTCTGAGGCATTTTCGTGATCTCTGTAACTGTCCACCGGAAAAACATACTCTGAGATATCGGTACACGCTTGATGAGCTGCCGATAATGCTGCAAAAATTAAAACTTAAGTCCGAGTCATTTGACTCATGGGTTGCTAAAGTGAAGGAGGCGATGGATCCCAAGGGAGAGAAGATTGAGCTGACAGAATTGAAGGAATTGCTGAGTGAAGCGGAGGTTAAAAAGTTTCCCGACAGCGAACTGTTGACGGCGTTGACTACTGCCGTCCAAGACGCCGAGAAGTGTGCGAGTGTAGCCCAGCAGTTGCTGAACAACAAACAGCGGACACGGACACGTCAGACAGTTGACACTAAGTACAAATTGACGATCGAGGAGTTGACCCTCTTTTATAAAGAGATAACAAATTTATGCTGTGAATTAAAGGAGTCTGATGGTGTTAAATATATTCTGGACCAAGTGTTACAGTTTCAGAAAGACGCAGACGAGTTCGAAGCCCAGAATGATGATTGTGATTTAGATAAATTGGAGAAGTGCATCGACTTTGGTGATTCTATTTGCATCGAGTTGCCGCAATTGGTGAGATTGAAGCAGAAATTGAGTCAAATCCAATGGCTTGATGAAGTTAAAACCATGTTGGACGATTCTAAATCAATAACGAGAGAGGATCTCACTAAATTGATTGAACAGGGGATGTCAATTCCACCCCACATAAGTATCGAAACTATGCTATCAAAGTTACAGCAGCTTGTGATTAATATCGACAAGTGGGAGGAGAGAGCCAAGGGATATTTGCAAGCCAAGAGTCGACACAATGTCTGCGTTATAGAGGACTTTATTCAGGAAGCCGATGAAATTGATGCTTACTTACCTAGTCTTGATAGTCTCCAAGATATATTAATCAAAGCTAAAAATTGGACCAAAACTGTTGATGAAATTCAAGCCCGTGAAATTTTTCCGTACTACGATACTCTCGACGAGCTTGTACGTAAGGGAAAAAATATTCCACTGCATTTAGAACCACTTCCAATGCTCGAGACAACTCTGTCACAGGCAAAAGCTTGGAAGGAACGAACAGCGAGGACATTTTTACGTAAAAATTCTCATTATACTTTAATGGAAGCCCTGTCACCGCGTATTGGTGTCGGTGTCCAAGCAATGAAGACCAAGAAAAACAAAGGAGACGAGAGTGTTGGTGCATTATATGTCTGCGACACAAAACTTGACGATTCTAGTGACTCGGCAAATGTCGTAGCTGCCTTTAAATTAGCCGAGCAACGTGAAATGGACGCAATGAGAAATTTGAGGGATAGAAATATGCAAAAAGGAACATTAGATGACTCAAGGTATTGCGTTTGCCGCAGGCCGCGGTTTGGATTAATGCTGCAGTGCGAATTATGCAAGGATTGGTTCCATTCAAATTGTGTCCCACTTCCAAAGACAATACACAAGGGTAAAGTACAGCCGTCACGGGAAATTAAATTTCTGTGTCCGTGTTGTTTGAGATCACGAAGACCACGTCTTGAGTCGATTCTCGCTCTACTGGTTGGTTTACAAAAAATTCCCATACGATTACCTGAGGGTGAAGCACTCACTTGTCTCACTGAACGCGCCATGAACTGGCAAGATCGTGCTCGACGTGCACTTGCCACCGAGGAAATATCATCAGTGCTGGCGAAGCTGTCGGCGTTGTCACAGAAACTTGTTGAAGCGGCGGCACGTGAGAAAACAGAAAAAATAATAAGTACCGAATTGAAGAAGGCTGCTAATAATCCAGAATTACACCAACGAGTACAAGCTATTGCGCCATTAAGTGGCGTACATTCTGATGACAGTGTACTCAGTGCTGCTGTAAGTATTTTATTTTTATTAACGCACTTGGCTAGTGGACTTGGCTCATGATTATGTGAATTTATTTAAATTTTAATTTGTTATTCAAATATTACAGGATGATGACGACGACGTTGTTACCATTGATGGTGATGAACCTTCCTGCAGTACTTTTAATAGTAATGAGCACGCGTATTCGTATAGTGAGTGGAAATAAATATATTATTTTAATAAAAATAATTGTTAAATAAATTTAATTAATTTTATTATTACTTTTTTTTTTTAGTATCAAAATTACAGCGTAAATTACAATCACAAGGAGGCGAGAGTGCGGTAACCCTGTCACTAAGTGCCCGAACAAAACTTGAAGACTTGATGATGGAGGGTGATTTACTTGAAGTGGCTCTTGATGAGACCCAGCACATCTGGCGAATTCTCAGTCACACAAATAGCCCGACGACAGTGCGCAAGTACGCGGCATTTGAAGAAGTTCAGGCGAATTTTAATTCTGATGTCAAAGATGTGAAAAAGCGCGGGAGAAAAAGAAAGTCTGATGAATTTGATCTGGTTAAATCTATTGGCAGGCAGAAAACTATTGACGAAAAAAATCAGACTGCGAGTCCCAATGCTGTTGTAAAGAAAAAGGGAACTGGGACAGCGGCAGGTAGTCCTGGAGCTGGAGCTGCGGGGTTGAATAATAAAGATAAGAAATTAGTACCACAGAGTCCAATAAAACGTGGACCTCGTAAGGTATGGAATGTAATTACATTTACTTTGTTTTATTAATGCGGTACCAGGCTACGCAGATTATTGTGGTCTGGGATACAATCTAAGCTCGATTTCAGTTTTATTTGAATTTTTCTAGATCAAACGAAAGGAAGGAGATGACGTGCCCAAGAAAAAAGGAGGGAATAGAAAAAAAACAAAACAGGATACCTCGGATGAGGAAGACGATTGTGCAGCAGACAATTGCCTCCGACCAAATGGTAAATTTATTTTCTCATTGATTATTTATTATTTTAATTAAAAATAATAAAAAAATATTTTTGTTAATTTTTTCCAAGGACGAGAAGTCGACTGGGTACAGTGCGACGGTGGGTGCAACGGGTGGTTCCACATGCACTGCGTCGGTCTCGACAGAACCGAACTCGCAGAGGAAGATGACTACATCTGCAGTAATTGCAAAGACGCGGATCAAAATACAACGGTACGAAAAGCCAGATAATTATCCATCTTTTCGTTACCTACACTAGCAACATCACTCTAATGCGACATTCTTTTATTATTATTATCATTATCATTATTAATTATTAACTATCAGCAACTATTATTACTATTATCATTATTATGATCAATGATTTATTATTATTATTATTATTATTAATATTAAAACTATTTTATTTTGTTTTGTTTATTTTTTATTGAGTTACGACTCGCATGAAGGCTGGTGCTATTTTTTTTATATTTTATTTTTCATTTTCTATGAACAATATTTCGTTTATTATTACTATTACTTTTTTAAATCGTGCGTTTCATTATGACATCAAATTGAAATTAAAAAAAAAACCAATGGTATTAATTGAGTTCAATTAAATTTCTTTATATTGTAAAAAAAAATTTGAATACCGTGACATTTTTTGTACTTTAATCTCATCGTCATTATTTTTACTGCACTACTATAATAGTAATAATTATTATTTTCTTCGTCTTCCGTAGACTTAAATTTAATATAAAAAAAATGATAAATCGTTATTAATATTTTTATTTAATTTAAAAAAAAAAAATGCGTTTACCCACCAGAATATTCATGCCCACTAAATACGTCTGCGATTTATTTTTCATTGTACAGAATTTTAAGTTACCTACGCATTGTTTATAATTACTCGACATACACTATTATTATTATTATCATAATTAACAATTAATTTGCTTTGTATTATTTAGTTAGCTTGTATTACTTTACGTTAATATTTAATCGAGTTTATAAGTTCACTACGACGATAAAGAAAAATAAACAATCAAGTTTATATGGAGAAAGTTATTAAAATTAATACATTATAAGTAATTATTAAACCTGGTGAGCTTTGAAACTCGTATCGGTCACTAAAATAATTTTTCGTTGTTCTATTTATTATTATTATTATTATTATTATTATTATTATTATTTGTTTTATTTTTTTGTTTGTAATTGTAATTTGATTATATAAGTAATATTAAAAAAAAACGAACACATTTTTTATTTTGCTCTGGATGCACTTGTATAATTTTATCAGTCTCAGGGTTACCTCAGCGGGGACAACGAGCAGGAGATTGAGGAGCCCACGTCCTTCGCCAGGACCTATTAAAGTCTCTGCTGTTAAACACCGCACAATTTATTAATGGATTACATTATTAAGGTCTCTATTTATTTATAATAATAATTATAAAAATTATTGTAATAATTAAATTTATATAGATTTTTTTTTAAAGACCTTGATTACGCGGTGTTGTAGATAGACTGAAGATATATATATTTATATATATTTAAACAAACAATACATGTAAATTATTTAAATAGAAGTGACTTTTCTATGGAAAGAGCTAATTAAAATTTTACACAGATGGATAATAAAACACTTATATAATCATATCTACTTTGCCTTCTTGACATACTCTTATTAAATAAAAAAAAAAAAATTAAATAAACTATTAACTAAAAATATTAAACACTTAGAAATAATTTTCGTTCCAATAAATTTATTTGTTTAAATTATTTATTTACAATTAATATTAATATATATTTACTAAATAATTATTTCATATTTACAAATAATTAACTGATAGAAAATAAAAATTTGTAAATATGCAATTTATCATAATTTAAAAAAAAGGAAAAAAAGCGCGGGTTTAAAATGAAAATTATGAATGATTAATTTTTTTTTTTGCATTTGATACTGTAGATGTAAAAAAAATATATGATAATTAAGATCTTAAAATGTATTTTACTCTCTCGAATTTTTATTTTACTGTATTTTAGGTAGGGGTAATTATTTTGTTAAGATTTGAATAAAAAAAAAAAAAGAGAGAGTTAAGAATGTGACGCGAATCGCGAACTGTATAAAGCAGAGTTTTATTATTATAAAATAATTGATAAAAATATTTGAAAGACCGACAGTGGTATCACGTGTGTGATAACTATTTGTACAATTATTATCCATTGTTAATTGATTGATATGTGTTTAAGTATTTTTAGTTAACGGTTAAGATTGTATGACTAATAATTAAATGATAAATAATAAGAAAAACAATGTATGTATAATTAGATTTAAGCACATGAGAGTGTAACACAGTGTGTTTTAAATATGAGCATACTTAAACTACGTGTTTCTCGACATTTAAAACAGGCTGTGAATTTTAAAACAATTTAATAAATAATAATAATTAAATAGTAGAATCCAAAAACAATAAGAAACAATAAGAAAAAAATACAAATATATTCAATACATAAAATTGATGATACATATATATATATGAATATATATATTGATATTTTATTATTAATAACTCGTATATATGTAATCAGCCATTTCAAATGATTCGTCATATTTTTATAAATAATATTAATCATTTTATTCATTTACTGTATGAATTATTAAAAATAAAATATCAATAGACGTGTTTGCTTATTTTTTACTTTTATTTAGACTAATTATCGATAATAAAGATAAATATTGAATTTTTTATAATAAGTATTTATTTGCCTGAGTAAATAGTTTTTTTTTTTTTTTAAGAAATTTGGTTTCAAGTTTTCATGGATCTTTTAAATTTCTGACTGTTGGCTGGGATTAAATTCAATTTTTTTTCTTATATTTATTTTAGGTAAGTAATTTATAATCTACTTATATTTTTATCATTTAGTTTTATTATCTGGTATTCAAGTATTTATTTTATATCTTTATTTTATTTATCATTTTTTTTTTTTAGTAAAAAAAAAAAATTTGTCAAAGAGAAAATTTTTCATTTTTAAGAATTTCTTTAAAATTAACCATGAAATTTCGTCATCAGGTAATTCTTCCTCAAAATTCCCCATAAAATTCCGTCATCGGGTAATTTCTCTATCAAATTATCCAAAAGTTTGTCTTGGAATAATTTTTTTTAAAACTTCCCCATAAATTTTCGTCATCGGATAATTTTAGTAAATCCAATAAAATATTTAACAATAAGACGTTTACTTGCAATTGAAATTAACTTTAATCTTCTCTACAAACAAGTTTTGACTCAACTGTCAAATTTCTCTTTATAAATATTTAATATTAGTAATTTTTGGTAACTATAATTACCATTTCTCTTATTCTATTTTACAATCACTGTAGTCCTTGGATTTCTCTGCATTCCTCAGCTCCTGATCCCATTGTACGATCTCATAAATTTAAGAAAAAATCTTACCTGCACTTTCTAAATAAATTTAAATAATTTAAGTTCATTTTTGGTCATTATCAATAATTTAACAAGAAAAATTTGTTTAGTTGCTGACAATAAATTTTATTAAACAAAATTACAAGCTAGTCAGCCACATTATTGGCTATTTGAAACAGGCATATATATTTAATCAAACTTTGAGCATTACAACGAGTAGCCAAGTCCATAATTTCTTGAGAATTCTTGATCGTCAAATAGCGATCGCAAATACATTTTTCGCACATTCGCTTCAGAGATTCCAGTTTATATTTTTCAGCAGCTTTCAGCAGAGGAACCGCGTAGTCATCCAGTCCAGTGACCTCGTCGGTGTAAATAAATTGCAGCAATTTTTGTAATATCTCAGGACTCAAATCATAAATATGCATACATGACTTCTTGCTTTCCGGCATCGGCCGTAGCTTCGCGTACATTTCGGGGCACCGTTGCTTCAAAACATGGCTGTGGGCTGGGTATCCTTGGCTATGAATTATCACAAAAGCATCGCTATTTACCGCTCGGCTGGAGTACAACGTCCGGCAATAACTAGGCAACGTGTCCTTTGAATTTATTTCAATGGGATAATCCGCAGGAAAAGGAGTGTCGTCAAAATAAACCTGCAGCTCGACGCACAGCACCAGAGTATCTTTGTACAGAATCTTATTTTTCTGGATTTCGGCAAAAATATCTTTGTGCAAAAAGTAGACGATGTGCTCGCAAGACTCGCTGTCATATTCTCCGCTATTCTGCCCAATGAATACCAACTTCTCTTGGTGGTCAATCATAAAAATCGAGTGCGTTGCTCTGATACTGTCTTCGGCGTCCACAGAATCGCACTCGATTGTTATCCAGGAATCTTGACCACTGAATTCCAACTTCATGGTCCATTGGTCGTCGATCCCGGACTCTGAAGAAAACACCAGTGATTTGCTACACCTGTTTACACACTTTTCATTAAATAAATATGAACTTATGTTGTTTATCGCCCACTCATGGACGCTTTTAGACGTGATCGAGCAGCCTTTTTTACGCAGTGACATTGTAATTTAATCAAATTCACTGATTTTTCAATTGATCAGGCACTTGGTCTTAACTTTGTACGACCGTAACTTTAACGGCTAATTAGAAATAGTATAACTGATTAATATATACATATATTTTTTTTTTCAGGTAGTGAGAGTAATTTTCTAGGCATGTAAGCTTTTGAAAATGAATTCTATTGATTTAAATTTCGATTTTTGTTAAAGAACTTAAGCTCTAAGTACTTAAATATGGATTTCGATAATCGTCTTTCAAAAATATGTAAATATATATAAATTGTTGAGTTAAATTTCTTGAAACACTTGAAAAATTTATAAATACATTGTTTTGTAGTAACGTCTCATATATTTCTGAGTAAAAATTTATAAAATTATGATTTTCGAAATTTCAAATTTTTCTTGGCAGGTTAATGAGAAAAATATCACGATTTGCAAAAGTAAATATGTGAATTAACTTTGTTAATTCGCAAAAAAAATGTGTCCTATTTTAACGAAAAAATATTACCATTGTTGCACACCTCAAGTGCGAAGGCGCTGGGGTGTTTTAATGGCGCTCGATTTTTTCGGGTAACTCACTCACTTGCAATCATCTCTGCACTTTTTAAAGTATATTAAAATAGTTTTAAACATATATTATTATATAGGAAATTCATTAAGGAATAATTGCAATACAACATAAGGTTGATTACTTAATTTGTTGTTTTTAAAAAAAATAATTTAGTTGAGGCGGACCCTGATGTCGATCATTCAACTGATTTCTAATAATCACGATAACTCCCGGATATAGCAGCTCACGGATGTAATTTTTTTTTAGTATTGTTCGTTTGGTGAGTAAAAGAATCCATTTATTAATCACTATCCGACTTTTTTTTGTTTAATTGTAATTAATAAAAACTTGAAAACTTGTGATTCACGAAAAAATTAGCAGCCATTTTTAATTTTGCTATTGTTATTATATTTTACTGTTTTCTCTCCATCAACTACTGGCAGCAGCACTGGCGTAACAGTAGGATTTAAAAAAAGAGCGACATCTAAGATAAAAAGGCGGGATATTTAAAAAAATCAAATTAATAATTCAAAAGTTGAATAAAATTGATAATTAAAAAAAAAAATTAATGTAAAATAAAATGATCGATTGACGTGTGCGTTTTTGAATTTTCTAACATTTTATTTTTTTAAATTTATCTTATTTTTATTATTAAGCGAAATCACTCTGATAAATGTTAACAAAGTGCTAAAATTAGTCATCGATTGATTTTTTTTCCCACGAAAAAACCAAGTGAATCATCACGACATTTTTTATATTTTTATTAATCATGACGAATCAATCATCCGGTTTTGTTATTTGTTAACTTAATCATAAATTATTTTACAATGTCACTATTCTTTAATTTTTAATTATTCGCAAACAAAGAGATAAAAAATCAAACAAAAAATGTCCTTCATCACCAAATCAAATATTCAATCACTAGCTCCATAATTTAAAAAATTTTTTACTGATTCGCTCCATTCTCCTTTTTATTTAATTTCCATTGTCATATTTTTTTTTAAACTAATGATCATAATAATAATAATAAACCAAACTACGAAATTTAGTTAGTCATTTTTTCGCCATAAAATTACATGATTAATGAGTTTGGAAAGGAGGAAAAACAAGTAAGCTGTTCAGTACAAACACCAGTTTGTTTAAAAGGTCATCGAACTGGACACTGGACCATGGACTCGAAGAACTGAATGGATTCGATCCATCCCATAGCAGTATGACGCCTCCATATCCAAATTAAACCTTACTCTTGTCCCTAAATCTTTTCCGGGTCCTCAAAATATATACACCCATATATATATTTATACTTATAAAATTTATTAATCCATAAATAATATTCCTCAATAACTCATTGACTTTTTTTCCGAAAAATTTCGTAACAAATTCAGATAAAAAAAAACGTTTTAACTGATAAAAATAAATCTTACTGATTACAAACGTTATCAATGTCATAAGACTTAAGTGCGATAACAAATAATTACATACAATATCACCAGCCAAATTTTTACTCACCTCAAATTTTAATATTCAAATATATTTGCCTGGAATTGCAACGGCCTCATTACAAAACCGCCAATGTTTTCAATTCTCGTAACAAACTTTTAGATAAACATCTAATTAATGACTCATCAATTTTTTTATTAAATAATTACGCACTTATGCTCGTACATATTTTATTTAATTAAATAATATATATCATGTATAATACGGCCTGTATTTTACTAGTATCCAAATGACAGCGCTCATATTATTAATCCATAAGGTTTATCCATAGAAACTTTCACGACGTAATCACTAAAGAATTTTCAGTCGCAAGGTCGAGAAAGGATTGAGAATAGAATATATATATATATTTTTTTTACTCATATCTATGAAATTTCTCCTTCAATTTACCTGACCGAATCCTCTGTCAGAAATTATAAAATTTTAATCAAAATATGTCTAATACATAAAATTTTTTTTCTTTCAATTCTGTTTTAAAAATAATTGATTAGATATTAACATAAAAATATATATAGTAAACTAATGTGTAATTTTGATACACGTGTAAAATAAAATATTGGGCAAGATAATTAATATTAAAAATATATAATACAAATGAGTCAACTTTTGGAGTAACTGTCACACATTATCCTGTAACAAACGTACTATACCAGTATATATGTTCATATATTATATATATGTATATGTATATATATAAGTCAGGTTTAGTGATTCGTGCATTGGTAGTGACTTGCGCGTCTCTTTCACAACAATATTCCAGTGATATATATATAAAATATATAAAAATGTATATGTGAGGAGGGTATGTAAGCGATGCCGTTGGTGGGGACGTTGTCTACTCAATTCGCCGTATTTCGGAGCTCGTTCTACTCCCGCTCAGTGTTTAACGTTCAGTTGACTCGGCGATTGGGCAACGTAAACATCTCGCGGTTTTTTTTTTCAAATATTCAAATCCTAGACATTAATTATTGTCATAAATATATACACAATAAATAAATAAATAAATAGCAAAGTTCGCTTACGGTAAAAATTAAGGTGTCAAGATTTGGTTCCACCCCCAAAGGGTCAGCGGGTCATTAGTTTGGTAATTAAGTGTCGGGTTGGTTTTTTTTTGGTGGCATTAGAATTTTGAGCCGAGGCGCGCCTAGAGGAGGATAATAAAAAGCCTGTGAGTGAGAGATAAAAAGAGAGGGTGTGCGGGCGTGGAAAAAGGAGTTGAGATCACGGAAGGATTCAGGCAACATGGCCACTACTATCGACGACCGGCAGGAGCTCTTGGAGCAATTTCAAACGGTTGGTTTTACAATTCTTTATTTTTTTTATTTATTATTTGTTTAATTAATTCATTTAATTTACCAGCAGAATTAAAACCGCCGCTGAAAAATTTAAAAATCATGTTTTGAGGTAAAAATTACGTAAGCCAGGTTTTTTTATTACATTTACGTCTATCGATCGGTGGGTTATCATTCGCCGCGTGGGATACCTGGGCACCTCGTGTTGATGCCGTTTTTTTTTTACTAGTATAACTTGCCAACCGGCATTCTTAACTTCTCGCCATCCTTTTGTTACTTTTCTCATCACTCGTCATATTTTTTATTTTTAAAAACTTTTAAATCCATTTTTCAATTTCACTCCATTTTACTCCGCCCAATTACTCGACAAATCGATTGTTTACTCAAATTTTTTTTATACCCAACCCACTTTCAAAAATTTGACCTGTAAAGTAAAATTAAAAAAAAAATCTGAGCTCTTAATTAGGAGGTAAAATAAAAATTTGAAACATAAACCGGTAAATTAAATGTTTAAAAAATAATCTCGACGTAAGTAAATTAAATTGTAATCTACGTCACTGAAGAGTAAATTAGAGATAAAAAAAAAATTTTACGGAGTAAAAAACTTTCTCGAGAGATAATTTAATAAAAATACACAGGTGTCTTATCTATTATAAAAATAAATAAATAATGATGCAGTACGTCAGTTAAGACTTTGACGTGTGAATTTATTAAATTTATTTTCATTAATTTTTAAAGCCTCAAGGTCGCTAATTCAGCTTTACATATTTATCTACATATGACAGGAATAATACTTGCGGTTTAAAATAAATATAATTGTTTACATGAACGGGGAAAATTTAACAGATGACTCTTTTTCTGATGCGTCATCTTTTTAAACATAAAAATTATAAATTTCATTGATACATCAAGGAAGTAATTAAAATTATTTATTTTATCTTTAAAAGTAATACAATTTAATATTATATTATTTAATATACTTGACAAATATTTATACTAAGCGCTCATAGGCTGGGTTTAATAAAAAATTTTAATGGTCTGAGATTATTTTGTAGATAAAAAAAAAAAAATATGAAAACCTGGTACTGGTATTTAAATAAAAAATGTGTTCACTTGTTAACATGTGCGTGAACTCTTATGCATTTATGGATCTCTGTCTTTATTAAACCGTTATATATATAATTTATAAAAATTCCTCGAAACCGGAGTAGCGTTTTATTTTTAAAATAACTTACAAAACAAGTTTAAGCGTTTGCGAATATTGGGTTTCAATAAATTCGACCACTATATATACAATAACACAAAATATTAACATGCACTTAAAAAAAAAAATTATTGATTACCAATTTCGTATTTAAGCTGAAGAATAATTTTCTAGACGGAAGAAAATCTAAATTTATATTCCGTGCTCCAAAAAAAATTTTTAATGAAATCTTAAAAATTTTTCACTGAAAATTTATTAGATTGAAAACTTTAATAGCATAATTTTTTCAAACGAGAAAATACCACATTTCTAAAAGTCACTTTTTCAGTGCGCGAGCCCGTTAAAAAAAAATTCAAATATTTAAATACTGAAAAATTTTTCATTAGCTCAGCTGCCGAGAGGCTTTTCACTTTGTAACGGTGTCCAGATAAACTCGATAAATATTTTTTAATAGAATAAAAAAAATGTATCTCTAGTGAAATGAAAAATTTAAATTTAATTCTTAATGAAGGCTGTCGATCAAAGACAGACAAAATCTCGTTTGTCAAATTAATATCAAAATATTTTAGGGTAGAGTTTAAGTTTTAAGAGGATAGATGAAATTACATTCTTCCGGCTCGGCATTGTCCTAAAAGTCTTCAATTATTCTATTGATCGTGTTATGCAAAAAAAAAAAAAAAAAAAAAGAACCCTGTCGAGCCCTACTCCCGTCTTCAATACTTGGATTGGTTGTAGTTATATACATATATACATAGATTATATTAAACTGAGGATGTTTTGACGAGGGTGTGCTCGGCACTCGTGAAAAGTATTAAGTATTGAAAAAGATGGGCAGTAAACTCACCAGACGTACGTATTTCTATGCCTGCAAGTGTTTCATATGCACACGATTCCACCCCTCGTAATATAAAATATACGCAATGGTTCTCAGTTAGGGTGATAAAGCACGAGAGATATCTGGGCTTAGTTACCAGGGAAACGCCTCAATCTTTAGCCCTTGCACTATTTTTAATGAATGTAATTATTCTGAATCAATAACTTCCTTCATCACGACCATAATTATTGTTGAAAAAATTTGTTAGCATCTAAAAAATTTATCGAGACTATTTTTGTCGAATTTGGGAACCGCGGCTGAAGTTTAGTGTTATCGCGAATTTACTCTTACAAGAGGGTGTCTGCTGAAGCAAAAGGGCTGACAGAGTACTTGAGTCAACCGTTTTGTCTCTGATTAAGAGTTTACATCCATATTTTTTTATCACAATTTTCCTGTAGTGTTTTATCCGACATAAAATAACAATTGTAACCCCGTGTTTAGAAATCCTCCGGAAATTCCTCGCCGCAATATCCTGGTTTTAAATTTCTACTTTGTGCAATACCTTGTATATATAATTATTAACTCTTTTATAAACAATAAATTCCGATTCATTTAATACGCAAACAGTTTTGTTATTATTTATTAAAATAAATTACTCATCACTCGGCCTTGAGTATTTTTATTTTCATTGTGAAATTTATTTTTTTTTCGTAAAATTTAACAACGTAATTAAAGTCTGTGTTTTTATAATAATGTTTATTTTCTTTAAATCGCCAGCTACTTGTTTATTAATTATTGTCATTATATTATATATGTATACATATATATATGCATTTGTTACGCAACAATAATTATTCATAAAATAACACACCCGTAGTTGGATGCAATAGCTCGTCATTTATTGTAAAGACTTTTTTTCCAGTGCACTCTACTCAAAATAATAACAATTGCATACATATATACATATATATAGATATATAAAAAGTTGTGTCTAAGTAAAGGTTGAGAAATAATTGAAACTAGAGGCATTGTTTCCCATAAAATCACTTCTAGGTCTCAGTTCTTGTTGTATATTTATATATTTTTTACTTTTAAACTTTTAAGTAAAGACTAAAATAGTTCACCTCTTTTCTCCTTTTGATCTCTCAGTTCCTTTTAAAATATTCATAAAAAGTCTTATTGACCTGAAAAGAATCGGATCCAAAACTTTTCTCTTATTATGGAAATTAAAATATTTTGTCATAATTATCATTTATAAAATTTAAATAGACTAATAAATTTATATATATTTTAACATCCTATATATCGTGACGAATGTAAATATTAATCATATATCATATATATTTATATTTACATAAATTCATTTAACAAAATAACACGTGGGTTCACGACAAGGCTCTGACCTTGGGGCCATGTAAATTAACGCGCTTAATTTTTTATTCAAAATTCACTTATATATATTTTTTTTTGCATTTGTATTTTTAAAAAAAAAGTAAGAGTTGGTATTTATAATTTTGTTTATAACTATATTTTATCAGCTTACATTAAATAGATTAATAAGCGACGGTAGCCAAGCAATTTGATGAAAGTACTCCAATAAAATTTTTTAACGTCTTTACAAGTATTTATAAGTCCATAAAAAATAATTTATATTAATTGCGGTGTTAAAAAATATATATAAAGTTAAGTATTTGAGTAGTAACTCTTTGGTTGTTATTAAATGGAGTAAATTATTAACTCAGTAGTTATTTGAACGATAAGTATGACAAGCACGTGATCACTTTTAGTAACAAGAAAATTACCGTTTTCACTTCCTTATCATTTCTATTCTCATTATTTTTTATTATGAAATTGTATTTTTTTTACTTAAAAAATGTCGTCATATATTTTCTCATAATTTTTTTAAATTTTTATCTGGATAAAAAAAACTTAACGATTGATAAGAAGGGGTGGGGCAAAATGAGACACTATTTTTGAAGAATAATAATTTTTCGTTGAAAAAAGGGGAGGGTAAGTTGGGCAGTGAGACTGTGAAATTACCAGTTATTTTTTTTGCTCAAAATTTTGAATTTCCCGCGCTGCTTAACTCACCAACTTGCCCCGTTATTTTCTATAAATTGTAACTAAACATTATTGAGGAAAAATTTTTTTTACTGGACACTGGTGTCTTATTTTACCCCACTCTCCTTTATACAAAATAAAAAAACAATTTCCATAAATGACAAGTTATAGAATTTAAAAATGGAGCTGGCAGGCTTACAAGTACACAATTCAATTACTTTTACTTCAATAAATTTATTCAAGCGTTAAAAAATATATTCATAAATATTTTTTTTCTATTGCCACAATAGCAATTTATCTATTGAAGTCTGTCGAGTTGAATTATTCGAGAGAAATTGGTAATTTGTTTTAAAAAATTCTCAGGGCAATAAATTCCGACATTGACCATCTGAATTTATTTCACGGTCTTAAATTTCCAGTAATTTATATAAATATTTATCGAAACAAATTTTCTCACACTTTTACTCAGTGAGTTTACCAGATTTATTTTCTTAGTTACAAATTCATTTTTACTTTGTTATGTCACCGCCGAGATAAAGTACGTCCAATTGAATTATTTATCTTGCATAAGAATAAAAAGCATAAATCCGTAATCTGGTGAATAACGCGAAGCTTGGACTTGGCAATTTATTTAAATTCATAGCTCGGAGTCCATGTG
The DNA here is from genome assembly GCA_964016945.1 of Microplitis deprimator. Classification (NCBI taxonomy): domain Eukaryota; kingdom Metazoa; phylum Arthropoda; class Insecta; order Hymenoptera; family Braconidae; genus Microplitis; species Microplitis deprimator. Next base: position 21,487,688 of record OZ024709.1, on the reverse strand, counting down.
TGTCAAGATGTAGATAGCAAATTATTCCTAACGCAGTATAGTAGTGACGTTAAAGTGACTAAACTCAAGATATTGTATAATTGTCCGGTCATATTACTGATGACTCAGTAAATGATATTAATTGCGATCGCTATTGTGATCATTCTTTCCAATGAAAACTCAACACATTACTCATCTGATCCTTGATTCATCCTTTGTCATTCAAATAAATAATTATTTATTTATTTACTTACTACGATTATATTTTAATATTCAAATATATGTAATCGATGTACACATAAATTATAAACAAAGTGCACGTGTGTTTACTTATTAGACCCCCGGAGTGAACGTCGCGTTGGCACGTGACCTTTTTTTCACTTATCTATTTTAAGTTTTCCCATCCAGAGAATAAATTTATAAACAAATTTAAAAATTTTTGAAATTAAAAAATAATTAATTTTTTTAATTATGTCAAAATAATAAAATTATCAATTAAAAAATCCATTAGACGGCAGCTCGAATTTTTTTATCAATTTTCAGTAAATTTTATCATTAATTGTTACTTAGTATCAATTATTAATAATTATCCTTAAAAGCACTTGAGTGATTAAATTTTATTTTTAACAAAAAAAATTTTTATTGATTAATAAAATAAAATTACGAGTATTAAGATGTTCGAAGAACATTAATTTGAAGAAATGTGTGCAAGTTAAATAAAATAAAAAAAAATAATAATAAAAACAAAGGTTACAAGTATGAATGAGTTGCCGTTAAAACAAGGCATTGAAAGGAGTAGGAGTTTTTTATTCTCATGATACCAAAGAACATGAGTTATATACACAGTACACCATATATATAATCCTCTAAGTATATATACCTCCACTTGACTAGCCTTTTACACTTAACATTTATATATATCTATATATCTATACATATTACGGAAGCATATTCTCACCGCAGACTTTAAGGGCGGGCATTCTTTGTCTTAGTATCCCACGGTGAGCATATTATCCATGTATGTACTTATAATTAATCCTTCCTATCCTCCAGAAACCTCCATACCGTCATATCACACTAGCTGAAATATATAACCCGAGTTCAACGAACCATAATCATTAATTCCGTATACAAACGGGTTTATTTGTATTTTAATTCAAACTTCAATCAACGCGACTAATTGCAAATACAAATAACGGAGAGCAGGACAAAATGTACCTTAGATTTTATGGCTAACAGATCTACACTGTAAAAAATTTTTTCGACCCGGTGTAGGGTAAATTTCTCGGGGTAAAAATTTTCTGTGAAAATTACACCAAGTTCGGTGTTAAATTTAGGTGGTGTGAATTTAAAATTTTAACACCGGCAAACGTGTAAATGTAATTAATTACAATTTTGAATGGTGTAAACCAAGTAGGTTACACCGTATTAAAATTACACAGATGGAAAATTTACACCGTTATTTCACACTATACAGCCGTGTAAAGTTCTCCAGGTCCATTTTTACACCGAAATTTTTTACGGTGTATTGGTAAAGGCTTAGACAAATTACTTACTAATTGGACCATCGTGGACCAACTATCAAAAAGTCGTGTCATATTTTTCCCCACTCTCCCTTATATTTTATTCCTCTGGTTCTTCCATTAGTATGTAAATTTTAAATTATTACTCCCAACTAAAGAATTACTCGAGTTTTTATGTTAATTAAACTCGGCAATTAACTTGTAATAATAGAAACAATTATTTTTAACCATTGATGCCTTGGTAATAGGAGTGAATAAATTATTTTTTATTTTTCTCATAATAAAAAATAATTTTTAAAAAAAAGAAAGTGATGGGTATCTTTTAAATTCCTTCTACCAGGTGGTGAGTATATCGTATCGTTACAACAGTACTCGTTTAGAATACCAAGACACCAAGGAAAAATATATATATATGTCCCATAGGTGTATGGGTACTGAAAGTAGTGGGTGCAAGTATTTTATATACATATATATATAATGTAATGTATAGTATAGAGTATAGTATAGTGGTTTGTACATAACATTCCACACTAAAGATTCTTTGTCGTTGATTCTCGGTCTTGTTTGTCGTTGTCTGCTTTTATTTTTGCCCAGTCCAACGTGACCGGTTTCCCCTTGAACTCCGATTAAAGATACAATGTCCTATAGAACCTAAAAATATATATTTTTAGCTTAAGATCCTGGTAATTAATTACAGAAAATTACATTCTTACGTCAATTACCTGGGGTAATATTATTTTATTCAAATTATATACTCGTGTTCTTGGATTTAGTACATGAAAAATTTACGTAAGAGTCTTACGTAGCGAGAGATTACTAAAAGTATAGAGTTACGTTGAAATAGGTCATAAATAGGATTTATGAACACAGCTAAGTATGAGATTATGTTAAGAAATAATAAAATAGGCTAATTAAATGAATTAATCATCATTTATGAGCCGAGATAACGTTTGTTTGTTTGATCTTTGCTCGCAAACAATTTTACTATAAATATTAAATATTAGATATTATAATATGTCGCTTGTATATATTTATATATCGTGTGATTTATTGTGATAATTGATAATGGTAATTAGAGTAATTGCTCATTTATTGAGTAATATTTTTATTTTTTAATAGAGAATGCATCGGAAATGGCGAGCGATAGAACAGAACCAAAAATAACTGGCGCGTATAATTTTTTAAAGTTATCAAAACGATAAAAAAATAATACCGATTGTTGGAGAATCATTAAAAGAACAAGTGATGGTCGTGGTCGTGATTGTGATTGTGACAATGCGTGGGTAAAATGAATCACGGGATATATCAGTCACTGAGTCACGTAAATATTATTTTTCCGGTTTAAAAGTTTAAACAAAAAAAACATATTTATATATGAGAGATTTAAAAATATGTAAACGGTAATGTTGATGTTGATGTTTAAGTTGAGAATAGGAAGTAAAATAAAATATTAAATGCCGAGCTCGGAGGTCGGTGACCCTTTTGTCCCAAGAGAGCATACGGTTTTAAAGCTCGATGCGAGTAGAACCGACTACAACTGGATGATAGCAACCAACTAAAGGGCGGAATGATGAGGCGCAAAACGTGGGCACTGGTTATTGCAATTACTCCGGGAAGTCAACATCTTGTCCGGCAACAGGTTTTTAGTTCCATAATGCCCTGACAATTTAAAGATTCTAAGAACCCACTAATAGACAACCGTCGACGCCCTTTTTGTTTTTTATATCCTTATTATTTTAACTATTCATTTTAATTGCCTCACTTTTTTTGACTACTAATTAAATCTGCTCGAAATCGTACAATTTTGTACAAAGGGGCCGAAATTATGCCGAAGCCGTAAAATTTCATTGGAAAAAGTCAAAAACACACCGGTTTTATTATTTCTAATAAAGATGACCGGAAATGGGTCAATAAATTAAGTCGGCCTATTTTCGGCCACAGTATTCTTTTAAATGAAATCATAGAACTCTGAAAAATTTCAAGTAACCCAATGTAGAGTAGAAAAGTTTCAAGTTTTCGGCCAAACTTCGGCCTAGACATAATTTTCGGTCTTCACTACTTGGGTCTTTTTTCAGCCACTTTTTACCCAAGAAAAAATTTTAATGTTTTAAATTTTTTAATCTTTATTTAATAGAGATCGATAATTACTATCATGTCAAATTCAATATAACATCTCATATCACTAGACATAATAAATTTGCTAAACATAAAATTAATATATAATATATATTTATATGTATAATTATTATAATTAAATAACTGATGATGGTACATGCTGGGTACTTTAAGTGTAAACCAGTTGCAGCTGCTAACATCCACATTTACACTGAGTATTATTCTGTAAAATTATAACTCGCAGCATGTGTTTCCATTGATAAAAAACTTTTTAATCTGATAACAAATACAAGTAAAAATATAAATTGTTATTTATATAAAACGCTAGTAATTAAAATGTGTACGCGGTAGATAAATAGACATCATAATTAATAATTAAGAATTAGCAGTAAGAAAGAGAAAATGCTGTGACAATAATTGCATGTCTTTAATTCAAGGCCGTCAATTGTCATCCGATATACAAATGTCCTCGACCTGGGAGTTTAACTTGTCTTCATTATTATTATTATTACACACATGTAACGTACGTGAGAGTAAAAACGTGACGTATAATATAGTGTAGCGTCACAAGCGATACCAGTAAAGTACGGCCAGACGAAACTAAGTACATGCTATAAGTATACAAAGTACTCACTTACAAATCCTCTTTATAATTTAAAACCGCGTCATATTATATTATAAATACGTTCCATGAAATCAATGATTTATTTTACCCGTAAATATTATTTATGACAATTAAAAAAAAATTTATTGTTATTTCAAATAAGAAAAAAAAAAGATATGTATGGAGGTGAAGTTTAATAATTCGTAATTATGGTATAAATAAAAATAGCTAGATGTAAACAGTTATAAAATAAACATAAATAATGAGGAATAAAAAAATTTATAGTCACTACTTTTTTTTTTTTTTTTTTTTTATTGTAATAATTTAAAATGATAAAATACATAAATCTAAGAATGTCTAGCATTCCACGGTGTCAGTCATCTAAGCAACCATAACGGTGACGACATGGGTTACTAACCAGGCCAACTATTACAAGAGTTTGCTGGAAATAAAGGATATTGTTAACAAATATTATTGTTATTATTTTATACCGCATATGCTGCATACATTACAATTAAAAGTTAATGCTGATTTGTCCTTCGGCCGCATTGTACTTGATCTCCGCAGCTCACCATAATCTCCAACACTTAATTTTTTACTCCTTTCTTGCAACTGCATCCGTGGAAATTAGTCCATTGTATTGTTTGCCATTCGAGTTTAAATTTTTTTTTACCGAAAAAAGTAAATGGTCGACTGGGATATTTTTTTTTCAGAGCTAGAGTTTAATGTTATAAGAAAACGGTCTAGACGTCGGTTTATGGAAGTTAAAGTGAAGAGGAAGGAAGCCCAGCAGACGGAAATTGGGTTATGCCATCAAATTGAGGACAAATTTTAATGTTTTTTTTTAGTAAAAAATTTAATTCGTTTCCTGATTGATCCTTCACCTAATTAGTAGTTTGTTTATCGTAATTACTACGAGCATCGCGCGTTATTGATAATCGATTAGATAAAACCTGGCTAAAATTCCTCGAATGTATATGTTTTTTTAAAAATCCAATCTGATAACGATAAGCATCGCTAGTCTCATTGATCTGTCGGGCGTGATACGGTCTTTATTGCTGCGGGTTTTATGTAATAGTGCTAATTGAATTTGAATATTTAGTTTTTTTTGTTGGTAAAGTATCCTGGGAATTTAATTAATCGAGGAAATTACGAGTATGGAGATAATAAATATGAAAAAGTGGGATGTCATTGAGGAGTATTTCGAAGACTTTCATAGATTATTTGAACTAGTGGGTTTTAATTTTAACATTTTTATAATTGTGTGACTAAAATGAATTATTTTTGTTGGCAGATTGATGAGAACAAGGACGGATTCATTGATCTGACGGAGCTGAGGAACGCGCTGGACATTTGCGGGTTCAAAATGCCAGGCTACAAAGTCCGTCAGATGATTGAGGAGTATGATGACAAGCAGCAGTTTCAGCACAAAGGCCGTCTCTCCTTCGAGGAGTTCGAAAAGCTCTGCAAGGAGCTCAAGGCCAACGAGCTCGGCTCGACGTTCAAGCAAGTGGTCTCCAAGAAAGAGAATCTGGAGACTCTTGGTGGCATTTCCGAGGCATCTAGTGAGGGCACCACTCACTCGGTTAGACTCGAAGAACAATTAGCCTTCAGTGATTGGATTAATACTAACCTGGGTAATGATCCCGACCTAAAACATTTGCTGCCGATTGATCCTGAAGGCCGGCTTCTCTATGACAAAGTCAAGGACGGAATTCTACTCTGGTAATTTTATTTTTCTTTAAAAAAAATCATGTAATTTTGACTGTCTAATTTATTTATTTATTTTTTTAGCAAAATAATTAATCACTCGTGCCCGGACACAATCGACGAGCGGACGATAAACAAAAAAAACTTGACGCTCTACAAAAAACACGAGAATTTAACTCTGGCACTGTCATCAGCTCAGTCAATAGGTTGTAACATAGTAAACATCGACGCCCACGATTTGACAGCCGGTAGAAATCACCTGGTACTGGGATTGCTCTGGCAAATAATCCGCATCGGTCTCTTCAATCAAATAACTCTAGAAAATTGTCCTGGTCTTGCAACGCTGCTCCAGCATGGCGAGAAAATAGAAGATCTCTTGAAATTATCCCCCGAAGCGATCCTCCTGCGTTGGGTTAACCATCACCTAGAGAACGCCGGAATCGCTCGTCGGTGCAACAACTTCCAATCAGACATAACCGACTCCGAGGTTTACACTTATTTGATAAAGCAAATTGCGCCTAGCAGCGCTGGAGTTACTTGGGAAGCGCTGATGGAGCCTAATCACATCACGCGAGCTGAAATAATGTTACAGCAAGCTGGCAAGCTCGGCTGCAGGACCTTCGTTACTCCCAATGACGTCGTCAACGGTATCTACAAATTGAATTTGGCGTTTGTTGCCAACATGTTTAATAATTACCCGGGATTAGACAAACCCGCAGAGAACATCGAGGACCTCGGCTCCTTGGAGGAAACCCGTGAGGAAAAGACCTACAGAAATTGGATGAATTCAATGGGAGTTTCGCCGCATGTTAATTGGCTGTACTCAGACCTCGCTGACGGGTTGGTCATCTTCCAGCTCTATGATATTATCAAGCCCGGGACCGTCAAGTGGCCGAAAGTCCACAAGAAATTCACTAAACTGAGGAAGTTCATGGAGAAACTCGAGAACTGCAACTACGCCGTTGACTTGGGCAAGCAGATGAACTTCTCCCTGGTGGGAATCGCCGGCCAGGACATTAATGACGGCAATGCCACGCTGACTCTTGCCCTGATTTGGCAGCTCATGAGAAGCTACACGCTATCAGTACTGTCCGGTCTCGTCGGGACATCCGGGAAAACTGTCGAGAAAGAAATCGTACAGTGGGTAAATTCAAAACTACAGGCCGCTGGTAAAACCAGCAGCATAAAAAGCTTTCAAGATGAAGCTATTTCCAGCGGCAGACCAGTTATTGACCTCATTGACGCCATCAAGCCCGGAATTGTTAATTACGAATTAGTCAAAACCGGCGACAATGAAGAGGTAATTATTTTTTTAATCAACTCGCCTCATAAATAACCAACAGAATTAATTATTTTTTTAATTGATTTATTTTAGGATAATCTGGATAATGCTAAATACGCAATTTCATTGGCAAGAAAATGCGGGGCCCGAGTTTACGCACTGCCAGAAGATATAACAGAAGTTAAACCGAAAATGGTGATGACAGTATTTGCTTGTCTAATGGCCACTGATTACGTTCCAAACATGGACTCTAAACAAAACAATGTAACGCAGAATAATGTAAACAATGTCAATAATGTCAACAACGTTAATAATGTCAACAATGTCAATGGACAATCATAGATTTAATTTTATTATAATTAATTTTTTTTTTGTACGTAACTATATTGTCATTAATTAATTATTATGATTAATTCATTGTATATATGTCTACTTGGTCGGCTAGATAATTGAGTAATCATGGGAACCAAAAATTACTGGGGACTATTTTTTTTCGACTGATTTTTCCTTTCAGCACCCGCGCGAATATTTTTATTTTTAAATTACACAGCTTATAAATTATGTTAATTATTATCGTTATCTTTTGCACGAAATTAAATCAAAATTATGTATGGCATTCCAATAATAATAATAATAGTTATTGTTATTATTATTTTATTTTAAAAATATTTTTATAATTCAATTGTATTATTATTTAATTTAATTGCAATGAAATTAATGCGCACAGTAATTGTGTAATCGACGTGCCATTAATACGTACGGAAATGTCGATAGTTTAGAATATTATCATTTATTTATATATTATATATTATATATATAAGAAAAAAAAGTATATTAATTAATTAATTATATTATTCCTTTTAAATAATTTGTACTTATTAGGTAGTTTATTAATAAAGTCTTGGAATTAATTAGGCGGTAGATAAAACAAGTAACTAAATAATAATTGATTTGAGGAAAACAGTGAATTTATTATATGAGCATTGATATGAATTAAAATATAAAGGAGACTGGAATTGCTGTACGAGTTTAAATTAACGTAATAATTGCTTCGTATTTAACGTAATTAGATAATAATTTCTTAAAAATTTAAATCTTTGTAAAATTTATACGTAAATTTTTACTGAGTTTATTTATAAATATACATATGTTACTAAGTGCGGAATTTATAAAATAAATCTGCGAGTAATTAAATCCCTAAGGGGGCGATTGCAATTTTTTAAACTCGAAGATTTGAGTTTTAAAATAGAGTGCGTGGTTATTAAATTTATTAAGGATAATTTAATTATTTGTGATTGAGAGTGTACATGATTTATATGTAATCGTAATTTAAATAAATAAATTGATCTTTAAACTAAAGAATGTTTTTATTACACATTTGAATACATTGAGGGTAAATAATTTTTTTTTTATTCCTTGCGCGCAGGATCGTTGGCAAATAATGTCGCAGTAACGGGCGAGGGAATCCGCTTGAGCTCATCGGCAGCTGGTTCAATTGATTCTAAATACAGATCAATATTTTCGTAACTGTTACCTTTATTTTTCTCAAAGTCAACTGTCGCTATATTTTGGCTGTGAGACTGGAAACCATAAGGCGCCACGACAAATGTCGTCACCGATGATACCTACAATATTTTATTTTCATTTAAATACTTAGTTATGTCTTTTTTAATTTATCTAGACTAAATTTTGTTGGCAATTGAAGAAAAAAAAATATTACCATAGTGATATTCAAAACTGGAGGTCTATTTTTTGCTTCCTGAACGGCTCCAAACATATAAGGACTTTTCTTGGTACATTTATTAATATTTCTGGTCTTATCCATCGCAATCATCGGACTCTTATCCCCATAAGCAAACGTCTCAATATGCAATTTGTCCCCACACTTGCTGTCCCAGCGCACACTCTTGAATTTAATCTGTTTGGAGACTTCGAAAGTGGTCTCACATTCTCCAATAGTAGAATTTTCCGGACCAACGACTTCAACGAACGCGAATCTCTCCCCTCCCTTGTCAAACTTATCAAACCCGAAATTCAAATGACTGGCAATTGACCTGAACATGTTGAGCTTGGCCTCCGACACCGACCTCGAGGTCTTCAGAGCCTTGATCCCGCGCTTTTCGTAAATTATCTCAAACTTTTCGTCGATGATATCCAGCATCGGACCCTGGGGTTCGCTCTCTATCATTTTCTTCGACGCATTGTCCATTTCGTAATTGTGTAGCTCCGCTTCCCGTACATGACACTGCAACGCGTCAGTCCGCTCGTCCTCTTTGATCGAGAATGGCCGACATTTCAAACCAATCGTGACATTCGAACACATAAATTTGTTTGTTTGCGGATCAGTCAGTGACAAATTAACACCAACCCGAAATATATATTCCGGACCGAATTTCCATATTTCCGGTGACTCTTTCTGACAAACGTCAAATCCAATAAGACCAACTAAAATATAAAAAAAAATTTATTTTTTTATTAAACTTAGAAAAATGCAAAATAAAGTGACCGGTTTTACTGTATTTTTAAAATTATAATAATAATTTTTAGTACTCACTGACGAACGGTATCAAACTCAGGGTCTTCATCCCGGTAAGTTAGATAAGATTCTGTAGCAGTAATAATAAAGTAACGCATAGAAGATACTTACAACGGCTTTTATATTAATTCATAACATCTATTACAACTTGATGCGTATTATGATTAGTATAAATTGCGAAATTGCACTGGACTTTAAATGTACTCAGCTCATCGGATTGACATTCATCACCCATTTAATTGGATAATAGTTATTATTATATATTAGAAAATTACATTCACTCAAAATTCTAAATAATAATAATAATAATAATTGTAATAATGAATTTACTACATTGTATATATGTATGTATTTAATTGCATTAAATTTATATCAAAAGCAAAAAAAATAATTAAAAAATTTAATTGCCGCTGAAAAATAAATATTTGAATTAATGAATATATTTAATTATTTAATGCAGATAATAAGTAATTATTTACCATTTGATGTGGGCAAGCCAGCCGATTAATGGACAAATCGGATATTTGAGCAGCACATAAGAGAATACGAAAACAATTGTAACAGTTATGAACACAAACAAATATTTACAGTAATTTTTTAAAATATTTAAACAAATAAAATGTCTTGTTTGGACGGTATTGTTGTAATTTAATGAGTCTATTGATAATGTACCGGGTGCTCGGCTCATTTTGTTGTTAATTTTATTGTTATTAATAAGATAAATGTCAGTTTAAATAGAGACGCAGCCGTGAGATTGAGTTGGAGAGTACCGTTGATGACGAAATTCAAAAACAAACTGATGTCGAAGGATAAAATGTTGAGCTTTTAAAGCGTCTGCTGCCGCTGCTGCTACTTATTCTTATTATTATTTTTTTTATTCAACTTATTTATCTATTTGCAAATCTTCAGGTAGATTTTAAACCGATGTTACAAGTCGCGAGCTCACGGATATAAAAGTTCAATAAATTAATATCGTTATTGAATACTGGATTTTGTCGAGCGTGAAATTCAAATTGACGGGATATAAGAATTGACCAAGTACTTTTATTCAATAACATTTTTATTTCCTCCGGTATCTCATTTTATTGGGTAGCGAGTTAAATTTTATTCAATTCTTTACTGTTTTATATTTGCTGATAAATTATTAGTAGTTCTACTTTTATTAAATTTCTATTCTACCCGCAAAAAAATATATATTAAATACAAAGCATTACAAAAATATAGTTTATTAATGTCTGTAGTCATTTTTGTTTTTTTTTAATCAGCGTCTGACCGGATTAATCACAATGTCATCGATCTGTAATTAATAATACAAATTTTAATAAACTAATTAAACGAAAAATGAATAAATTAAAATTTTGAAAACATACTTGGACATGCGGGGGCGCTGATAGCGCGAACATCAAACAATCGGCCAAGTCCTTGCTCTCCAAATACGGAGCGATGTTGTAAATTTGATCGTCGAATCCGTTGGATGCGAGAAGCTCTGTTTTAACGAGAGCAGGATAAAGTCCCTGGGTAAAAAAATATTCATTGATAAATTAAACATTGCGTACACATACATTTATGATAGATATGTCAGCGTACAGTGACTCGTATTTTATCTTTGTTTTGACGTATCTCCGACTTTAGTGTTTCAGTCAGTGCGCGCAATGCAAATTTACTTGCGGGATATAAATTTATCGGCATCGGAGCAAGAGTTGGATTGATACCAAAAACGCTGTAATTTAATAATATTATTTTTTTTTTATTGGAAACTTATACTTTCATACATATTTAATATCATACTGATATTTATATCAGCGTATTAATTACACTAGAAATTTTTTTTTATGTTCTAGGATAATTTTCATTGGAATGCAATGAAATTCCAAATAATTAATCAAGATATTGAATTACATTTTAATTTAAAAAATTTGAAAAATACAGTACTAATTTTTTTTTTTTAAATTCTTAATTAATTATATGTAATTTTAAATTAAAATTCTATTATTTTTAAAATAATTCTCTCTCATAAAATTAAGGAACTTATTAATAATTAAAAATTTTTGAATTTCCTTTAAATTTAAATTGACTTACCTGTTGATATTAAAAATGTGCGCTTCATTTTTATGTTTGCGCATTGACTTCAAAGCCTCTCTTATGCAAATTGTCGGGGCGATGACATTTAAATCCATAACTTTACGAAAATCTTCAGTTTTCCCGGCTATAAATAAACGTATAAATTTTTGTATTGATAATTTATTTGCCTCCAAATAATGAATTACCTCCAAGTGTCCCTTCTTTGACAGTCCCAGCATTATTGACCAGAACATGGACACCATCGAAATGTGTGTCGGCGTATTCGAATGCTTTTATGATGTCGCGTTCGTCGAACAAATCGCATTTCATGTATTGAAACGCATGTTTAGAGGAAGTATTTAAATTCGATAATTCTTTGAGTTTATCCTCGCGACGAGCTAGACCGAGAACATTTAACCCATTGATAGCAAGTGCCTTAGCAATAGCTGCCCCTATTCCAGAACTGGCTCCAGTGACGATCGCTAGTTTTCCGGCCCAACGTTCCATTCTCGTCGGGTTTTAATTAAATACTGAAGAGCAAAGTACGCAAAGCCATTGCTGGCAGTGTTGTAATTTCCTCAGCTCATACATATATAACATATATTTATACAGAAAGTATACTTAGTATATGATACCAAGAGTTGGAGACATACAGCCAAGATCAACGTTCAACGGTATCGCGTAACTCGCGATTAATTCCCAAGTTTTAAAAGTATCAACATATTTATTTATTTCTTCATATATTTGTTTATATAATTATTAATTATCAATAATTTTTTTAGGCCAATAGCAGTAATTATGATTTTTATTTTATTTGACGATATGGTACTTGACCAATTAAGCGGGAAAAAATTTAAGGCGCGAAAAAAATTTGATAAATAAAAAAATTCAAATATTTTTAAAGATAATTATTTATTACACATATTAGTATTTTTTGAACATAAAATTATTGTAATGACTAATGGATTATTTCATATTTCATTGAATAAGAGATGTATCGTCAATAAATTTTTATGAGGTAACAGATAATTTAGTAAATCAAAGTCATGATGACACTGCAGTAAAAAAGAATCATTGGATTTTTATTTTATTTAAATTAATAACTATGCTGATAGGAATGGAACTGAATAAGTATAATAATCATCGACGTCAGATAGCGATTTATCTATAGGTGACTTTTCGATTCTACTAACAGAAAGACAATTGTTGTATTTATCAGACAATGATTTGTCGGTAAACGAAAGCTGAACTTCATTTTCTATACAAGACTTAAATTTATACTCCGAAATACTGACAGTATGGACGAATGATTTCAATGAACTGCTGCCTGCATCAGAAACTTTAGATTGCCCTTTTGAACACGAATCAACATCTCTTATTTTTTTGAAAATTGTAACCATACCCGATTTTAAAAAATTGTTAGTTTCGAATAAACGAGTACGAAGACTTTCATCATTAGTCGATTCTTCTGTTTTTATTTCAGCCGTGCACTTCCCATAAGTCGTCACTTCCTGAAGATTAGTCTTATTGGAAATTAGATTCTGAATCCACAAGAAATTCATCTGGTTAGCGATGTCCCAGATCGTTGAAATCCGGTCCTTCTTCAATCTGTTACTCATCACAAGCGATGTGACCCCCGTCTCATTGAATACTATTTCAAACGGTTGACAATAATATAATTTTCCATTGCAATCCCAGGACACATTGGCATTCTCTTCCAAAAGAGTATCCAATGGAGTCGTTGAGTCTTCAGACTTGACAGACGTTTTAATTTCAAGATTTCTACTAGCACACCGTGTTTTTTGAGATCCAATAGCTTTGCACATCAAATCTGCTGTTGTTTTTATACATTCTGTCGTCGAATCAGTCAGTTGTCTTTCTTTGTTGCTTTCAAACTTCAAATGATAAGTCGGAGCGGCAATGAAAGCTAAAAGATAATTATTTATTCAAATAAACTATTGGGTTTCAATGTATATTTAAGACACTTACCCAATGCCATGGGCACGAAGAATTGAGCCATCGTGTGATCACGTCTAAAAACGCGCTTACAATATAAAGCTCCTGTTATTTCAGACCCATATATACCCCGGTATGAACATGAAAACAAATTATTCAATTAAATTTGATTGAAATAAATTAGAGAAGTTAAATAATTTCTATATTTATTTGTTTAGCCATAAAAGTTGAGCTCCTTGCGGTCATCCAAAATAAAAATAACGTATAGTATAAAAACGGAAAAAATAATAATTGCATTTTTCATCACCAAAACTCTAATCCGTCATGTTCAGAAACATGAATTTTTTAAATAATAAGTTGAAGGGAAGAGAATCAAAAAAATTTTTGTTGCTGATTCGTAATTGAAATAAAATTTTTAATTCTTATCAAAGCATAAAATTACAAATACAATCCATTAATATTAATTATTTAATCACATGGTATAAATATGTATATGTTCTTAGAAAATCCGTCAATTTTATGCTTTGTTTGTGTACGCAGTGACAGTGAGCTCGTCAATCTGAAATGATAATAATTTACGTGGTGAGGAAAATGGTAATTATGTTGTTGTAATTAGCGATCTTCATACTTACTTGGACATGAGGTGGCGCTGAAAGCGCGAAGATAACACAGTCGACAATGTCTTTACTTTCTAAATAAGGCGTTACATTTAATATTTCACTGATTCCGTCAATTATATTTATTATCTCTGTTTTAACTAATCCTGGATGAATTCCCTGTAATTCAAAAAATATTTAAAAATTATTATTATTGTTATTAGATTAAATAATTAATAAAACTTACGGTTATTCGTATTTTGTCATTATTTGTTTTTATTTCTAATTTCAATGTCTCAGTCATTGCGCGAAGAGCAAATTTACTTGCGGGATACAAATTTATTGGTAATGGTGATATTGCTGCATTATGACCCGCAACACTATAATTTATATATTTTCATTAACAATAATAATAATAATAAATTATATAAAAAAATTACCTGTTGATATTGATAATATGTCCCTCATTTTTGTGTTTGCGCATTGATTTTAAAGCCTCTCTGATACAAAGAGCAGGCGCGAGTACATTTATATCCAAAAGTGCACGATAATCATCTGTTTTTGCATCTAAAAAATGTATTAATTAATAAAATGTAATAAAAAAAATAAAATTTACTTACTTTGAAAAGTGTCATGAGTGAGAATAGCCGCGTTATTAACTAAAATATCAACTTGCCCGAAATTTTTCTCTGCGAACGCAAAGGCATTTAGAATATCTTGTTCGTTACGCAAGTCGCACTTCAAATAATGAAATGCGCCTTTTGAATTTTTCAAACTCTTTGATAACTCCTGGAGTCGATTTTCACGACGCGCAAGCCCGAGAACATTAACACCCAGAGTAACCAGTTTCTTAGCGAGGACTTCCCCAATTCCGGAGCTGACTCCCGTTACGATGGCGAACTTTCCTACCCAACGATCCATGCTCGCGGATAATTATTGCGAAACTAGTTGTGAAAATGCGAGACTGAGAAATAAATGCTGTTCAAGCGACACACGAGCACTCAGCTCAGCAAACTAGTATTTATAGGAAAAGCTGTGTGAATGTCTGTGTGAGCCATTTTATTCAGACGATTAAATAAAAGATAATTGATATCTCCAGGTTTTCAAGTCATCATGAATCTGCACTTATCAAGGTCTTTTTTTTACTTTTTTTTTTTCTGTTCAATGGTTAATAAATAAACTTCAAATTGTCTTGACTATACGGTAATTGAAAAAAAAACATTTCTCGGGCTCGGAAAAATTAAATTATAAATTCATATGTAATTTTAAAATGATATACGAGACTTCATGAATAAAATTATTTTTATCACTCTATTAATTCATTTTTTACAATACAATAAAATTTTATAATTTGAAACTCATTTATTCTACAAGCTAATTATTTATTTATTTGCAGCAAAGCAGCTGCAATGAAGCCGTACTGATAATTATCAGTGATGTCTTATCAGCTTAAATAAAAAGACATTATCTAGACAGATTATTTAAAAATTTGATAACTTTCGATTGGTAATTATGGATAATATTTGTGTGGATAAATTTTATCACTTTTTTGTGTACGCAGTGACAGTGAGCTCATCAATCTGAAACAATTTAAGTGTGGATGCTGCTAAGAGACTGTAATTAAGTAATTACGCAATTGCAACATAATTGGAGTACGTACTTGAACATGAGGCGGAACTGATAGCGCAAATATCACACAATCGGTTATGTCCTTGCTGTCCAAAGCCGGTAATACACTTAATACTTCCCGAACTGATTCTGTTCTATCACATATTTCCGTATCAACTAGACCCGGATGAATTCCCTTAAAAAATTAATAATCAATTATAACCTACTTCCATTATTTTGTGTAAAACCGAGTTGGGAATCAAAGCTAAAGTAGAAAATTTCAAACTAAGATGCTATTGTTACTAATTTATTATATATTTATATATTTATCTCTGCTTAATATGTAATATTCTTATAATATGAATAGTAATTAACAGTTTTTTTCTGTAGCTCTAAAATTCTTATTGTAATTTTTTCGAATTGAGCGATGGTCTTTACTGTAGTATAAGATATATATTTATATATAACTTATGTAATATAGAATGTATTCATATTTGCCACTAGCTCGGCGCCTTGGCGCATGAATATAATTTATATAATTATTATAATATATTAAATAAATAAAACTTACGGTAACACGAATTTTGTCTTTATTTGTTCTTATTTCTTCTTTTAGTGTCTCAGTAATTGCACGCAGAGCGAATTTACTTGCAGGATACAAATTTATTGGTAAAGGAATTACTGTTGCATTGAGACCAATAATACTAAAATTTTAATATTATTATTAATAATAGTAATAAAAATTATAATAAAAACAAAAAATTACCTGTTGATATTGACAATATGTCCCTGAGTTTTGAATTTGCGCATTAATTTTAGAGCTTCTCTAATGCAAAGAGCGGGTGCGAGAAGATTTACGTCCAAAAGTGCACGACAATTATCCGTTTTTGCATCTAAAAAATTTAATTTAGTAGAAAAATTAAAAAAAATTAATAAAACTCAACTTACTTTCAAGTGTGCTCTCAAAGACGAGACCCGCATTGTTTATCAAAATATCAACGCGCCCAAAATTTTTTTCTGCGAATGCAAAGGCATCTAGAATGTCTTGTTCATTACGCAAGTCGCATTTCAAATAATGGAATGCGCCTTTTAAATTTTTCAAACTTTCCGCCAAATCTTGGAGCCTATTTTCGCGGCGCGCTAGTCCAAGAACATTCACCCCCGCGGATACTAATTCTCTGGCGATAGATTCGCCAATTCCAGAGCTAACTCCAGTGACGATTGCATATTTTCCTATCCAGCGATCCATCTTCGCTGATGATTATCACGATACTAATTGTAAGTAAACGCAGTTGCAACTGACTGCCGTGTAAAGAGACAGATTTTGCCACTTATACGTTCTAATTTTTTTATTTAAAACTATTGAACTTTGAGACTGAGTATTATAGACAGTGAATGGGTAAATAAAAAGTCCCCTATGTGTTCAAATGTCATCACGCAATCGCTATCACCAAGGACATAGCTGCACGTTTTAGTTTATTTGTTATACTTAAAAATGGTTACAAATTTTATAGGGAAATAAAAATACTTTTCACAATTTCATGGACTCTAAACTCCGGTGACTGTGAGCTCGTCAATCTGTAATAAATGTAAATATTTATTGATGTATAAAAAAAAATCCCGGTGTCAATTAAGTAGTCAATTAGCATACGAACTTGAACATGGGACGGAACTGAGAGTGCAAACACAACACAATCAGCAACATCTTGACTTTGCAAGTACGGAATTGCGTTAAACAAATCAAGGAGAACTTCAGATGTATTCTGTAGCTCCGTTTTCACTAATCCAGGATGAATTCCCTTAAACAGAATGAAAGTTTTTATTAAACAAGAAGACATCAAATCCGATATAAAAAAACATGAACTTACGGTTACACGAATTTTATCTTTATTTTTTTTAATTTCTTCCTTCAATGTATCTGTCATTGCACGCAAAGCAAATTTAGTTGCTGGGTAAAGGGTCACTGGCAGAGGTACCGTTGCGCGAAGTCCAGCAACACTGAAATTAAAGCTTTCTATCAATAATTTCAGTTAAATAACAATAATAAATAAAATTACCTATTGATATTAATAATATGCCCCTCGTTTTTATTCTTACGCATCAATTTCAAAGCTTCTCTAATAAATAGAGCGGGCGCAAGAACATTTACGTCCAAAATCGCGCGGTACTCATCAGTTTTCGCGCCTAAATGAAGAAATGAATTATTTAATTACTTAATTAATTAATTAATAAATAAAAGATAGTATTTGTTACTTACTTTCAAAAGTGTTTTCAAAAACGACCGCTGCATTGTTGACCAAAATATCAATGCGCCCGAAATTTTTATTCACATACACGAAAGCATGCAAAATATCTTCTTCGTTACGCAAATCGCATTTCAGATAATGAAATTCACCTTTTGATTTTTTAAAACTATTTGACAAGTCCCGGAGAAGGTTTTCACGTCGAGCTAGACCGAGAACGTGTATTCCAGCAGTTACGAATGATCTCGCAATGGCTTCGCCTATTCCAGAACTTACTCCCGTAACAATCGCAAACTTTCCTGTCCAACGATCCATTCTCATTCGCAGTTATTACACTAAGTGCTGCAAGCTATACAGACTGCTCAATAAATATATGTGTACTTGATGAGCCTTATCGCTTTTAGAGATAACAATTGAAATGATAGATGATACTAACAATAAAATGCGGGATTCAAATTATTTAATTGGTCAGAGAAGTAGTTTTGTTATCAATAAACTTGTAACAAATATGTTATCACATCACAAATTGTTACACTGAAAAAAACAATAACTTTTGTAAAAACAATATTTTCTTAAGTAGTAAATCAATAAAAATTATTATATTATTAATTTAATGTCTAAGTTGAAGAATAATTTTCTTTACAGAAGAAAATCGAAATTTATTTCGAGCTGAAATCAGATTTCTTTGATTGAAACATCGATTTTTAATGAAATCTTTAAATTTTGCACTAAAAATATATCAGGTTGTAAATTTCTTCTTGTAAGAAAATACAATATTTCTAAAAGTTATTTGTTCTCTCAGTGCATTAGCGAGTTTATTTTAAAAAATTAAATGACATTTCCTAAAGCAGACAATTAAATGTTTATTCAATATTTTAATTTATTATGGAAACTTACTTTATAAAAATATTTTCAAACATGCTAGACAGCTAACTATTAATATATAATATATGTTTTAAAAGTATATAAATTTTTAAGCACTAGGTACATGGAGCTAATTAATCTTTGTCTTCTTTAGAATTACTCTCAGGACTTTCGTTGCTCTCCTCAGATGATTCATCGCTATAAAGCCACTGCCCGGTTATTATTCCCGCGGAAGCTGGATTTTCAATGCTCGTGACATTGTGCTCGTCCTTAATCATCGAGTCTAATATAACTGTTATGTTTTCCCTCATTTTTTTGTACTCGGATGTGCTGTTTGAATCTTTCAGCTCGTGTAGCTCTAAGGTCGTTTGGGTTGATGATATAAATGTTCCTCTGCCCACAATCACTGAACTTTGCGAGGAAGTCTACAAAAATATTCATAATAATTAATTGAATAAATAATTAATTTAATTAATTAATTAGATATATAAATACTTACAATATTGACAGACATTTTTGGATTTTCGCGCCAGCCTTCGCGGCTGCCAAAGAAATACGGCGAAATAGATTTACAATTTTTCAAATCCCGGGTTTTGTTGATAGTGACGCGCATATTGGGACTCCACATTTTGTATTTGCCGTGTTTTTCTTTTGTAATAAAGTGTTTTGCTCTAGTGTCATTTAGTTTTACGTTATAAGTAGTAAAACATTCTCCCGTGGTAAAGTTTTCCCAATTATGATAAACTCCTTCAGTTTTTCCCACCATGTCTATTCCAGAATGCAGCTGGTTTGCAATGTATCTCAATTTGTCTAGAATAAGCGGTGATATGCTCGCGGGAACGACCATTTCCTTGATTCCCAGAGCATTCATCTTCAATTCAAAGTGTACGCCGGTCGCGGGCTCAATCAATGCATCGCCGGTCATAACTTTTGGAGGAGATGTTGAGTTTGTAGAATTATGAAATCCCAAAAGCATTTTAGAGTCTTCTAGATAACAGTGCAGAGCTTTCAATGTCATGTCAATTGGACGGCATTTCAATTGGGTCGTTAAGTTGAAAGACATTTTATGATCTGATTCTTGAGTCTCGTTCACTCGGGGAATCATTTCTGCGTTGTAAGTCACATTGTATACGACCAACATATTTATCCACGAATCACTATGGTTCAGTTGGGTCACTTTTTATTTAAATAAACATTTATTTTTATTAATGTATTGGTAAAACGAATGAGGAAGTAATAAATTTTAAAAAAACTTACCAACTAGCAGAGGAAGAATGAGAAACTTCATGATGGAATAAGTTTATTTGGTAGATTAGTTGAATTCCCTATTCCGTGGCTTCTTTTATACTGACACTTGTCTTCTAAACCAATTACCAAGATAATTTTCATTAAATATAATTATGTAAAATTGATATGTCTGCATTATGATGATTGAGACACGTCAACTGTTACATTACTCATAACCCGGCCGTGCTGACCATAATTTATCTTATCTTATATCATTAAATTAAATTTTATATAAAATTATTCAAATTTCATAAACTTGTGACTCATCTGTATGAAATAAACTTAGAAATTAGAATTACCTTTTAAAAAAAAATTAAACGACTGCAGAAGCTCCAGTTTGTGGCTGCTCTGATACTGAGGCTCCGAAAGCTGGGGAAGCCCTTAAGACCTCGGTAGATCCTAACGTCAGCTACCTCGCGATTGGCGCGATTTCCCACCACTTTGTATGACCAATCAGAGACTGGTCCAGAAAATTAATTTGGGTTCAGTTTATTAGCTAACGGCCCGGAATATTTGGAAACTGCTGACTACAACTCAGCGACCGGATGCTAATTTATTTTAATAAACGTGAGCAGTAATTATTGTGTTACTCTTTATTGGATATTTTTCAGTTTAATTTTACATTTACAAGCTTTATTAATAAGAACTTATAATTAATTTAAAAATTGTAAGTGATTGGGAGCTACGAAAATTTATCCGGCGTGATTGGCAATTTCTTCACTTGTACAATCTTTGTTGAACTCGTCGTAATTATGTTTCTCACATAGAATAGGATCGATTTTTTGCAGAGTCAAACTTATAGATTCTTCAAGAGTATATTTTGATTCATCGCGATGATCAGTTATTGATACTTTTACTTTTGAAAACGATGTAAAGTTGGCATTGCTGACGGTCATGAAATTTTCAAAGGAATTCTGCAACGAAAAGTAAAATATTTATTTTGACAATTCATTTTAAAATTTTTATTCTACTTACTAATTGGTACTCCACGTCAGTTTGTTTGGCATCGCGCAATTCTCTGTTGGCGAAAAACGAATAAACGAAGAATTTATCGTGACACTTATCACCAGCTTCCATCATGCGAGTGATCTCGATGGGTCGATTGAGAGATTCATTGGCTTGGGCAATCAGGAATAAATCCATGGGAAACTTTTTCTGATGACTTGCGGCCGCTGATCGTGTTACTAAGAATTTAGTCAGACAATTTCCTTTAGTGGTGTTGGATTTTGTCTCATACTTGCCAATTACTTCTGAGGAAAAATCCAGGCCGATGTTAAGCGGCATCGCAAGAGCTGCCATCATATTACGGCCCATTGGATCGACGTCTTTGGAAACCCAGACAGTAGTTATTCCGTTTTTGGTGAAATCAATTGTCATTGTGTCTTGCTGGAGGACCTTCTTTGTCCAGATGTCTCGCTCAATGTACTGAGCATCAGGTCTTGCGTGTTTGTTGTCGCCAGCAACCGCCGATTTACTTTCCGTGTCATGGAAAAAGCAGTAAGCTCTTGTTTCCAGTGATTGGCATGTCAGCATTGTTTTTAAATCAAAAGTCATGTCAGAGTTTTTGGACTCACTCTGGCCCATCGGGTATATTTTTGATGCATGATTTTTTACGAGATATGTCACTTCTGCACCGCGATTCCAGATTGTCGGGTCTTGGGTAGACTCTAATCTGGCTGCTGAAATTAAAAATTTGAAATTTTCATAAACTAGCGGAGCTAAAAATTTATTTTTGAAGATTTATTTTGTCGCAGTCATTGAAAAGTGTAAATTACAATATAATTTCAGTACTTACCGAGTAAAAATGGAAGTAGAGTAATGATCATCATGATTCAAGAGTCACAAATACTTTACTGGTTTTCATAACAAGTCTGGCCTCTTATATGTTGACTACACTAACCATCCTCACTTACATACCATTAATTCAATTGGCTATACTTATCTCTAATATATTTTTACACTCACTCGGTTATTTGTTAATTGAATTGGGTAATTTAACTAACTTTAAAAGCCTCGCATGTCAAGGTCATCTAGCGAGTAGTGATCTGTTAACCAGCACAGGGACTTGGCGCCACGGGCGATCGTTCTGAACCCACTTCGTCCAGTCTCTATTTTCATAGGCTTAGAGTTTAGTTAATTGTTTTTCGAAAAAGTTCGACAACCGCAAAAAGTTGAGTTTGTGGCTGCTCTGATGCTGAGGCTCCGAAAGCTGAAGAAACCCTGAAAACTACTACCCGATACGCGCCTTATTCCTCGAAATTCTGTATGATCAATCAATGACGCCCAGAAAAGTAACCCAGGTTCAGTTGATTAGCGAAATTGGCCAACAACATTTGGAAACGTCTGCTGATAATTGACCTTCGGCGACCGAATAGAAAATTATTGTAATAAATAAGGTGAGCGGTAATTATTACAAGCTACTCTTTATTGGATATTGTCCTATTCAGTTTTACATTTACAAGCTTTCTTAATTAAAACTTATAACTATAGCTTAAAAATTTTAATTAATTTCCAGCTTTATGGAAATTTATTCAGCTAGATTGTTAATTTCTTTAATGGTACAATGTAACTCATTGTTCTTGTCTTTTTCACAATGGATGGGTTCAATTTTTTGCAGAGTCAAACTTATAGATTCGTCCAGAGTATATTTAGATTTGTCTCGATGATCAGTTATTGATACTTTTACTTTCGAAAATGAAGTAAAGTTGGCACTGCTGATGACCATGAAATTTTCAAAGGAATTCTGCAAGGAAAAGTAAAATTTATACCAAATTTATTTTGAAAATGTTGATTTTACTTACAAGTTTGTAGTCTATATCAGTTTCGTTGGCTGTACGGCATTCTCTGTTCATGTAAAACGAATGAACAAAAGATTTATCGTGACACTTGTCACCAGCTTCCATCGTACGAGTGATCTCGATTGGTCGATTGATAGATTCATTGGCTTGGGCAACCAGGAACAAATCCATGGGTAACTTTTTCTGATGACTTACGGCAGAGGATCGTGTTACCAGAAATCTAGTCAGACAATTTCCTTTGGTGGTGTTTGATTTTGTTTCATAGTTGCCAGATATTTCGGAAGAAAAATCCAGGCCGATGTTAAGCGGCATCGCAAGAGCTCCCATCATATTGCGGCCTATTGGTTCCACTTCTACAGGAACCCAGACAGTAGTGATTCCGTTTTTGTTGAAATCAATCGTCATCATACTTTGCTGGAGGATTTTTTTTGTCCAGATGTCTCGCTCAATGTACTGAGCGTCAGGTCTTGCGTGTTTGTTGTCGCCAGCAACCACCGATCTACTTTCAGTGTCATGGAAAAAACAATGAGCATTTGTTTCCAGTGATTGGCATGTCAGCATTGTTTTTAAATCAAAAGTCATGTCAGAATTTTCGGATTCATTCTGGTCCATCGCGTATGTTTTTGATGCATGATTTTGAATGAGATACGTCACTTTTGCGCCGTAGTTCCAGGCTGTTGGGTCTTGGGCAGACTCTAATCTGGCCGCTAAAATTAAAAATTTAAAATTTTTATGAACTAGCCGAGCTAAAAAATTATTTTTGAAAATGTTTTTCGCCGCAATCGTTGAAAAATGAAAATGTAATTTTATAACTTACCGAGTAAAAATGGGAGTAGATTAATGATGATCATGATTCAAGAGTCACAAATACTTTACTGGTTTTCATAACAAGAGTCTGCTTCCTTATATGTTGACTACACTTACCATCATCACTTACATGCCATTAATTCAATTGGCTTTACTTATCTCTAATATATTTTTACACTGGCTCGGTTATTTATTAATTAGACTGAGTTATTTAACTATCCTAAGAAGAGTAAGAGATCTTGCAGTCAAGGTCACCTGGCCTAACGTCCGTAACATTGAAACGTTAATTAAAATTACGAGTAACCAGCAAACTCCTGCATGATTCATTTATTCATTTATTTATTTTTTTCTCAAAAATTATAAATACAAAGCGGTAACAATAAATCATAGTACGTTTTCAAATAAAATTTATGGAAGACGATTAATATTGGCTGGGATCATCATCCAAGTTTTCAGGAAGTACTCCCTTGACAACCGGGTTATTGAACTTCTCAAGCTGATCTGTGGCAGGCAAAACAGACTCGAGAGTAAGTTTCATGTGGTCCAGGACTTTGCCCAATTTCCTGCGGTCTTCGTCGAACACATCATTTTCATTGTTTGTCTCACTGACGAATTTATTTTTCGATACAACTATTTTACTAACGGACGATTTCTGCAAAAAATGATCGATTACTTGAATCTCCGTAGACTGTAAATTTTTTAAAAAATAAATTTTACTTACAATGAGACTTAAAACATCTCTGTAAACAAGACCGAGAGTATAACGGGTACCAAAGAACGGTCTGACGCATCTCAAACACTCTTTGACATTTCTCTCCTTCTCGATTTCCATAATTTCATTAGCGAGCTTTCCCAATTTGTCCAGAGGTGTTAATTCAAATTTATTGTCTTTAATTGCCTCGGCATCTTTATTCGGCAGCCGCGTGACTTTGAAGTCGACATCGCACTCCCCAACGGTGAAGTTTTCAAATGACCTGTAGGTCGACCGCATTTCATCAGAAAGATCCGCTCCAATACTCAGCTGATTGGCAATCAGTCTCGCCATGTTGACACAGTAGTCCGGCAAAGATGGTTCATTTTTATCAATAATATAACTCTCGATTCCCCGATCATTGAATTTTATTTCAAACGGCACAGGGATGGCATTGAATGGACGGAAGGTTTCATTGGCTGCCGGCTTGGCTTTTTCCGGATTGAATCCTCCTTGAACATCTAGCCGGGTAATTTTTGTATCCTCCAATTTGCATCTCAGAACGTCCGGCTCACGTGGACGGCACCTTAATTTCGAATATAAACCAGTACCGAGATATTGTCCTTTGTCACTGTCCAAAGACGTTATCATTTTAATTTCTCCTAAAAATGTATACTCGGGTCCATTCTTCCATCCGTCTTTATCACTCACTTGTGCGGCTGTTTTAATTTATTCAAGCGTTATTGTTATTTATTTGGTTAATCGTTAAAAAATATGTTTTTATATAATAATTGGTCAATTTAATGCTGAAACTTACCCAAAAAAAATGGCAACAACTGGAAGAGCATCATGATGAGGAACAGCCAACTAAACAGACGTGTAATAAATTCCAGGGGCTTCACTGACGTTTATATACCAAGTACCTTAACTACATGCGCTATTTTATTGGAGCATTAATTAGATCAATTCAAACGCATAAAAATATTTATTTGCATTAATTTTTTATGATGCCGACTGTTTGAATAATTCTTTTAATTGCATTTATGAATTAAATCATTTCTTAATTAAATCAGGCAACTGGCTTGGATTTATATTTGGAAAAATAATAAAATTGAGCTGGTAGTCCGGAGTATTTTAGATGAAAAACTAAAGTGGAAGTTATGATACTGTGAACGGAAATTTCGGTAAATTGATTTTCGGAAAAAACATAATTTTTTTGGAAAACTGTTGGTCATGCTCATGATACTCTACAGTAACTTTGACAATGTGGTCGTTTATTTAATACAGGGGATGTAATTTAGTCATTAGGGCAATTCCGACTATTAGCGTTGTCATGTTTTCATCTGGAAATTAGGTGATGTCACATGTAAGACATCCGTCATCTGTGAAATAGTTTAAATATTATTAATGGATAGGTTATTATTATATTTTGAAAGTGAAGGATCGTCTCCGTTAAAAACTGGATTTAGAAAACATATCTTGATTTTTTGATTCAATTCTTTACTCTGCGCTAAATTCGCCGGGGTAAAGAGACCAAAATATTAAGTTATAGGGCGACAACTTCAAATCGTGCTCCCGGCCACGAAAATCGACGTAGAAAATCTAATTATTGCTCTAGATGGCTAAAAATTGGTTTGGAAGTAGATTTCGATCCCCTCAATAGAAATCAGGCGGAGTATGAACTAAGAATCCATAAGAAAGCCATGCAGAGGGTCCCCAGGGGTAAAAAATGGCCGAAATCCGTGCTCCCGGCCACGAAAATCGACTATGGATTCTTAGCTCATACTCCGCCTGATTTCGATGCAGGGGATCGAAATCTACTTCCAAACCAATTTTTAGCCTTCTAGAGCAATAATTAGATTTTCTACGTCGATTTAAGTGGCCGAAATCAGGATTTTCACTCATTTTCACCACCTAGGGACCCTCTGCATGGCTTTGTTATGGATTCTTAGTTCCCCCATTCTGGCCCCATGATCGTAGAAAAAAATATGAAATTATAAAGTTGTAGAGCGACAACTGCTGATGCGCGTTCAGGGCGACCTCTTGTACAATAAAAATGATAACAGCGATTAGGGTAAGCCTTCGAGTCCTAGCAGGAGCCATAGGCCTCGAAAATTGGCCAAAACGGGCCGAAATGCTGATTCCAGCGACATAATCTTTGAAAAAAATGTAAAATTATGAAGTTATACGGCGACAACTGCTCAGGTGAGTTAGATACGACCCCATACACCAGAAAAATTATATCAGCAAATAAGGAAAGCCCTGGAGTCTAAGCAGGATAGCCGTTGCTTCTGTAGGAGCAACCCCTCAAAAGTCCTGAGAAAAATCTATTTTTTGAGTCAGACCCATATTAGGATAAATGAAGATAAATGAGGATAGATGAGGATGACACTGTCTACTAATTTTCATGCCTCAAAATTGTTATCTTATAGATACGCACAATTTCTTTCTCCTCGAAATTATAAACTGATATTTCTCAAATTTCTAAAGTTAGCTGATACCGTTAAAATATTTTTTAGAAAAGTGGAGGGAAAAAATTTCATCTTAATTTCAATCAACCGAAAGGTATCAAATAATGAAATATTTATTTTATAAGCCACATCTCGTATTTAATAGTCATCAAATATCAAGAATTACATATTCATTTTATTTTAAATTTAAAAAATTTCCGTCTTACAATCTCATTATCATTAATATCTCTTACATACAATATTCCATGATATTTTAATAAGTATATTCATATTTATTTAATAATATATTTATATATAGAATGTTTTGTTTTTAATTCACTGTTAGATATTTAAATTCGTTCCATGCTAATTTTAATTATAAATAACATCAATAGAATTCACTTGAATAATTAAAAAAAAAAAACGTTATCTGCAACTATAAATTTAAAAAAAAATCTCAAGCATTATCAAAAGATATTTCAAATGATAAAAAATATTTATAATCATTGCAGTGAGAGAATAAATAATTTTAATTCAAAGCAGTAGATGTGAGTACAGCAACTCCGCGTTCGTAAAAGCTGTGGGGCTCCTGGTTTGCTGCAGTATTCAAGTCCACCGTAAACAGCAACTCCGTTCTCGTACTATTTAAATAAACTGGTAATGACAATTTTCCTTTTCTCACTTCCTCAGTCGAGGATCGGCTCCACCTTAGCATCGTGACAGGCAAATCGGTCATGATGGTCGATGTCAAATACAGCTGGTTATCTTTGCAAAGCGCGCCTTGTAGTTTGAGTCCAGTGACCGCGAACGAGCAGTCGTCCGTCGCGATGTTATCGCCGTCGCCGATCGTAACATCCAGTTGGAGTTCCTCGAGAGACCAACTGTTCGCCTGAGCAATGCACTGTCTCGTAGCTGTTATGTAAGCCTCGGGATTCAATAATCCTCCGAGCCAGACCGGGAAGCTTTTTATTTCCTTAGCACCGCCTTGGGATACCAGTCGCGACACTTCTTGCAACTGGGACACGCGATGACTGAAGTCCGTGATCCATTGGATGACAGTGCAGCCTCTTGGTACTGTGTACCTCCTCCAGCCAGCAGGTAGAATCCCTTTTACTAGCTCCGACAGCATCGTTCGATGATAGTTGGTCTGTTTCTTCTCTCCTTGGCAAATCATAACGACGTCTTCAAGATCATGGATAACGTCTTGGAGTAATTTAGCTCCGCTGTTAACTTCCCGTTCAAAGTAACGGTAGAGAGGATCTTTTATATTCTCGACTGTGCGCTTGAGTGTCTGCAAGTTCTTGGGCAGCAATTGGAGCCAGGTGGAGGCCGAGTTGTAGAGCACGCGCATCCAAGAAGGTCTGCCGTCGACGTCAGCCTCGCGAGGAGTGTCTCCGCCAAGGGTGTCGTCTGTTGAGTACGCGAGCTCGTCTTCGTCTTCAAGCTGTTGCATTTTTAATAACTTTGATACCAAGTCAGTACCGCGAGTGGTCAGCAGCACTTTCTCAGCGTTATTCGGTAACCCGAGCCATGAAGGAGTCTGTCTGTCGGACAACGACTCGATCCACTTGAGGAAGTGGTCACGGCGAGTACCATCTGGCATCGTGATGTGTCTGGGTTGCTGCTGGTTGGCTTGGTTCGCACCAGCGTTTCCACTTCCGCTACCGTCGACGTTGGCTACCAAAGCGAAGTCAGCTTCAAATGATCTAGGTGTGAATAGTTTTCTTAAGAACGAAGCGAGTAAACGTTGATCAAAGTCATTGTCTATTTTACCCCCGTAGATACATTGAGACAGCAGAGTGACTAGTGCGTCCCAGGGTACTTTTTCTGGAGGCAAATTAGTTCTACCCATTGCCGTCGCGTCTATCCAGGTGTCTAGAGTGTCGCAGGCAACGCGCAAATCACTTTCATTGAACTCGTAGTACTTGGCCCAGCCGAGCGGTGAATAGCGCAGACGTTCTTGCACAATAGCATGGAACCAAGCGAGCAAAAAGTATAATCGCGCACGTTCGTTCGGTGCCTTCATCATTCTCGAAGCCGGCACGGTGCTAAATGTTCTCAGGAGATTGGCCTTGATACCTGGTGGCGGCTCGAACACAAATATCCGCCCGGCTCGCAACAGATTCACTGGTACTTTGGGATTTATTTCCATTGTCAAGAATAGTCTGAAGCCGGCATGCGGCTGCAGGCTGTGTAACTTTTTCTCCAGCTGCACCAGCCACTGTGGTGCTAAATGTACGTTCTTAAGCATGACCCAACGACCGGCTTTGACTGCCATATTTATTGCGCGGTCAGCTTGGTTAAAACCTTCAGCAGAACCGATGGCAATGCTCACTATTTGCTTGCCCAACTCGGCAGCCAGATCGTCAACACGACCCGACGCATCGAAACCCGGCACCGAACAAAGCAACGCTGGAACCGCTGCTTTAAGTTGATTCTCAACTACTGATGCAAAGTCGAGCTCAACTTCAGCTGCTGCCATAAATTTGTCACCCAGCGCCGAGTTTATGAACAACGCTGCTGCAGCGATAACGCGGTCCGGTCTGAATGCTTGGATTGCCAGTAACTGATGAATTGCGTTGCCTATTGGCGACAACAATTTGTCACCACGTTCTTTCATCACATCGTCTTCGTCGTCATCATTGCCAGAGACAATCAATTTTTCTTCCCACAATTTAGGCACCGCGGTCTCCGGAGTCGGTGACTGCAGCCAGGTCGCGAACTCTGCGCTGTTTTCCTGAATGAATTGCGGGAGTTTTTTGAACGCCGGCAGACGGAGGCTCAAACGCAGCATGGCTTCTTGCTGTTCGGAAGTCAAGTTTGGTATCAGAGGTCCCCGTACATTCATGACACCCTCTTTGCCGCGTAAGAAGAAAGTAAACTCTGGGTCGTAAGTAGATTCGCTGACGATGCCTTTCAAGTGGATGCGACAAAGCAGCAACGCGAAGGTCATTCTGTCGGCGTGGAGCATTCCACGGGCGACACGTTCGTAGCACAGAGAAAATAGGTCACTTGTTATCAAAGACAGTCGCTGGGTGTAGTCGGATATGCCAGTTAATTTTGGGTTCTGCGAGAGGACAGATGTAAATATATCCAAAAACATTTTAAGCGAGTACTGGTACAAGAAATGGATCTGATTGAGACTGTCCATTGTGAAGTAAATGTTGGAGCAGGCTTGCGACAATGGTAGATACTGATGTGATACAGTGTCAATTTCACCGATAACTTTATCAGTTTCTTCGACTTTCTTACTTATGTCCGCTGCTTCTTGTTTCAGGGTCTCCAGCGTAGTTATCACCGAGTCGTCGTCCAGTATTTTACCTTTAGCGTCATTAAGTGCCTGGAGCAACGACTTCTCGAGCTGTCTCAGACGCAGATGGAACTCTCCCTGCAATTTCAACAAGTCCGAGCGTTTTTCATCGATATCCGGCCGCTCTGCTTTGAGAACTTGGTTCAAACACTGGCTCTGTAGCGAACTTCTGGTGACGGTGAAGTTTACGAATGTGACACGTGAGCATATGTCGGGCGGAAATTCAACAGTCGGGTCACGCGTTGACAGGAAAATAACAAACGACGGCGACAAATCGATGTCCTGGTCACCCAGAGTTATCAGGACTCGGCCACCAGTGCGGCGTAATTCCCGGTTCAGTACTGGGTTCAATATCGGATCGTAATTCTCAACGTCTTGCACCAGCAGAGGGTTACCGAACCGCAGCGCGCTCTCTAGGTTCTTCCTGAAGGAGTCGTCCAAGAAACTTGTCTTAGTTATCTTGCGGTCTTTGAATTCATTCATTATGAATTCGGTGGCTTGTCCGGATGGGTCTATTATCAACGGGTACCTGTTGAACCGCTTCAACATTATCGCGTTCTCTGTGCAGAGATCGTCAGTGGGGAGAGCATTCGCCTGCCAACGCAGACGTTCATCTGGATTGGACAGATACTCAGTGCGGGCAATGTCTGGTCTGAATTGTAGATTAGCATTCTGGAGATGTTGACACCAGGTGGTGAATAAATTCTGACGATAATGCTGATCAAAGTACCCAGCGTATGCTAAAAATGCTGAAGACAGCAACACGTCGCCGATAATTGTTGACATTTGGCTGCGGAATGTTTCACTTGTCGCTTCCCACCTCTCGCGCTCAATTACCAGGGACTTTATCAGCGCTATTGAACGGTCTACCTTCCCCTGGACGTTCTCCAAGTCGGTTTTTATCGCCTGGGCTTGGGATATCAGCTGCGCGTACTCTTCTTTGTATGACGCGATACTCAGTTCTAGTTCTGCTATCAGTTTCTTAACTTCCTCTCCCTTTTCTTTGTTTGTCTCTGCTTGTCTTTCCAGTGAGTAAAGCTCTTCGCGAAGAGGCTCCACGCGCTTCAACATGTCTGCGTACTCAATCTAAATAATTGTTTATTTATTTATTTTTTTATTATATTGTTAGTTAAATAAAAATGCACCTGAAGATCAGAACATTTTTGCGGAACGAAAATAAAAAAACAAAATGAAAAGTAAAAAATCCACAGGACCTAAATTACAAAAATTTATTTCATTTTTGTTGGGCAAAAAATGTTCCGATCTTCAGATGCATGAATAAAAAAGTAAAAAAAAAATAAAATAAAATAATACCTGAGCGGTTGCCCACTTGACCATAGGACCACATGCCATACTAGCACGATTAACTTTTTCGAAATTGTAATCAGGATTACTGAGATAGCGGCTCTTCATCTTATCACGCACCTCATCCCTAAAAGTAATTAAAAAAACAATCAACAAATAATTATTACCATTAATATAAATAATTAAATTTTTTTAGTAAACTTTTCATTCTCGTTTAGTTAAAAATTTACAAGACAGTTGCAGTTGCAGTTGCAGTTAATTAAAAATTGTTAGGACAAATAAATAATTTAATTATAAACATTAGAGTGTTACGGACAGAGATTAAATTAAAATTAGTGAAGAAAATCACCAGTCGGTTTGGTTTTCTGCTCAAAGTCGAATTCAACTCAACGTGATGACGCGTAATTATTTATATAATTTTTTTTTTAAACAATTATAGATGCATGCTTACGTAATATCCTCAGTACTGAAATTAGAGACAATAGTATTGATAAAGTTGTCTCGCATGATGACAGCACGAATCGATTTCCAATCGCTTGCATTTTCACCTAATAATAAACATATTGATTCCAGTGCAACTTTAACGATTGCCGGTGGGTTTGCCATCGAACGGACTTCAACCAAATGCTGTTTCTTTATTGATTTCACCGCTAGATTCGACAGAATTAATAATAAAATTGTTAATTGACAATTAATATTTACAATAGCGTTTAAAATAAATTAATAAGTAAATGAAGAATAGAAAACATGTAATTAATAAAATAAATAATTAAGAATAAATGAGTAGTTAAATTAAAACCAAGTGGTTATCAACATAAAAGAAGCCGGCAGCAGCTTACTGTAAATTTTTATGTACATAGTTAGATATTTTGTGCTGCAATTAAAATTACCGTCTTCAAGACCTTAGACTAGACAATTAATTACTTAATAATTGAGTAAGACCAGTAAGCGAGGTATTAATTTGATTTTTTTTTTACAAGTCCCAGCCAAGACGTCGAACATTCATATTGATTATTGATAACTCATTATCCTCATCATTATATTTCTTACGTTATGTCAGATGTGTTGAAATTAACGATTGTCGGTATAAAGTTGTCTCTCATTGTGACAGCACGAATTTGTTTCCAATTATCAGTTGTGTCGCCAAGCAAAAAACATATTGACTCTAATGCCAGTTTAATTATCGCGGGTGGGTTTGCCATTGAACGAATTTCCACAAGATGCTGGCGCTTTATTCCCTTTACCGCTGTACTCGTATTTTTAATTTATTTATTAAACGATTCCATAAATGATTAAAATTATAATTTAAATTAAATTAAATTCTAGGTAATAAATGAAAATAAAAATAATGATAATTAAATCGGCTGATAAATATAATAAATAAAATACCATTTTGTGCATCGATAACTGCTGGCTCAACTTGGGCCAAATCAGCCATGACGTCTTCTCTTTTCTGGTCAATAGCAACTGTCTGAATTGCTAATTGCTGTTGGATTTCTTGGCTCTGTACTTTTTTCTTTTCAGCTTCCTGTTGGTCTTTAACCATTTGACGTAATTTCGCATTAGCCGCATCATTTTTAGCTTGTAGTTCCTTTAAAATTAAACAATTTATTGAAACATGCATATTTTTTAATTAATTAATTTATTTATTTATTTATTAATTAGCTACCTGAGATTTTACGGCCAAGCTTTTTTGCATTTCCTCGACCTGCTCAACAGTCTCAGCAATTTTACTCAACCCAACATTAAGATGTAACTGCTGCTCTTCCAAGTCACTGCGTTTTTCTTGATACAGTTTGACAAAGTGATTGATAAAATCTAAGTAGTGACGGGGAGTGATGGCCATCGTGCGGCTGCCGCGTTTTGCGAGTCTCGCGTTTGCTTTGTGGAGAGTCTGGTGTACGTAGACGAAAGCGTTAATGACGGCGTCACGGTGATTTGGTGGATTGGGAATTAGTGAGCAAGCTGATGGGAAGAAGTCGGGACATCTCCACGACGGGCGTTCGAGGTCCACACGGGAAGTGAACTCTTTGCCGACTTGGAACAACGCGTTGTCTGACCAGTCACCGAACCAGTTGAGGACACAACGATTGAAGAGAGCTGGTGAGGTCGCGGCGCGGTCCTTGAGTCCATCTGTACTAGGATTCATTGTGAAAACAACGTGCAAGTTCTTCATGACTTGTCCGGTGAACCATTTGTAGAGCTCTTCATTTGAATCCAGCATCAGTCCTTCGCGCTGGGCGCCTTCTTTGCACTGAGTCATCAGCGTTGTGTACTCATCGCCCTCAAATAGACCCGGTACTTCACCATTAGCCAGCAATGTGTTCATACGTTCAAGGAATCCAGACTCCAGGACATTGGATTCATCCAAAATGAATGCAATCTTCTCGTCTTTGCATCCCGAGCGTCTCAGAACTTGTCTCAGATCTTCATCAAAGTCTTCTCCGGTGTACTTGTTGTGTACTTTTATCTGGAATATCGACAGACCGTTCATCCAAGCGACGAAACGTGACAGAGTCGTTTTACCAGCACCAGAAACACCTATTAGCAGTAAATGTCCCTGCGGCTGACGGAAGATACGATCTATACGCAGCACGTGCTCCAATACTTCATCAAATAGCACCAGCGGCACATCTAGCTCTTCTTCATAAAATACTTTAAGTCTTGCGCGTACATAATCACGTAGCTCTTGTCTATTAACTGGGACGTAGTCTTTTGACAGCCAGTTGCTGTATAAAATAGGACGTGATAGCGCTTTTTCTCTGTCGACGCCCAGGAAATGTTTCGTGGCGACGACGTCGATGTTCTTGTTCGTCCAAGCACGTTCAGCGTCTTCAACAAGACGGTCTTGGAATAGACGCAGCGCTTCGTGGGCCCATAAACGCACTAGTCCTTCAACGGACAGACTGTCTAGTGGGCGAATTGCTTCGCAGATACCGCGAACCCATCGTGTCATTTCACGCGGCGAGTACACGTAGTGCGGCTGCATGTCCTGAGTGAATTTCTCTTGCGACGCTAAATAAAATTCTACCATCGCATTGGTCAGCGGTTCAGCGTAACCCCTCAGCGATGGAGTCAGACGCAGCATCGCGCGAGTAAATGTACCGTAGATTTGTTTCAATGATGTCTCGCCAGGATAGTCTACGTAGATAACTGGAACATGTCGCAAAAATCTGTGGCTCAATGGTTTTCTGCCAGGATCTGTAGGCGGGTTGCAGGCTCCGACGAACTGTATCCGTTCCAGAGTCACCCAGGCTTGATCGCTCGTACGATAGAACCCGCGATGTTCAACCAGCTGACGTAGGAATGATATAACTCGCTGGGTACCATAATTATCCATGTCCGGTAAATTTATTTCATCGCAAAATAGCACCAGCCATTTACCCAACTGCACTGGTGACAAGATAACGCCATTGGGTGTTTTACGATACTCGCAGTAGTGGTCAAATGTTTTTAGTAGCAGCTCTGGTGTTGTAGCTGATGAGAAATTTAAACCTACTACTTCCATGTCCGGGAGAGCACGGAGGGCTGAGAATAGTGTCATTGTTTTACCGGAACCCGGAGGACCGCAGAGGACGAGAGGTTTGTGTTCAGCCAACCATGTGTACAATAAACTCTCGTGTCTCACAGTATCAAGAGTGGGTACGACAATGTCGGGACTCGCAACTTTATGGGTTTCAACTTCAATTTGCGGGACTTTGTTGCTCCACGGCAACCATTCCCCGTGTATGTTAACTTCAAAGTCTATTATCGGTATGTTATTGCCTTGGGGCAGCGGCACTGTGGTGATGGATCGTATGAAATCACCGAGATCAGACCTTACCTTAAGTTTAGCATCTCCGGCAAAACTCCACAGCAGCGCGTAGACCAAACATTTGGGCATGTAGCGTTCTAACTGCTCACTCGGCAACGGGAAGTCGATATGCGCGTGATTGTACTGCAGGACATTGCGTACAGCTTGGTTGAGCATCGAGAAGAGTGAACTCAGTGCACGTAATCTTGTAAAGTCCATAATGTGTTCCTGTTTCATCGCGTACTCGAGACACCGCACAACCAGACCGTCGGGCGCGAAATAACTCTGGAGAATACTCGCGACTTCGCACTGGACTGACAGACCAGGTGACATTGTGTCTTCTTTGTTGTCTCCGCCAATCATTTTCTTGCTCAAAGTGTTGTCCTCGTCATTGTCTTCGAGCGGTATGTTTTTCAAACGCGACAAGTAATTTTCAAATATCATTTCCGTTGACAAAACGTCCTCAGAGAACCAGACCATACCACAACGCGATACTGTCGCCAGAGTTGCGTACTTCAAGTCCTGTACTTCGAACATAACACGGACGTTTGGCGGCAAACTCAGTCGCTCTCCGTTGGGTAGAGTCAGCAGCTTGTTGTCGTCCAACACTGAATTCAAATTCTCAACCCACTCGGGATCAACGTCACCGTCGAATATTATCCACTGGCGTTTATTTATTTCGCCACGGACGTTGTCTATTATTTTACGCAAGATGTGAGTGAACAATCCGTCAGTCCATTCCCGAGTATTTGGATCCAGGACTCCGTAAAGTGTCTCTTTGCTTATAGCTTTCGGGTCAATTACGTGCGCGACGCCTTCGATTCCTTCGAATCGCTCTAGTGCTTTAAGTAATATTTTCCAGGCCGTCGTCTTACCAGATCCGCTTGGCCCCACCATCATCAACCCGTGATTTAAATTACATATCTGATACAATTGCAGTACCTGGAATAAAATAATAAATCATATTAATTACTCAGTATCAATAGATATTTTATTTTTATTTAAGTAGATAATTAAAACTTTTTTTTTTTTTTTTTTTATAAGCGATTCATTACGCAAACAAAGGGAGACAATGGCAATTAAAGAGCATGTTTATTGTTAAATCTCACCTTTTCTACCCACGTTTCACCGACCAGCTCCTTATTGCGTGCGTAAGATAAATTGTGATTTTTTTTATATATTATATTTACAATTACATTTACAATTCTATTACTAATTATTTAAGCGGTTATTATCATTTTTTAAATTAAGATAATTATACTTTTATTTATGTTCATTTTAAAAAAAATTTTTTTCAACAGACTGAGAGCCTGATTATGATTAAAAAATTTACCAGCATATTTTTTAGACAGTTTTATACAAAATCAGATGATACTGAAGTTAGTCGACGTCTAATAATTTTTGAAATTTTATAAGAATGATAAATTATAAAAAAATAAAATATTCAATAAATTGCACCTATAGCTTTTTTAATTTTCTACATGCGCATATTTTTACTTTTTTTGTAATTTGTATTGAAAAAAAATCTGAAAATTGTTAATTGTCTGCTAACTTCAGGACCATAAAATTAAACGTATCGTCATATTTACAGTTTATTTGAAATAATTTTTGAAAAAAGTCATTTTGACGGTAAAAAAAAATTTCTTAAAGAAATTTTATTAATAATAACCTCTTTGAATTTCGCATACAACTAGCACCGTGTACGTGCGTAAATATACGTGTACATTTAGATTAATAATTAATCTACACCAAATGGGAATTCTTTGGATAATAAAAATAATTATTTAAAAATTAAATTACCTTTTCTTGCCAAGCTCCGCCTTGTTCGTCATCGCCTTCACCGCAGACCAGATACTCTTCAGCGCAAACTTTTCTTATTTGATCTTTGAGTCCTGTAAAAAAAAAAAAAAAAAAATTTACAATATTCAGTATCGGTAATTTTACTTGTGAAGTTAAAAAAAATAAAAAATTACCTTTCATTTCAGCTCGCGTGTAATTGACGCTCGGGAAGACGTCATTGAGGAGACTGAATAGCAGCGGAATATCTTCAGCGACTAATTTAGGAACCATTGTCTCGCAGACGGATTGTATGAGAATTTCTTGTTCCGGCAAATTTTCGGCAATCGAAGCTTCATCAATATTATCTTCACCGCTTCTCTGTATCATATTCTCCTTGATCCTCTGTATTCTGTCTCTCTTTACATTACCAGCGGATATCAGGACAGACTTCAACGCACGTAATCCAAAGTCGTAGTGCGACTGATTGGACAGTTGTTCATCGCACAATTTAAAGAACGGGACAATCTTGCAAGCTAATTTTTCAGCAGATCTGAATCCTTGACTGAATAGCATAACTTCGGCAATTAATTGACGATCGGGTGTCGTCATGGCCAACGATCGGAATAATTTTTTCAAATTATCTGGCAGATTAGAACGTCCAGCATATCCTGGATTCATGGTGATAAATATTGCCATGTCTGTTGATACTTTTACTTGTTTGCCGACCAACTCGACGCATAAAGTCGTCGCTTCTTTTTTCGTTCCTTCCATTTGACTCTTGAGAGCTTCCTGGATGGTCTGTACCTGCTGCGATACCGCGGACAGCATTCGTTCTTCAAGACGATTGAACTCGTCGAAGCAACCCCAAGCACCAACTTGACAAAGACCCACAAAAATACGTCCCATTGCTTGGAAATCAAAGGTCTCGTCGCAGTTAAACACCAAAACGAATCTACCCAGTTGATGTCCCAGTGCTTTGACTGACTCTGTCTTACCGGTACCGGCTGGACCGAAGGGAGATCCACCGAGACGAGCCTCTAAAGCCTGAGTCATTGTCAAGTAACAGCGATCAGTGAGCGGTGTCTGCACCAGGCGGTCTTGGACGCCCAAGTACTCGAATCCGTAGAAAAATTTAGCATTGGCCATGTGTATGGTCAGCTGCTGCAGCACTTCCGTCTGACGCGGGTCGAAGTAGAATCTCATTTCGCACAACCACTCGAATGCTTTAGGGTTGGACACTTTGTTGGCAATCAAGCGACGTGTCACCGTACGTTTATGGACGAACTCGTTAATCAGATGCTCCAATTTTTTACGCCTCAGTGCTGGTTGCTCCTGAAGAACAGAGTCAGCGAGGACATTAAGAGTCCCCTCAACTTGGTTCAGTACCCGCTCCATAGGATTTTTATCACTTGGCTGGGATTGCGCCTCGTGTAACGCTGCTTCTACGTCCTCAGACCAGAGTATTTGGGCAGCTAGTACAACTATCTGTGCTTGGTAGTTGTCGCACCAGGTCATAAAAGCATTGGCGTTGATGTTGCCGTCTTTGAACTGTTTTATATCGGACACAGCTTTGGCCAGCGACGATGCCAGAGTGACTCGCATTTCTTTCTCGACCAGCGTCAGCCACTCGTTTATCTTAGGATGCTCGATCGTCGACACCGGAGTCTGGAAGCTCACTTCCTCGCCTTCACGTGATGCTATTCCCGTAATCACTGTGTTGTCCTCGTTTAGCAAAATAGCCGCGACCCCAGCGAACATTTTTTTGAAATGTTTCTGCAGACGCGCGACATTCTTGCTGTTGCCAATTATTTCAAGCAGATCTTCATCACCGACAAAGTAAAACCGGGGAAACGAGGTACGTTCTCGTTCTAGATATTCACCAAGTGCTTTCTGTATCTTGCCCAGTAGATCCGCTAAACGTTCTAGCGCTCTCTGTACTCCGGGAATGTTCAAAACGTCCATTACCATCGGGGATTTCGATACTTTTTTCATCAAACCCAAAAATTCCGAGCTTATGCTCTGGAAACGCGAGGTCTCAACGGGTAACAAGGTTTTGATATCAGCGCTGCCTGAAAAAATACCTTCCAGATAAACCCATCGTCTTTGCACGTCAATCCATACGTCAAACAGTGCATTGATGCGATTCAATTTCTCTTCCCACGTCAGGGCTTCCTCTTCAAAGACTTTGTAGTAAGGGGAGAGCTTCATAGCAGCCACTGAATTAATATGTTCTTTGACTTTGTTAAACAAATCATCCCAACCTCTTATCAGTCTACATTTACTTTGATAATTAATCAGATCCAGCTCATAAGTTTGCCAGGACTCGCGCACTTGCTTCAAGAATTCCTCGAGCGCCATTTCTCCCTGCGCAACTAGAATAATATCCTTGACAATGCTCTCGTTCTTCTGCAAATTTACGTCCCAAACCTGACCCAGCGTCAACTCACTCAGGATCCAATTAACGCGGAGCTGTTTGGTCAATTGTTTCCAGTGGCGTTCTTTCAATGCGTCGGATTTCAATTCGACAATCAACATGTTTACTTTTGTGTAATTGTGCAGCATTTTTTTAACGTACTCGTACGATGAATACTGACGTAATCTAGCGGGCAGTTCTTTTAATTGCGCCATCATGGTGTCAAGCTGCTGACGTAACTTACGCGGCTGCACAGACAGCCAGGGTTTCTCTCTAGTCTCGTCAATCTGCGCCCATATACGGGACAACTCGGACCAAACACCTCGCAAGTCTTGTAATTCTTCAAACACGACTTGCATTCTGTCCTCACTGGTGCTCGATACTCCGCCGGGTTCTTGTAATTCAAGTGCTTCTTTAGCTTTGGCAACGTTATCACGTTCTTCCTTGAGACGTGCAAATTTA
Source organism: Microplitis deprimator (assembly GCA_964016945.1). Taxonomy (NCBI): domain Eukaryota; kingdom Metazoa; phylum Arthropoda; class Insecta; order Hymenoptera; family Braconidae; genus Microplitis; species Microplitis deprimator. The sequence goes on along the minus strand of OZ024709.1, from coordinate 21,447,516 downwards.
CTTTCAAACATCTGAAGCTGTTGGAGCGCTTCATCTGGTCTCAAGTGACCTTCCACTGGTTTCCCACGTTCCCAATCACCCAGAAAATCAGTGGTACGTGTCTCAACGGCTTTATCTTCGGCAACTATTTTCATCTGGAGTGAAGCGACTTGAGTCTGTATACTCAAGTCTTTGCGTTTTATTATTTCATTGAATGCGCCCCATTCGCCCTCGATGTTATCAACGTGCAGCCACGATGAAGGAAATTGGAATCGTTGACGTTCAAGAATGCGCTGTCCCTCACGGTAAATATCGACTTGTTTTTCCCAGACCTTCATCTTGCGTTTCAACGACTGGACATAAGTAATGAAACCTACTGCGTCTGTGGTGCTGGCGGCTTCTATTGACTGTTGCTCTAAATCGCTCCGTGACTTGGAGACCTGAGCATGGAAACTGGTCATTTCATTGCCTAGAAGGGCTCCGAATTTACCGAGAGTTTCTTTGTGCCATGAGTCATATTTCAATGACACTTTGCTCTGCACTTTGGCGAAGTCGATTATAACAGGACCGAATTCGCGACGCGTGTCCGATGTGTCGAATGTCGTGCGCGTTTTCTTGATGTCATTAAGACATTTCATCCATAAATTAATATCGTCGCCAAGTTTACCGTAGAGATTGTCCGGCTGAAGGTCCCAGAGTGCTTGGTAACGCAGCCACTGGTCGACATACTCGGCCACGTCTTTTATTTTCGACTCAATGGATTCATAAGCAGCTTCCAGCGGTTGCTTTCCGGCGGGCAGCTTCGTCAGGAGATTTCTGTAGGTCCCGGACTCTGGTTTGTCGAGTCCCACTTGATAACGCGAACTCTGGAGTCGGACTTGTGAAGTGACGATCGCTTGCCACGCGAACAGCTGCTGCATTATTTGGAAACGCGCGTCTTCAATACTGGGATAGAGATACATAGTCTGGTTTGTAATTCGCACTTCGTGGATCTGGTTCTGTATTTTGGGATCACCACCGGGTTTATGAGTTGGTTTTGCTGGCGCGTCGGTGTCCATACTCAAGTCAACTTCTTTTTTTTGACCCATCAGAGCGTCTGTCCAGGCTTTTATTCCGGCTTCTAGTCGCGCTGCTAGATTTTTTTCTACTTCTTCGTCCAACCTGGCCACCCAGATGTGCAAGTTCGAGTAGTTCTTCAATGACAACTCGTCGACGGACTTTTGGATTTTTGCTAGAATGTCCGCGAATGTGTTCGCTGAGTATGGGCAGGTTTCGAGAGATCTTACATCGACGTCCAATTGCTCTTCGACTACCAGAAGATCGTCGACTTTTTCTTGAAACTGGACCACTATGTCCGACAAACGCTGGACGTATGGATCCAACTTGTAGCTTTCCCAAACTAATGCTATTCCCTATTTAAATTAAAATATATATTTTATAAATATTAATAATAATAATAATAATAATAATAATTATTATTATTTTTTGACAAATAAATACCTCAGAAAATAAAGACAGAACATCTTTACGCATGCCAGCAACCAGTGGAATAATACTCGCTTTGTCTTCAATCTAAAATAAAAAAAAGTCATTCAATATTTTATTTTAAAAATGATAAATAAATTTTAGAATGCATCAATACATAAAATAATTACAATGCTAAAATACAACTTAAATTCTTTAAACAATAAATTTTTAAGCGATGCAAACGAAAATATGCCATTTAAATTTAATAGATACTTATTTATAAATATATATGTATATAAATAATACGACAGGCTGTAGAACTTAAAATAAAGGGAGAGGGCCAATCGAAAATGCTTTTCATAAATTATAATCTAGTTACAATGAATTATTTAAATGACAAGCAGGCAGACAATTGCGTTGAATTATTTTTCTGGCGGTAATAAACTACCTTTAACGTGGGACAGTGGGGACTCCGAGATGTGAGCTAAAAAATTGTGTAGATATAAGAGCAATTAGACACGATCTCATCTATTGTAATCCTAATACTGCACGTAAGAGTGCGCAGTACTCTATTTTTAATTATTAATTATATTATATTTATTAAATTATTATCAAGAATATTGACGACTGAGATATGAGACCCAGTACCCGATCACTCATGTATAATTTTACTAAATATATATATATATATATATAAATACATGGAATGATCGGGTACTTAGATCTTTTACCTTTCGATTAAATAGTCAGTAAAAAATAAAAATGATGGCTTACTTTTTCCAGAGTTCTCTCGTAAGTCCTGATACTTTCGATAAGACTGATAGCAAATGGGTACAGCTGATTGGCTTGGTGAGCTTTGTTGACAATCGCCAGTGGGACGCGGAACCCGAGATTCTTAAGATTCCTCACCTCCTTGGACAGCATGATGATCTCCGGCAGGAAGTTTACTTTCAACTTCAACACATTGCCGCGTCCGGAGCGGGACCTGACAGTATCGATGGTGAAAATCCTTCCGGTAACTCCAATATTTCTTTGCTGAACTTTGCGCGCCCACTCGTCAAATATTTCCTGTGTGGACAGCTTGAGTCTGAAGGAGTCTCCGTCGGCCTTGAGCTTCTGTCCTTCAATATGGCTCTCCCAGCCTTTGCCCAGAACGTCTTCGACGCGCTTAAGATACATCGTCAGCTGGTAATCAATCTGCTTGACCCAAATAATAGACCCCGAGACCGGTGGAATGTCTCTGACCATGCTCATCTTGCAGCACTTGCTCTGCGGATATTGTACTTTGAATTTCTCATGGAGCGCCTCGATGTCATCCTTGACGCGCTGAATCAGCTGGGTCTGGTACTCCCGAATAGCCCCGCGTATATGCGGTCTTACAAACAGAGCGTTGAAGCGTGAAAATATTCTGAACATTTCATTAGCATTTTTGGCGGTTCCCAACTGGTCACGTAGATGAGCTGTGATTCGTGCTTCGACGCGTTCAATTCGCTCTTCGTACCGATGAACTGCAGCTTCCCATGACTCAAGACCCTCTTTAGTGATATCCAGACAATCAACTTCCTTGACATTCTCGTAAGCCAAATTAACTTCCCCGATAGCATTCGCATCGGCAGCATCAAGCGCGAATTCAACCTTAACATTATCATTGTCCTGATTGTCAATGTTACTAGCAGAGTTGTTGCTATTCTGTCGCACTGTAGGTCTCAATACACGAACAATGACTGTACGCAATTGTTCATGCTGTCTTCTGAATCTGCGCATCTGCTCCATACGTGTTTGGAGTTTTTTGTGAGCTGGGGATACTCTCCAGACCATCTTCATATGCTCATCTCGCTTCTTTTTAACAAAATCACGGAGCAGTCCCGTTAGTTTGTCGTATTCGTCGTCCCAGGTATTGAATACTTCGAAGCACTGAGTCATTACTTTCTCGAACTCATCAAATGGAATGTGCATCAAACGACGTGTGCCCAATACTTTAAGTAACTGCTGACTCAAGTCACGCGAAATCGCCTCAACTAGACGTAATACGCGTTGTATTGGGTACTTAGTATTACGTATTTTACGCATGTGCAAAAATATCTGCTGAACAGCTGCTCGTATGCGTTCTAACTCTGTTGCTGACAGTAAATCATTTATAGGAAAATCTTTCATCAGAGGATTGTAATCGTTTACGGTCGCCAAGGCTTGCTTCAGTCCGGTATCAGTGTCAAAACTTACTGTCGCATGAAAACGTTTACCGTGTTTGAGAATGTCCAGAGTCAATGTAACTTCAGTGCTCTCACGTTTTTCCTGTATGCGATGCAATGCCCGTTCTAAATTCAGCCAGAAAGATATTTCTTGCAAAGCAGTACCTGACTCTGGGTCACGATTCAACTTTGTTACTTTCTGTATCTCTTTGATCCACCGATTAACGCCATTCTGCAACTGGTTTAGGAACGTCGAGTCCTCGACCTTGTCGCCAAAGTCCGCGACTTTTGGTTTCCTGCCTTCGTCAGCACACTGTTTTATCACCTGCATCACGACCTGGTGAACCGGCAACGATATTTCGGGAATATCAATATTCTGTTGCAGATGCAAAAGTCCCATTTCTAGCTCAGCGATTTTTTTTTCAACTGACGGTGCCATTTTATCTCCGTCTCGATCAACACGTCCGGTTTCTTTGACGTAGCTCTTGAAAAAGGGTGCCATCGTCTTACTGATAGCGTGGAGAGTTTCGTACGGCGGTCCATCGGAAAAATTAACAATTCTCACTTGGGAGGATATCGACTTATCAGCTTCTATGACAGCACCTCGTTTGGTCAGCACCAGGGTACACATTTTTGGGTTCGTAAAATATATTTCCGTTGATATATAATACGTGCTGTCGCGGTCATCATCACCTTCACCACTTCCGTCTTCATCTGAAATTATAATCCCTCATTAATAATAAATAAATAAATAAATAAAATTTAATAAATTATACCTTTTGTTGAGCTGCGTTGAATACAAAGTGCCCATACTTGAAAGTCGGTTATAAATTTACGTATATAGTCTTGATGGCTCTTGTCATCAAGTGCTGCTACAAAAGCCAATGGTACACCATCTTCTTCAGGTGCCAATACTGTTATTATTTTGCGTAGAAAATTAGTGAAGGACGTAAAGTCAACGGTTGCTATTATTTGGGACTCTGGCGTGGGTTCACCAGACCCATCCAGTGAATCACCCATTGTGGCTTGCTCTTGAATTCCTGTCTCGTTACGATGACTACTCAAAATTATGTACACTATCTATGAACTACACTTAATTATTTATTTAATTATTTAATAATAAACACACGGATGATAAAAAATTAAACCATCGAGTTCTTTCTGCTTTTACGGTAATGTCAGAATTTAATAATAATTATTTTGCAGAAGCAACTCGTAGCACTCATTGCTCCTCCTCTGTAACTCTGTAAAGAGGCTGTCGCTGTCGTTGACGGTGACAATGAACATGAAAATGGAACAAGTGTAAGTGTTGGTAGCCAAGTGATGAATGAGTAATAAAATTAAGGTGACTTTTCATCGCTCGATGGAAAAATAATTATATAAATCGTTGCGATTGGTTGGTATGAAAAAAAAATTTACGAGATTTTAAAGAAATATTAATTATTGACCAATAGAAAAGTCAGTACTTTTTTTTTACCCCGCGTTCTGAGCTTTGGAAGGGAGAAAAATCGATAAAGTGGATTCCGAACTGTATATAGTGATGATGGCTGCACGGCGGGAAAATTCAATTTTAAATTTTATTTTAATAATTCATAAATTTAATTATTTTACGACTTAGTAATTATTATTATTTATTTTTAAGTAAATTTATTTTTACAAGAGTTTATTTTCCTAGAAATATTTGTTGGTTATAGAGGGATTTTATTTGAAGTTTGAATCTCGCGGTAAAGTAGGGGGCGCGTGCGCATAATTTGAGAGCCAATCAGCGATGAGTATTTTCCCTCGGGTTACTGACTGCGCATTCTGACGCGTCATTGTCGTTCAGTCTCAGCAACAAGCGGCTGCTCTGCATCAGCGGTAACTTTTTATAATTAATTACACGTTTTTAATTAATATTATTCATTAATTTGAAATTAAATATATATAATAGAGTCGCGGTAATAGATGAGGTTATTAATTTATGTAAATTATCGGTTGTCGTGGCTTACAATCGTCTTGAAAATTTTGGTCAGCTCTGATGAGCGTGAATGCAGCAGACATGAGACAATCTATAAATTTCAAGTTAATAAATAAATTAATTTATTAAAATAACTAAAATAAAAAAATACGCGTACTGATTTTTTTAATTATCTATAGGCGCATTCTTTAATTTTTATTTTACGTACATTTTATTTATTTATTCGAAAATTTTTAAATTGCCAGTTGTTGCTACATTCACACTCATGGGCGCGAATGTGAATATACTAGACATCAGACAAATTTAAAATTATAAATAAGTAGAGTATATAATTAATAAAATAATATTTGTAAAAAATGCACTTATTAATTTTTAAAATTTTTAAAAACGCATTTTTTTTAAATTTAATTTTATTAATTATTTACTCTATTTATTTATAATTTTAAATTTGTCTGATGTCTGCTACATTCACACCCATGATATCTTATAGTAAAAAAAAAAAAACCCAAAAATGCGAGCATAGAAAATTTATATTTTTTTTCTCCGTGTATGGTGATGTTGGTGTTGGTAACAGTGACAGTAAATAAAAATTTTCTAACTAATAATAAATTTTTTAATCAGTTAATGTGTAGTGATAGTAAAGTGAAGTTTAGTGTCAATGAAGTGAAGTGAAGTTTAGTGGTAGTACAGTGAAGTGTAATGTTGGAGATGATGAATCCTCGGAGCTACTGATTATCCTGCAGATCATCATGTGATTGTCAGCTGAGGTGAATACAATAATAATTATTAAAATTTTTTTACAAAAAAATTTTCTTTTCCTATAACAGAATTTTTTTCTTTTCAGATCATCCCGAATCCGAAGCCTGTTGCGAGTATGGTGAGTCAATGCATGCTATTATTATTAATTTAAATTTGAAATCGTTCGCGCCATCGGCGGCCATGTTGAGACAACAGTGACCTCTTTACAAAAACCACCAAGCGGGAAAATTTAAAACCGATCAATAATTAGCGACATGATAATGATAAATAAAACCAAAATGATATTCGATAGAAATTTTTATTAATAATAATAAAAAATTAAATTAACAGCAAGAAAAATAACAAGAGAGTAGCAAATAAAATTAGTGAGTCGTAGAATAATCGGCAGCTGAATTACATTAATGTACAAAATAGTATTAACTATTTTCGAAATCATAAATAACTTCATCACGAAATAAGCTGTAGTATAATCCGGGGCAGTTAGGAGCCAAAATGGAGTGATGAATAACCAGGTAATTATCAATGTCAAATCGTTAAAATGCGCTGATCTTATGCGATCGACTTCCGGATGTCCTCCTCCCTTTACACAAAGTGTTATTTTATCGTTTTTCATCCAAACTCTGTCTTCCTCACTGTGGATCGTCTGGAATTTAGGATTTAATTTATTTAAATTTCTACGCGAGTCCCATAAATTATATAAAATAAAATAAAAAGTTAATTAATTACCTGAGTGCGAACGCGAATTCGACCAGTGACCCACGTTAAGGTCAGCAGCTGAATTATAAAAATACTTGCTGACCAAGAATACAAAGTATCAAATTTTTCAAACGTGTCACTTATATTTTTATCGTCTAAAACCATATTTTTTTAGTTTATTATATTTTTTGTTGTACAACAAATTACTCTGTTAACTCAACACGTGTTTCAAACGCGGTGTTTTGCTCTGTATAATAATAATTATAATAATTATTATTATATCTATATCTTCGTATATTGCTGCTGCTTGCCTGTTACAATACTGACAATAAATGTATACTATATATTAAAAGTTAGTTTCGACGGAACTTGACTATATATGTCTATCCTATCTGTATATATATACATTTTCTGCTATATAGGTATAGAGGTACACGGATAAGATAAATAGCCGACGGGGATCAGTTATCTTCGCACGGAATCAGTATTTTTTTATTTAGTTTTATTTTAGCCAACTAATGTCAGATAAATTTTTTTTAAAAAATAAAATTTTGTGGTACCAAATATATATAGAGAAGAAATCGATCAAGTGCAAATTGAATTCCGCGTAATAATAGATCTATTTTATTTCTTCTATGTACTTTTTATTGAATGTATAGATGTATTGAAATATAATATATATATATATATATATATATATATATATATATATATATATTAGTTTCCTATACTAGTCTCTATGAAATTATTATAGTCACGGGATATAAGTCTTCCTCTTTGCCGCACATATATATAAAGCATTATCTTGAATCCCTACTTGCAGCTTTCGCCTCTGATCGTAGATCTTCAGCTAAACTACTTTTTTATTTCGTTTTCTGTAAATTTATATGTATGTATGTGTATATTATATATAATATATTATACATACGTTTGTGCTTGGAGAAGTAATATTGTATTAGGGGAAATTTCGATATGCTTTAAACCAATGTTATTTATGTTCGTATATATATTTGAATTTTTTTCTCAATAAGACTTTACACGAGTGGTTTATAAATTTTTTTTCTCGAGTTGATAAAAAAAAATGACACATTTTTTAAATTATTGCTATGTGATAAATTTTCGGACGGAAATTGTAAAGGAATTTTATTTTTTACAAGTTATTGCTTAGAAATTTTGTATATAAAGAGGAAATCGGGACAAATAGGATATTCGGAGTAAAATGAAGTAGATCCGAAAATTATTTATTTTTTTTTTTATACACTGATAGAATATTTTAGCATTTAAAAAATGATGTCTAAGAGATGATTCTTTAAATTCTAAGAAATTCGTCTAACAGCGATAATATTCCTTTTTTTTTTTTTTGGACAAAATACTTTTTTATGTTTCCGCGGTTCAGGTGTTTAATTATTCATATTTAAAGACATAATCACCATGATTTTGCAAAAATGTGAAAGGTCGTTTATAAAATAAATTTAAATCAATTACAGTATGAATAATTTATTATTTTTCTACTTTAAATTAAGAGTAATAATAAACAGTTGCTAAAGTTTGATAAACAGTAATAGATAATCCTATAATGAAAGCCAAAAATCTCGCCGGTTGCCGTACAACAATAACCGCGTAAACAATAGTATGAATAATACGACTTATAGCAAATGTTTTTATTAAAAATTCCGCGGTAGAAGGATCTGGAGACGTAGTAAGCCAAAAGGCCGTGGATATCACCCAAGGTAAAATATTTTCCAAGTCATTTAAATGCGCTCGTCGACATCTCTCGACATCCGGATCGTCATACAAAACTTTAGAGCCTTTAATAAACATCGCATCTTCTGGTGACAGAAAAATCTAGAAAAAATTTCATTAAAAAAAATTCTCGTACAAAGCAGTGATAAATAAATATGATAAGCTTAGCAGACGATTTAAAATTTTTGAATTCTTTTTTTTTATATTTAATTAATTAAAAAAAAAAAACTAAAAAAATGCACACGTAGAAAATTTAAAAAACCATAGGTGCAATTTTCTGAAATGTTTTAATTTTTAAATTTATCGTTTTTAAATAAATCCAGAAATTATTATACATACTTTTTTGTAATGTCTCCAAAAACCAACTAAAGCAACGCTAAAAAAAATTTTCAGTACTAAAATAGATGCCCACCATGCAAATAAATAAAAATTTTCTTCATTAACGCGCAAGTTATTAGCTGTCATTATTATTTATTTATTTACTTATTAAATATAACTCAGTGTAATGTTTCACGTGCAGTGTCTTGATAGCTACTGATTCGAGTCCTTGATTTTATGTTGCGTTGAAAACTGGTTACATCGCATCGTGAATTTTTTTTCTCATACATTACACAATTACGTATATATATAAATATAAATATATTGATTTATTTACATATTGAACTTTATCACTCGGACACATGCGATCTTTTTTTTCGGTACTCAGATATTTAATACGATGACTATAAAAAAGTATTTACATACTTAAATATCATCTTTATTTCTATAATTATGCATAGAGATATATATGAAACAAAATATGAGAAAATGAAAATAAAAAAAAAACTTTTACATCCTGTTTAAAGAAAATATTTTTAATAAAATTTGAATTACAATTTATTTAACAGATTAAAAAGTAATAAATTTAAATGAATAAATACGTAGATAAATAATTAAATAAATAAAAATATTTAATAATTGTGAGTAATTATAAAAAACTCCACTGAGCAATATTACTTTTTTTAATATTTGACTGAATGGATACTTGAATGAGATTATTACCGAGGAAGAAGTCAGTGGCAACTATATTAGTCTGTTTCCACCATTCATTTTGAAATAAACTCGAGAGATTGCGATTTACCGCATCTGCCATCTGTCTGAGCCCAGCACCGCTCGGATTAAATATTATATCAAAAGGTCGTGGTGTAAGCTCAGCCATTATTGCCCAAAGAGGATTCAGCGTATTTCTTGGCTTTCTCTCTGGGCCCATTAGCACACTATTTAGGTATTCAAAAAGACCCTGAGCTGTTTGTTGGTTACCCCAGACTTGTGTTAACGGCGGCCAAAGCCACTCGTACTCTTTTATTTAAAATAAATATGTTCATTAGTATATTCGAGAATCCTCATAATCATTAATAATAAAATTAAAAAATTTATGTATAGATTTTTATTTTACCATTAACAGTATGTTTGTCGCCGTAACAAATTATTAATCTTCTTCCGCTGTTCCAAATTTCATTCAATGTCGGTCCGAGACCGTCAACTCCTCGACTGGGTTTTAGTATCAGCCCGCCGAATTCGCGATAAAGCATCGACGCCAACCGTCTATGACGACTTGGTCTGCTTTCAAATCCAATTGGAAATCTGGAAAATTTAATTATTTAATTAATTTCATGTCAACTGATCCAACCTATAGATGATCCAATCACGGTAGTAGCAATTCGATTTATCCTTTTTGTTTTTAGAATCTATTAAACTGGAAAAAAATTGCGAGTGAACGCGGATTTAAATAAAATCCGCATCACTCCAAAATTACTCCACCCATAAAAAAAATCCATATTCATTTCGCATGCAGAGTGATTTTTTTTTAAACTCCGGAACTCCGAGTGACGGAGTGAATTAGGATTGAAATAAAATCCGTATTCACTCCGAATTTTTTGCAGCGTAGATTGTCATGGTATCAGTTATCTGTATACCTGTTATTAAATTTGTTAGATGTAATAGGTACCTATGAAAATCGAGGATAACAACTTCACCGCGAGCGACATCCAAAAAATTTCTCACATCTCTGATAATAGTAGTAAGAGGATTGATGCGTATTACGTCGTGATTAACCCAAAATCTACCTGACGTATGATTAGTATCTTCTGCGCTATGGGAACCATTATGCATCGGTGGGGGATAATGACCTACTCTGATATCTAGGTACCGTATCCCGTGCACCAATTGCGTCCATACATCACGATCTTGAGTTAATAAATATCTTTGGAATGCGTCTTTACGAGTTAGATCTTCGTGCTTGTAACATCCTGAGTTGTGAGTTCCAGGTATCATCAGACTTCCTATTGGTAATCTTCCTAATTGCCTTCTGTAAATTTATATATCAAATTTGTAATCAGCATATATCTCAAATACTTGATTAATTTATTCCTAACAAGCAATTTGAAGTTTTGTAAAAATTTCATTTTATATTTTAAATTTCGGAAGTCGGTAATTGAAATCAATTGATTATTTATTTTAATTCTGTTATCAATTAGTCTGAATTTGAAGGGCTTAAAAATATTTAATCGCGATATCGTTTTGTGAAAAGATGTTTTTAAGAAAAAAAATTTACACCTGAGGTCATACATCCAAGTTGGCCAAATTTGTAAACATGAACTTGTTAAAATTACATTATTTTTATATAATGCTGCATAGTGTTTCAAACAATGTGGTCCTGGTAGAGTTGCACCTCCCGTAGCATCCCAACCACCTGGTAAAGAAGGCCTTCCGACCTCAATATTTGTACGATAATAACCGTCCGGATGTTCAGCGAGTGTCAGTATCAATTGGGGCTGCAAGCTCTTGTCTGAAATATCAATCATAATTAATATAAATTTTATCTAACGCTTGTTATTTTATTATTTTTCCATCACTAAACTTCCGTTTTTATATGAAAAAGTAAATGAATTATTAAAATAAAATAAATTACTATGAATTGGATCGGCATTGAACACTTTTATAGTATCAGGAGGTTCGATATTCGGCTGACAGTCTAAATCCCAATTAACTTCAAGCTCCGCGTCAATTACTTTATCACTCGCTGCTATCGGTCGCCACAGTGACGATACTGTCAGCCATACTTTGCCGCATTGTGTTGAACGAGCTAATTATTTTATTTTAATTAAAATAAAAAACATAAAATAAGTCACCGAATTTTAAAGAAAAAAGTTAAAGTAGTCAGCACTTACCCACGTCCACAGTTAAAATAATGATCAGTATTTTTTTAAACATCTTCTGTCACTTCTCACATGAAAATTATCACTAAAATCATGAAATGATTGTGAGTAATTAGTAATTTACTTGAAAAGTTTATTTTTTTTTTTTTCGTAATGAAGTTTTTTTTTAAAATATAAGAGAATGAAATACAGTAGGTTTAGAGCGTGCAACTGATGACCAGCAGCAGCTAGTCATAGTTTAATCGAGATTTACGAACCGCACATACAGCCCCCGCTTTAGAGGTACTCATTACTTCCTCGTCAATTGCCCCCGACATAAGCACACATGAAATGCTATGAAGTAAAGAGGGATACATACCTAACTAACTATACTACCATGCATCATCAAGCTTCACTCGCATTTACTCTCCGGAGTCTCTGGTGATGATAATGCTCTTCCCCACATCATTAAATATCGTTTCCTGTCTTTATACTCTGCTCAAATTACAACTTAACTTACACTCAAATTAATATTAGACCGGGGAAAAAAAACTAATAATTTTTTTTTTAAATCTTGGATGAAAATTTTAAGTCTACGCATTTTAAGGACACACTAAAAATCGCCATGATTAAAAAAATTTATGACTTTATTTAAAATCTTTTTCTTAATCCGAGAAATCTGAGTTCAGATCTAGGTATGCTAATTTTCTTTTTTTATTACTGCAGATAAATTTGATTTTTCTGCCAAGAAAATAATTTTGAATTAAATCTTAGAATTTTTTTGAGGAAGAAAATAAAATGTTTCTAAGTTATTTTTTCTGGGTTGAAAATTTTCATACGACACTAAAAAAAAAAAGTTTCCTCGGCTGGAATATTTATATTAATTTCTTATCAGTAATTAAAAATAAAAAGTAGTCAATAATAATATTTTTTTAAAAACATTTTTTTATTTATGACGTATATATACAACTGTTCTGATTTACATATTAATATTATTAATTTATATTTATTAACAGACGATCATGATAACATTGATGGTATATTTATTTTTAAAATTACAAAGTAATAAATAAATTCAATAGATGCTAGTTTTCGAGTTTGTTTGTTAAAAATATTTTTTTCAATCCATGATAAATAAATAAATGGTAGTTATTAAATTACACAGGTGTAGATATATTTTATATATAGATATATATTCGTTTTGTTAAATTTTTAAAATTACAAAGACTACTTTGATATTTATTCATTTTCTTAATTAGTTAGATTACAAATTTTAAGTATAAATGATAATAGAATATGGTTTATTATTTTATTTTACGTACCAAGCACGTCAATGCAATTTTATTTGCTGAGGTAGATAATTTAATCAGTCTATAAATAGGGTAGGGCTTTTTTTTTCATAATAATTATGGTAATTATAATTACAATAAATTAAATATAAAAAATATATAAATTTCTGAGGATTTAATGGTAGTTTTAAGTATCAAAATATTTTGTTTTAAAAAATGATTTAAAAAAAAATTTAACGGTCAAACCGCTACCCCATTGATCAATAATTTTTTTTTAACATCAAAAAAGAACTTAAAAAAAATTTGTATCATTATTCATCCTTAATTATCTATAATATTAAAATAAATAATAAAAAAATTGTGTACAACATTATAAACTACATACATATAAATTATATATATAAATCTATCGTATAAAATTTTTAGTGAGAAACACTATATACATAAAGATTTGGTCGTATAACCGGTGTATCAAAGAATAAAAATCATTTGTGACGTTAATTACATGATGATTAACATAAAAAAATAAATGGGGACGTAATTAGTTTAGCGGTTTTAGGAGTCTTATTATTTTGGGCGTTAGTTCGCTTGCTGCGTCAATAAATTAAGTAGCTCGGCGTGATTCATGTTATTGAGAGTGTGAATGTCAATACCAAGTGCATTAGCAACGCTTTTCATGTCAAGTCCAAAACTCTTTAATAATTCAATAAAATCCATTTCTTCCCCAGTAAACGGATTATGAAGCTTTGGACAGCTGTGATTACACTGTGGCCAAGTGCATCTCTCAATATGACGATGTTGACAATTATTATCCGCGCATGTTCGTTCTCTTCTGTTACCTCTCGATAACAATGAACGTTGTGGTCGTGTGTCATTCAACATTGTACGATGATTATTACCACTTATATATTTATTATTATTTTGTTTACGTCCTGAAAATTTTTATTATTTAATAAATAAATAAAGTTATAATAAATTTTTTGTAATTTTACATTCCATACACTGTAAAAAATTAGCGGAGTGAATGTGGAGCGGGCGACTGTTCATTTATTTCATCCGCTCGGAGTTAAATTTACTCACGAGAGTTTATTCTAATATTAAAACTCCGAATCGGAGCGAATGCAGGTTGAAATAAAATCCAGATTACTCCGAAATCATTCAGCTGAAAAAACAAACTCCAAATTTACTCCGTATGCGAAGTGATTTTTTTTTAAATCCAGAACTCCGAGTAACGAAGTGAACTAAAGTCCGCAATCATTCCGAATTCACTTCAAATTTTTTACAGTGTAGGGAGAAAAAAAAAAGTCTATTCTAGTACGGGTTTTTTTTCGGGAAATTTTTTTATTAACCCGTCAGCACTCCCGTTATGAGCATTTTGCTCACAGGACACTACTCAAATGATAGGATGTCGCTGTAGTGGAAGCAAGACACTAAAAAATACGGGACTACTGAAGGGTTAAAATTCATGCAAATCAACTTGAACATATAAATATTGTGAGTTTTATGAAAAATTAATAAGTTAAAGCGACATTTCATAAAATTTTGCTTTAATAATAAATAAGTACTTGCCTTCTTTTCTTCTTTGACGTTTATCTTTTCTCTCTCTATTTTTTCCATTTCTGTTGCGCTCTCTCAGACGTTTATTATCTTTATGCTTTCTTCTGCGTTTTCTTTTTTTATTACCTCTCCCATTGATCGGACCGTTACTGTTATTACCCATCGTCATTTTAACGCGATTTTTTCTGCCAAGTAAATTTATGTTTTGCTTTATATCAACACCTGTATCATCATCGTTTCTTCTATTATCATTATTTCCACTTGTAGCAGATGTTACTGTCGTATTTTTTTTCGTCTGGTTTGTGCGCAATGACGGATTCGTAATTGACTTGCCACAAGATTGATTAGTTTCTACTTGTGTGTTGTTCCTTTAAAAAAAAACAAAAAAATTGGGCATTAATTAAAAAAACTAATTCCACAAAGCGAACCAAAGTTTTTTTAATAAAAAAAAAGTGTAACATACGTGTTGGCACGGTGAGGAGGATTCTTTTCCCAACAATGTATCGCTTGTGGTAGTGACACTTCGTCAATTTTAACCATCTGCCAATCACGTATTGTTAATACATTGTGGCTTATACAACTTGGTGCGAATACTGCAGTGACATTGTCAAACGTTTGACGTAAACTATCACCCATTTTATGGATATAATTCCATTGTTCTTTACTCATTGGCGTACCAACATTGTTAGCTTTCATTTGCGCTTTGTCAAAAAGCCATTGAAAAATAAACAATGGTGCTGTAATTAAAAAAAATTTATTATTGTTTAGAGGAAATTTTTCATGTATCGAATTTAGATGAATAAAAGATGGGCTACTACCTACAAATTTTTTTATTTTTTCAAGTAAATTTAAAAAAGTCAATAGTATCTACACAAAAAAAAAAGATTTTTTGGCGCGAAAAATTTTTAGTTGCCCAGAAAAATTTTTTAAAAAATTTTATAATGCAAAATATTTTATGATACAGAAATTAGCCGACGTCTAATAATTTTATTATTTTTTTAAATACGATAAATATAAAAAAAAATATTGCAGAAAATTGCATCTGTAGTTTTTAAAATTTTCTACATGTGCATATTTTTAGAAATCCTTTTTTTCTGTGTAAATTAAAAGTGTACTCAACTTAAATATAATTAATTCAGTAGTTTGATTCGGGATCATTTTTTAAGTGAAAAAAATAAATTAGAAATTTTGTTCTAACTGCGAAATTTTTACTGATAAAAAATAAAAATATTTACCAGTGAGAGATGGGTACAATCTGTACCCAAAGAAACATCTCCACGGCTCATCTGGATACTGAGCGACGCAATTATCGGGCATACGTGCGTCCCACAATTCCATGCCCATTCTAACGGTTTCAACGGGTGACATGCCGCCATTTGGGGCATACGGCTCGCGATCTAGGAACCATCCAGAGTCGCTGATACCCCTTACGACAATATTCTTCTTCCCCAAGTCGTTATGTATGAGATTCTTTACGCGATCGAGATTCAACATTACGCCAGTCCCGCCGGCGCTGCTTCCCGCGAGCATAAGACTGGTGCCGGTGTCAAGACCGAGTGGCATCAGGTCCCGAATCACTTGCAATAATATTTCTGCCCCCAAAAATGAAAAGAATCCCTCGATATGTTTTCTAGTGCCGCTCCAGCTATCGCTCGTGCAGTACGGGATATATCTAGTTATTTAAAAAATTACACAATATAATAATTATTGTAACAAAAAAATAAATTTATAAAAATTAAAACAAAGTACAGCAGAAAATAAATTTACATACACATGGTTTACACTCCACCAATGGGGATTTTCGCGTGGGTTTGGTGACAATATGCCTCCAACTGTAAATAAAAAATAACTTTGTCATTTTTAAAAATCTAATTTACAATAAAAAAAAAATTATTAACACAACTTTACACTGTAAAAAATTTTAGGACTGAACGCGGATTAAATCCGGAGTGGATGACTGCGTATTTATTTAATCCCCTTGGAGTAAATTTAACCCCGAAGGGGAGTTCATTTTAATATTAGAAGTCCGAATCGGAGCGAATTCGAATTTAAATAAAATCCGTATCACTGCGAATTCACTCGCGATTTTTTACAGTGTAACAACAATAATTACAATAACAATAATAATAGTAGTAGTACCCTCTCGAGTGTCTGACCAATTGGTAGACGTCATAAAATTTCTTAAATTAGCCCATCTGTGTCTACACGACTGATAATCGAAACAACACCACCCGCCTTCAAGAAACACAATCCATTTTTTAGAAACGGATTTTCTATAATAAAATCCAGCTTGCGAGCCATCGTTACACGTGATGAAACGATTACTGAGAGATACACGTTTTAGCTCACGTGGCTCCTCCTGATCATTTTTCTCAAGAATTTTTCTCAGCTTCTGTATCGTGTTGCTCTGCGTTATCGGAGACGCTGGAGCCGGTGACAGCGACACTGTGTCGGGTGCCGATGAGGTCTTGTCCTCCGCAGATACCGATGCAGCCAGTACTACCAGACAAACTGCTATCTGTAATTTATACACGACATGTTTAATATCTGATTAATAAATATTTATTAAATGATTAATACACTGTAAAAAGAGCGGTGTTAAAAATGGGCTCAATTTAACATCGAGCGGTTTTTTTAAACCCTGCTTTCAGTGTTTAAATTTACCACCGAAAATTTAAACACCTATACACCGCTTAGACTTACCCCGGTTTTTTTTTACACTGTATATTTAAATGTTATGTATTTTGTGTTGGGTTATTCTCGTCTGACAAATAGCCAAATGTAATGACAGTAAATGTTGTATATATTGGGTGGTTGTTATTATGGTGTATAGTTAAGAATAAGCGCCGACATAAAATGCTTGTGGTTGTGCATCTTGAGGAAACCCGGTTGATGGCCACGCGGGATATGCCCTGAGTAAGAAGATCGAGGTGGACGAGTTTGTCGGCACCTGGGGCGAGTTAGCCAAGCGCATCGAACGAGATACGGGGATACTGAGCCAACTGTCGGGAATGAGACGGAGATATAAAATATTAGTTGAAGAAAAATAAGAACAAGGATAAAAATATAAGCAAGCAAGCAAGAGGTAACCAACCAACAGATCTCGCGGAACGAGCATCATATCCCAGAGCGAGGATATCAGCGGGCAATTCAGTAGCTGTGTTCTCTGATGATGCTTTGCTCGAGAGCTGAGTTGAGTAGAGAGGATCCTTATTATTCTTCTTGTTCTTTTCTCTCTCCTCTACTCTTCCCTTTTGCCGATCCGATCTGCCGGCATTATATGATCTCGCCTCATAATTTATCTCTTTATAAATTTATGCTCTAGCGACTTTGGGTCAGCCTTGAGAGGATTATATTTCGTTCCACCCTTAGAGCTAAATTCGGAAGTGAATTTTAATCATATAAACTATACCGAAATCATATATTTTTTTTTTTCATACGTATATTTATATATTTATTTATTGTACGGCTCGATTTATTTGTTGTTTATTGAGATTGATTTAACACATAAACAAAAGTGCGTATTACATTTGAATTGTTGAGTCACTCGAGATGGTCCTTAGTGGGATGATGCTCAGGATATATTTTTTATTTCTTTTCATTTTTCTTATCGTATACCTTTTCTTTTTTTTTATTGTTATTATTATTATTTTCTTTTTTTTCCTCTTTTGTACCGTCTAAGGCGATTAGGGTCGACGAGCTCCAGGACAGTAGCCGCCAGCGGAAACACCGTAGAAACAGAAGCTTCAACATGAAAGGAGCCGACACAACTTAAAGAACGACGTAGCCTCTGTTTTAGAGCGAGAAAGCGATATATGATCGAGCATAATGACCCGCAACACACCGCGCGTCTCTTAGGCTTATAATATATATAATATATATATATAATATATATATATACCAGATATATATACCAGCAATAACCCGTTAAATAATCAGAGAAAAAAAAATAATTATTAAAATTACCTATCTAGTTAATTAGCGTCTCACACTTTCAAGGGAAAATTAAAAAAAAAAAATCTACTGCCCAATTTTTATTCTTATAATTATCTCTCTATCTGGTACTCCATTAAAAATTTACGTCATATTTAAAAGGAAAATACCGCGGATGATTTGAAAATATTTTAAAAATCAATGCAATTAAAAAAAAAATATTTTATTTCGTAAATTAAAAAAATTTATCATCCAAGTTCTTGAGAAATATAAAATTAATAGCTGACAAATAAATTTTCCAATTTTGAAATTTGACAGTTTTCGCGCTCAAAAATAATTATAAATAAAGAGGAAAAAATCGTGCATCAATAAATCTGAAAGTCGTAATTAATATTAAATAACTTTTAGATAAAAAATAATAATAATATAAAACGAAATATAAATTGATCTAAATATATAAGCACGAGCTTTTTTGTTAAGGAACAACTTAGTCCCTTTGCAGGCGGCTCGAGCCTCAGGGCTGCTCACCATTATGCAACCTCTTTATTATGCCGTAAATCACAGAGCGGCGGTTAGGTGTGTGGTGTGTGTGCAGGCAGGCAGGGTAGTCGTCAGTAGGTTCCATTCGTGTTTTCGTATGTTATGTTGGCTTCTTGACGCACGCGTCTTTTTTTCTTTACTCCGAAACAAGAGTCAAAGAGTCAGACTATTCGTTGATTCCGAGTCGAAAAACGCAACAGGTGCTCGGACTCGAGATCACAAAAACTAAATAGCTAAACAATAATAATAAAAATAAATAAATAAAAGTAAAAATAACGGGTATATGTGGTAACAAGCATCTGTCTTAAAAGTCAATGGCTTTAACTAGTTAAAAATAGTCGGTGGGTTGCGGTGAGTATTTGATTCGCGGGTCAGTTTCATAAATTTATTCCTTGCGATAAGTTACACCGGATGTTGATGATGATAATGATGATGGCGGTGATCATCATCATCATCATAACAATAATGATGATGAGCTCTTGTTACTATCACGATATCTCACGCAAGTAAACAAGTACCGATACATGCATGTGCACATATTCTTAATGTATAAGAAGAATGTAAAGACGCAGAGCAATGAGGAATGTTTAATGCCAACCTCGAATTAACATACTCTCCATTTGTTGTGATGTTGTCTTACAATCTCATTACTATTTCCTTGTCTCAAATTAAAGAGACTCAACCGCGCATAAACTCTGTACATATTTTTTTTAACTGAAAAAAAAAAATAATTAAATTTTTTATTAAAAAAGGGGTTTTCAGTAAAGAGGTTTAGCACATAAGTAACATGAACCGTCTTAGACTCCAGTGTCGGCTTCAAAGAGACCAAACGTCTCGATGTCAGCAACTTATTTATATTAAAAATATCAAAAACCCGTACTCGTTTATACTTTTAAGGCCAAGAAAACGTTGACGTGAAATATTTTTTACTCAATTATTTAAATTAAAAATAATCGGTTGAATGGATTGATACGAGTTACTTTTTTCCGTAACTGAGCGGCTAATGATTATGGAAAAATATTAAATACAATTAAATTTGTATTAATGTTGAGATACGAATGAGGATAAGTGAGTCGATGGCGCGAAGATATAATCCGTGAATGTATAGATATGTACGTGTACAACATACAAGTTTGTATTGGCGGTTGTGTACGAGTGGCGCGTAGTCGGCGAGTCAAAGAGATTTTCTCTCCTTCCACAACCCGCCGCAGAGAAGACCCTGCACCGCCTAACAAGGGCTAAAATATGACTGCTTTAACTTCTATACGAGTTGCACTGTATATGCACTCTTGCGCTCTCCTCTTTCTCGTCTCTTCTTCATCAGCGTGTCGGTTTTATTTTTAAAAACTAACGTTATCATTTTTTTTATTCTTCTAATTAATTCTTATCAGGATTTTTTTTTATTTTTTAAATGACAATTAGAAATTTAATTCCGATCTTGGATTTTGATCCCGTAGCGGACCAGATTACGAGTGTAAAATCATCAAAACAATAATAATGATAATGATATTTATTGTGATACATCAGAGATGTTTATTGTTCTGGATTACATTGGAGAAGATTGATGCGCAAAATATAATAATGGTATATATCCTTGAGAGCACGGTTGGTTGATGGTTGGTCATGGATGCGCGTATCGAGTATTCGGTGAGCGTGACTGTCGTACTGACTGATCCTGACGGGATTCTCCGGCTCGACGATATGCCGATAATAATGCTGACGATGCTCTCTCTGGTCCATTGGAGTAAATATATCGGATGCCGTTCGCTCGTCCATCCATTCGATCTTCTGACATCCTACACTAGTACTAGTAGTGTAGTAGTGTAAATACTTGTAGTGTAGTAGGTGTAGTAGCTGTATGTATGTATGTATGTATTACTATAGTAGGATTGGTGGCGGTACGGTGTCTTCCGCTCTCTACTTGAGCCGCGTGACCGCTCTCTCGTTCACGCCCGAGGTGCTCCTTTGATGTGCCGCCTACACCGTCTTCGTGCTAACTTCTCTTCTATCCTCATTCGCATTTTACCGCGTTCAACGACGCGATGGCCCTCTCTTGGCTCTCATTTTTACCTTTTTTTCATCTTATTTTCCTCTCCTTTCTTAGCGACCCATACTTTCTCTTCTTTATTTTCCTGTACTATAATAACGTTACTCGATACGATGGGACGCGACCTGATGCAAATCGTCCATTTTCATAGTCGCGAGCCAGATTTATCCGTTTAATTATTACAAGAGTAATTATAACGCCAGATAAATTTAATAAATATCAAAGATTTTTTATGTCCAATTTATAGCAGATAAATTTTTTATTCACGCGAACAAGTATGTAATGTGGTTTGTTTGATGTGTGACTAGATATACAGGTCTCTTAATCTTATTTTAAGAATTCGTCTTGAAAATTCTTCACGCGTGCTTCACTCGGTTGGCATGCTATATACTTATACTACTACTGGTGCTCTGGTGTGGCTCTAACTTTTGCGGAAGCAAGTCAATAAAAAATCTAAATAAATAAATAAAACTTGTCGCATAGTTTATTTAAACCGCGGTCTCACTTCAAAGGGTCTAAGTGTATTTAATTATGGATTACACAATACCTAAAATTTTAAAATAAATTTTGAACAAAAAAAAAATTCAAAAAATTTTAATTTTTCTTTCAAATTAAATTTTACTGAAACAATCATTATTTATTTATACGTTATTACTTTGGTATACTTATATATGTATATATATAAACACAGGATCTTTATATGTACCCTTTTCATCTTTAGCTCATGGCCCGCGATTCGCCAGCTTCACCAGAACTGATTAAGTGCTCGCTTTCAGTCTGCGACGCGTGCCTAGCCACGTGTGTGCCACAACAAAAGCTTTATTTATTTTAACTGTTTCAACTTATTAACTTTTATTATCATTTTTTTTTTGTCACCTTAAATTTCACAAACTCATAAAAATATTAATGATAAATATAAATATTATTTTCGACTGAAAATCTAAATGACAAGTAATCGAGACAGCCAAAGTTTAAATTAACGAGTAAAATGATTGTTGCTATCGAAAAGCGGGTACGCAAGTCGCCATTGGTTCGTTACAGCAGCAACAACAATAATAACAAAGACAACAACAACAACAACAACAACAACAGAGATAGAGATAGAGAGAGTGAGAGAGGGCTAACTACAGTGTCGAGGTAGGGATAACCACGGAATATAGAGGAACTGGCGGCTCCTTTGAAGTCGGCCGGTACCGTGTGTAATTAGGCCGCCTCCCACCCCGCCCTCGGTCTCTGATCTCGCCGCTATGTCGCTAATGGCTCACCGCCCCGAAGCCAGAAGCATCGTGCTCTGGTCGTTTGTCTGCTTACATGCGTCCTCGGCCTAGTCCTCATACTCTGGCTCTATACTCAGTACTCGGTACTTTACTCTGTACACTCGGGTGTACTGAAGGGTTATTGTTTGCTGCAAGCTCCACTCGACTGTAACGCGATATTTGATGCCTCACTTTTCCTGGACAATCTCTAGTCTGCCCGACCGCTTACCATCCCCTGGCTCTTTCATCTACGGGTCTAATAGCAGCCAAGAATTTTCACATTTATCATCTTTCGCGACTAAAAAAATTTACTGTCATTTAAGCTGCTCTCATTTACATGAACCCAGCTATCAACCTCCTTTAAATCCTTACAATCTTTTTCAGTTAAACGGCGTATACACAATATCTATGTAAATTGTTTAAAAAATGCATAGAAAAAAAATTTAATATTGATGCGCAAGAGCGCAACGGAAATCGAGTGAAAAATTTTTACATTTTTTAATTAATGTCTGGACTTATTGCTGGTTTTAATATTTCGGTTATTAAATTTTTGTCATATCTGATGTTCGAGTTTATTTAGAAGATAAAAAAATGCTTAAGGTGATGCTCGAGTTACATTTAAAGTTACGGCGTTAAAAAAAAAATTCATGTTATACAAGACATGAAAAAGTACGAAATCTAATTATGAATGTAACACAATTCTTCCGTACTGGCGGAGATAGAGATAAAAGGATGATATAGCAGTAACATTATATATATATATAGTTCAAAAGTGGAAATCAAGCTTTTGCCAGTGATAGATGATCGCCGGTTCAAAGGCCTCTGTGCACTATGTTACTGCATACTACTGTATAACAACAACAATTACTACAACTACTACTACTACTAATACTAATTCTACTGGTGGTAGTTGATGCGCGCGTTGTAAAATGGCAAGTCAAAGAGACGAGAGTTAAAAAGGTTAACAACTTGCGAGGGGTAAAAAGGTGTAAAGGTTTTTTTTTCTTTCTACCATTACGTCAAATCAATTAGTTTTTAAAAATAAATTGCAAGTAAAAGTCAATTAAAAAAGTGATAAATAGTAGAATCTTACCTGTAGATTAAGCAACATGTCGGTAGGGAAACCGGTGCACTTCCGGTCTTGAGATTAATTAAAAGAATAAAAAGCAAAACTTAAATTCTTATAAAAATGTTTATCTTAAATTATTGACATACACTCAATAAAATAATTTATTGCCGTGTTAATTATTTGCTACTCGAGTAGTCTATCATTTCAGTAATAAAAAAAAAGTAAACCCACAAGATTATTAAATAAAAATAAATCCTATTTAAATATCCACTATTTTAAAGAACAAAAAAATATAAACACGCGCATGTAGTTAGTCACGTGGTAACACACATGGACATGAGGGTATTATACAAGAACACAATGTTCTTCTCCGGCGACACGTGCGTCTCGGACGAGAGCGTGCACCACACTGCTCAACTGCTGCTGTATTTTGTATTGCCGCAGAGCACTTTGGCCACCGTGTGCCGCCTTCTCCTTCGTCGGTCTTTCTCCTTGTTCTCCTGGTTTTAACACCTCTTCAGTACAGATACCGAGTTTCCACTAAAAAAAAAGGTAAATAAACTAAATGAAAAAAAACAAAACCGACATATGCAACACGCATTTATATCGCGTAATTATCAAACGATTAATTATCCCCAATAAATAATTATCAAAACACTTTAATTAAGGGGTAACGTCAACCAATTTTCAATCCGATTTAATTCACGGGCAAACACTGGAGACCTAAAATAGAGTCTTTAGGTTTTTTTAAACTTTTAGAGGGCTAAAAATTTCGTATTTTCAAAAACTCTAATTCGTCTCTGAGAAAAATTGTCATTTACTCTACGAGGGCAACAAAGACAGCCCCGTTTATTTTTCTGAGTGTAGGAGAGGTCCGGGGGCGTTTTCCCTCAATAATAGAAAAAAGCTCTTTAATCATATGCATAAACTTCTCATCAGTCGCGAAAAGGGTAATCTATTTAATTATTAAACGAAGTAAAGTTAAAAATATAAATATTAAAGATCGAGACGAAACGTCTTTATACAGAACTACTCAG
Source organism: Microplitis deprimator (assembly GCA_964016945.1). Classification (NCBI taxonomy): domain Eukaryota; kingdom Metazoa; phylum Arthropoda; class Insecta; order Hymenoptera; family Braconidae; genus Microplitis; species Microplitis deprimator. The sequence continues at coordinate 21,422,822 of OZ024709.1, read as the reverse complement.
CATTATTATTGTTATTTTGTCCATTTCTTTCGGAAGATTTTACTCCTACTCACACAGAAATCCCTTCAGCCGACTACTCACTGGCAACTCCACCTCTACTCCTCGGGGCTTCGGACTAACGTTTAACAGCCGTATAATCACCATCCAGCGGCTCTCTTGCCAATTCTACTCTCTTACTCTCTTGCTCTGTACTCTATACTGCTGTACGTAGTCATGAACACAGCTACAACAATATAACAATAAGATGCAATACAATGCTCGAGACAGAACTGCAGAGCCGACTAAACTGCAGTTGTATTTGTACTAGTACAGTGTCTTGTATGCCTGTGCCACACTTTCGGAAGCGGTTCTTTTATTTAAAGTTTCTTACTACGGGACCGTCGCTGCTTACCCTTCTTACCTCTCGTTTCACCCTTCGACTCTTCTTTCATTTTATCCTCAGCTCTCTCCACTTTATTTTATTTATTTTTCATTTTACAAATAAAATTTACCTCCTTTTATTTTCACTCGCTGCAATTTGCTTACACTTTTGTTATTACATATATATATACACGTCTATACACTTATTTTTATACATTTTAATGTCTATACATATATACGTTAATTAAAAATTTTATTTATAGTTAAGTATTTGAAAATAAATTATACAATTGTGGTTAATTATTTAACTTGACTCATAAAGGATATTTATTAATTTTCAATTTTAATTTCTATATATATATATATATATATATATATTCATTTATTTTCTTTGGTCAATGCGGATCAAGACGCACGGACAAAGATCAAAGCACCGAAACAGACCCGTGTTAGCGTGCCGACAAAAGAGAGTCAACTCGCTCGCAGGTGAACTTGTCGCGAGTCTCCGTCTTATTTTCTCTCTCAACTTGTATACGACAATGAGACTATCTTTATCTTTCTCTTACACTTTCAAACCTTATATATTTACTCGTACCCTTACTATATAACCTGAGCCTGAGCCTGGGCCTGAGCCTCTTTCTATATAAATATATATTTTCTCTCTCATCTGGTCTTTCTTCTTAGGATTGCAGCGATTCGCTACGACCCTGGTCCTCCTGCTCTATAACCACGTTTGCTGAGGCCTCTGGCTAAAGCTAGCAATACAACATAGTGTTAAGTCTCTACACTGTACACTTGAATCCTCGTCTACCCAATCGTCGACTTAATTATATGCCTTACACTACTTTTACTGACGCTGTACTACAGGTCTGGACGTCCTACACATTAGTATTATAATATAATAATGTAAGGGGACACTGATACGCGTATAATGACAATAAGGCTTTTGCCGCATGGGAACAAGCGACCGCCTACTGAGGTCCTGCTGTGGCTACCGGACTGATATCATTAATCTTCATTAAGTTCGCCTCAGTAGCACAGGTGCCGTTTTCTGACCTCGCTGGTCACAGTTCGTAGTTCACTTTTAATATATTAATTTATAAATCTCTGTTTAATATTCGATAACTCAAAATTCAAATTTAAATATTGACCAGCAAAAGCCCGCGGATGCGCGCGCACGCACGCAATTGTTGACGCTGGAAATTATTGTTAACCAATCGGGGCTCATTACCTGGATAATTTACCAGGGAAATGGTTACTTAATATTTTTTTTTCGTGTTATGAGTTACGAATGTGTTGCAACGGTAATAATCTCAAGCTCTCATTACCACTACTGTAAATGTAATGAAATGTAGCTCGTGTAGCACATGTCGATGCAAGATGAGTAGAATAAAACCCCTTGGCTTAACTTAACTTATTAGCGTTTTATTTTTATTTAAAAAATAAAAAAGGTATATATTTTTTTTTGTTTCGGCACCTTTGCCATAATATACGAAGAACGGCTTTACGCCGCGCGCCGTTAAAGGCGCTGAACGCTTGACATACCGCATTAGTAGCACACACGGTGAGAAGAAAGAGGAGAGGTATGATTGCTGCCGCGACTGCTGCATACGGAGATACATCATGTGTTTGCCGCGTAAATGTTATTAAAGGGCGCGTAAATAGAAATTCATTTAAATTTTGATTTTTTATTTATCCAAATAATTTTAAGTATAAATTTGCAGTAATGATAAAAAGAAGATGGAAATTTTCTACGTTCTATTCGATTCTGCATTCATTGTCTTTCCTGAAAAACGAGTATAGATTAGTTTCGGAACTACGTGGTTGTATAAATAAATTGTAGAAAAATTGTAGTTGTCAGCAGCGTGACAGAACTCTGACGGACTTATGTCCGAAAGAAGGCCTTTGAATAACGTTGTCTCAATTGTTCGGGGAAGTCAGCTGACTGCCCGAGGTCTCGGAAGAATAAAATCTTCCAAGATATCAGCCAATCAGGTGATGAGTCCCGGGTATACTTGTATCGGCGATCTTGTGCGTCTGTGAAATACAACGCGTTTAGGGGAGGGTCCAGGTTGCTCGGAAATCGATTGGCTATTTTTATTTTGAAATAACACTGGATCATTTAATCAGCATAAGAAACGATTCAGATCGCGCTCGAAAAGGAGCAAGGGGGATATTTAATTTTATTCAAATAATGTTGTAAGGTGTATAATGAGGTAATTAAATATTTTTATTATTTATAAAAATAAATAAACGGCAAATGGAGATTGAATCTTTTTCTCCGGTTTCCTTTGAAACTCGCCACCGCATTAAATACTAGTATGGAATCGTCAGCAGTCGTCGTCGTTGAGATCCGAACCACGATCCACGAATCGTTAACGAACATCGCGGCACTTTTAGCGGCAATGATAATTTTCGAAGAGCGGCTGCTTTCTTCGGTCTTTCTCACTACTCTAAAAGTAGTTGGTGGCTGTTTGTTGGTCGTTGTTGTTGTTGTTGTTGTTGGTAGAGTAAGAGAAGAGGCTGAGACAGAGCAGTAGTCGTTTCATTCGGGCTACATTAAATCGGGGCCGCGGGGTAAGAACTATAAAATCTGGGATAAACGACCAGCCGCATTAATGCTGTGGCGACTTTACGACGCGAATGGCGTCTCGATTTCTTTTTCGTAATGTATAATACCAGTGTAAATGCCCGGTTATATATATTCAGTACCACTATTTATATCTTTTTTATTTCTTTATTTGCTTTATTATTATAATCATTATTTTTTTTTAATGTCTATATGAATCAATCCGCCGTATAAATTCGCGGATACGCCCGATCCTCGATTAACCATCGATTATTATCATTATTATTGATACCACCATTATTTGTTATAAATTAATTAAACAAATACACAGAAAAAAAAAAATCATGTCTACGGGAAAAAAATTTTCTCTTGCTCCAAGAAATTTTTTGCATTATGAATTAAAAAAAAAAATTTCTTGATGTAAGAAATTTTTTCTAGTCCTAAAATAATTTTTGTTTTCAATTGATGATGCAAAATATTTCATGCGACAAGAACTCCTTATTTTCTGTGTAAATAAATAAATTTTTTGAATACACTTGATTAATTATCACTGCGGTGCAGATTCAAAAAATGATATATATTAATTTATAGCAGCCTATGAGAAGGTTAATTATTAATATATGATAAGTTTTTGAAAGCTGTCATCGATCCAGACCTCGTATGTCTATAGGTAATTTTGAATAAATTCTCGTGATGATGTAGATAGCATCACTTTTCTAGCTGGCTGATGTTCATTAATCTTTCTCCAAAATACCAGGCAATATTATTATTATCCACATACATATATAGATAGATATATTTTATATTTATATGTATGTATACATAATAAGCCTAAAAGTCGGTCTCATCAAAAAAATCTTGCCGCAATACAATTCACGGACGTATACGATGATCTTACTGTGCGATACGCGGTTGATTTCATTATATTATATACGTGTGTAGTTTAAGTGAGTGAGTCTGTCAAGTGGGGGAAAAAAGAGTAGATAAAAATAAAACGATAGTAGTACTACAAGAGTATGAGAGTATTATTGTAAGTATGAGTGAGCGAGTGAGCGAATAAGACTCTTGAACGAGAAGAAGAAATGAAGAAAGAAATGAATAAAGAAAGAATGTAAGAGAAAAAGGATGAAGCTCTGGCGGTTAATATTGTCCCGCGTGCCGCATCACCAGGTGAACAAGAGAATTATATATATATACATATATACATACATATATATACTGGGATGAGTCTAGAGTGCAGTCGGCACCTTTCATCCCCTCTTTTGCTTCATCTTTACTCACTCCGCTCCCCACCCCCTATCGTCATATCCACTATCCGCTATCCATAACGTCTCTCTACCCAGTAAATGCTGATGATGCTTCTGACATTATTTTTATTATCTTCTATTGGTCGTTATTGGTCATTCTCGTCGCCACTATCATAAATATATATATTTATTTTTATAAAAAGAATTTTTAATTACGCCCAAAATAATATTAATCTTTATTTCTTCGAAAGCTTTGTCGTTATTGTTATTATTGGATCTACTTTTACTAATTTTATGATAGTAATTCTTTTTTTTTTCTTGTTAATAACAATATCGTTTGCTGTATGTTAGATTAAAGTGGGGGGCAATGAGAAATTTAAAAATAAGAGCGAGAGAAGAATATGATAGAAGTATATAACGAGCGCGTGACGGAGGCAGGTGTGCATCGGTACTCTGGTCGGCGCTTTTGATGTTTCGTATGTGGTGGGAGAGACCAAGGGTAGACTTACACATCCACGTGGTGTGAATAGGTACAAGGATGTACATATGTGGATGTGGTAAATCGATGGCTCACGTAAAGATAGAATGAGGTAATGCGTATTGAGAAAACGACGAGTTAAAGAGAGAACAAGAGCGTGAGGAAGGCAAGGAATAACCTGGAGTTGGTGCTGGTGGTGCTGAGAAAGGGTGGGGATCGCGGTGGACCACTATTATGTAAACATCAGGGCGTCCTTTTCATCTTACCGCCGTCACAGCGGAAACCTACACACTGTATACTATACACAACACAACACTATTATATATTGTATTGTACGACATACTCACTTACACTATTACACACTCGCCACTGATATGTGGACTAAATCTCTGTGGTTGGTATCATATACATTAATATTATTGTATTATAAATTTGCCCCGATGAATACTAAAACTACTTAACTTATTTTAACGGCATTAGCAAGAATTGGAAAATTAAACGATGATGAGGATAATAGACGATTATTAAATCCATTTGTCCACTAATCCTTCGAGTTATCGTCACATTATCAACAGACGTTGTTACTAAAGTTTTTACTCATCATCATTATTATTATTATTGTTATTTTTTTTTTTTTTTTTCGAAAATTAAATACAATGGTAATGAAAAAAATATGAATAAATATAATGAGGATGAATAAAAATAATATATAAACCTCTTGTTTATTGTTATCGTTATTACTGGCAATATAAAGAGGACTCAGGGACCCGGGGTATGAGTACTGGAGTTTGATTCATTTTAATGCGCCAAGTGGATTCAAGAGAGCTGGATTCTGGACGGTGGTTGCTGGTTTGCTGGATGCTGTACGCGCCGTCTGCTTACATCTATTCAGATCTGGTATTAATGTAAGTCTCGGTTCGGTTTGGTTTTGTGAGTTTTGCCGAATAATAATCCGCGCACCGGGACCACTTCTTGAAACTATACTCTATAGAGTGTGTTACATGTATTCAATATTCTCGACAGTTAAAGCATCAAAATTAGCTGCTCCGAAGCATTTCGACGGTTATATTCAAACTTTTATTTATTTTTTTTGCCAGTTTTCAATTTAATTGGACGACCTGGCGCCAGATAATTAATTTCATCCTCTATAATGTACACACATACACACCCATGTTTATTTTATTTTTTATTGATTATTAATCAAGTTCATTAATAAAATTAATACGTGTAATAATTTAAAACCGCTAAATTTGAATGTTAATTGGTGAAATTTTGCATTTAAAGGTTTTATGTTCCGAGCGATATAAAAGGGCTTATAAGTATTTTATATCTAAGTATATACATATATATGGATGTTTGTGTAAACGTAAATAATAATGTGGGAGTATGTGTACGCGGGTAGTTGTGTGTTGGATGAAGCAGGTGAGGGTGAAGGGGCAACGGCGGGCGCCAGCACAAAGCAGCAGATCAGAGCAGAGCAGAGTTTGCTGCTGCTTATTCGTTGCCGTAATAGAAAAGCATATAAAGGCATAGTATAGAGAGCTTTGGTTCACAATGCTGGTCACATGTCACCAGCGCTTTGAACTTTGCCGCCCCGACTCTTTCTTCTCACCACTTTGTATACGCTTATGGCTGCATCCTTCTCATATTATTTCTTTTTAACTTTTTTTTTCGCGTTTTTTTTTAATACTTTTTTATTCTCATACTTTTCGTCCGGCTCACTACCCCACTTGTGGACGCTTTTATGCAACTAAAGTTTACTGTGCCCATCCACTTTAGGTACCTACGTAATTTTTTTTTTTTTTTTTTATTATTAATTTATTCATGTTATTTTATTTAAATAAAAATATTAAATTAAATTCAAAATCATGTCATGTTCGGATAAAAAATTTAAGATGATAGATATTTGTCAAGGACAATATGTGTCATGATGACAAAGAGGTGAAGATCGATCGCGTATCGGTATAATGGACTGAAAAACATTTTTTAAAAATAATATGTAGTAGGAATAAAAAAAGTGAGGGACCAATGGAATAGTAATGTTTGTTCGTTCTGTGATCAATCAACCGCAGGCAATCCTAAAATTATTTCTTCAAAGGTGTGTGTCTGTGATGGATCAAGGGATTGGATTAGTTCTAGGGTTTCCGAGTGATTTTTTCTGTTCGGAGTAGAAATGACGTTTAATTTTTCGTGGGTTAGAAAATATTGAATTGTTTGTTTATAATTGTTTTAAGAATAATTTACTAGTCGAATGATAATTTTAAAAATGATGACCGACGAAGGATACTGACATGAGCATTACAGAGAATCTGATGGCGACTTAGGAATAGTAGGTCAGCATACAACGCGGTGCCTTTAACATCGCCACGGGACGTCCAAAATCGATATTTCGAGTTCACGTCATCGAGACCGCGGCATCGCTGACTCTTAATTAAAAGCTATATTAGTATTTATAAATGTATATAAAACTCATCTGTTTTAATTTATATCCCGTATTTTTATTTTATATTCCGTACAGATTTTATTTATTTATTATTATTATTATTTTTATTTTTTTAAAATTCTTAATGACCTTTAATTAATTACGAAAGATATTAGCTGGGAGCGTGAGAATTTTTGCTGAATTTAAAATTTTGAATTTAGTAAAATTATTAAATTGGATAAATTTTAATTGTTTGTTGAACTAATAATGTATATATTGGACTGTGTAAAAAAATCTATGTATTTATTATTATGATGATGATTATGATGAGAAAAAAATGGAGAAAAACAAGAGGATGAAGAAAAAAATAAGTAGTAGGTCCGCGAGTGTTTAAAAAGCGGCGAACCTTGTCGTCGTCGGTCCTACTACCATACTCGGCCATTTCGGAATTGAAATTGATTTCGGTCGACTTCCATTACTCAAAGACCGGCGGAAAATGTACCGACAAAAGTCAGAAGCGATTCTTTTTGGGATAAGAGCTAGCGAGTAGAGAAAAGAAGGAAGAAAAAGGAGAAGAAGAAGACGAGAGAGCGAGAGAGTGAGATACTCCAGAGAGTTGGCTGTGTAGATGCTGATGCTGATGTGGGATGTAGGGTCGGCTTGATTGGCCAAGTATAGAATAAGGTATAAGGCATGCAGGAGAGGATGCTGATGAGAAAGAACTAAACCCGAATGCATATAAGTTTTAAATTAAATGAAATAAAATTAAATAAGAGTGTGGTGGCGATGCCGAGCCCAAAACTATCAGCGACGTCGAGTAGCTGAGTTAAGTCCGGTGATGGCAGGCCCGTGGCCCCGGGAATTCTTTGCGTGTTTACCAGCAGGAGAGGATTCGTGATTTCTTTTAAGGCCTGTGCCGACTACTATTCTATCTTTACTTGGGTATTCTCAGTTACACCGGCGATGACGCCGACGTCGCGGGCTCGTGGGCTGTCTCTTTCTGTCGATCATATCTTTAGCCGCCTCCTTGATCCTCCTCCAGCTCCTCGCCGTCAACCTCCAGCTCCTCCTCTCATTATTATCGACGGATCCATGAAATTTCCGATCTTATCACATCCGGCTTTTTTTTCTTCCCTGCTTTCTTTTTCTTAGCGCTAGTTTCTTTTAACTTTTTTTAAACGGTATTAAGTCCAGTCTGACGACCTTTATCGTTTATACTTTCATGCTTCATTCACGTTTCACTTCCGAGATACGCGCGACGAATCGTCTTTCGACCCTCATTTCAAGACATGCTTACACTAGAAGAAGTTGTACGTTACTTTGCTTCAATGCGTTTTATAAATAGATTTTTTTCTATTTCATACAATACTCAGATCTGTTAATTTTTTTTTTAAACCCAAATTTCATAAATTTATTTTTTAAACTTTTTAATGTTAAAAAAATTTATTTGACTTAATTTGAAAAAAAAATATATATATAATTAACATATTTAGGATATAATAAGTTTGTCAAAATTAAAATGCCAGTGATGTTCCATCATGAGTGGTTAGAAGAATAATATATCTGTATAAGAAAAATATGTGTAGGAGTTAAAGAATCCCTTTGACGGTTTAACAATATGCAAAGTTGAGATGAAAAAAAATGTTATATTAGACATCTAGATTTTTAGAACTGTAGACTGACGCAGCAGGGCGCTTTTTCTCCGTCGTTTTGGTCCTCGTCGTCCTGGCGTCGTCGGTAGTTATCGACTCAAACAAGACGTCGACTATATAATATACATATAACAAGATGCGTGCCTCCTCGAGGATATACTTTTTAATTTATATTTATAATAAAACGTTTATAGTCAATAAAAACCACTTAGTCTTATTCAGTATTTAAAATAAAATTCAATTTACGCATTCATACACACTCACATTGTAAAAAATCAGGAGTGAATACGGATTTTATTTTAATCCGAAATCAGTCCGTTTTTTTTTAATGGGAGGAGTGATTTCGGGGTGTCGCGGATTTTATTTCAATCCGCATTCACTCCGGTTCGGAGTTTTAATACTTAAATAAATTTATATTTAATAGAAATGGCTGTTAATTAGAAACATAATTATTTCAATAAATAATTCATTCAGATATTAAAAATTAAACTTATAAAATATTATGTTTTTAATTTATAAAATGTTTTAGTAACTCACTAAATTATAATTTCATATATATAATGCATAGTGAAAATATTAAATTATTGAATAGCTACAGTGTCATAGTTTTTATGAGAATATTTTATATTTTGGTACAGAATGAAATGTTATCTCGTGGTATGGTTGCTGTAAGTCATACGACAGTTTGTGACTCAGTGGAATTATATTTGTTAAAGTTTTATTATCAGCTGCTTAGAATTTTTATAATTCATTTCGCGTAAATATATGGCAAGGGAGCTCATAATTATTTCCGTACTCGATATAAATGTCAAAATATCAAAGACCTAAGCTCACTATGCATTAGTAATTTTTTTTATAATTAATATTTTCCGAAACTTCCCTTCGGAGTGAAATTCACCCCAAGGGAATTAAATAAATAAAAAATCATTCACTCCGCAAATTTTTTACAGTGCGCATTCGATAACAGAAATGATTAACAATAGTAAATCATATTTATTAGAGGTTTTAAATCAATTTACCAATAAATAATAATAATAATTTGTATGCAGAGTGCGAATCATTGTAATTGATTCGCCGGTTATGAATAGAAGTTGTGCGTATTATAGCTATCTGAAAATGACGTGGTCGAGTGGGCGAAATACCGGGAAGCCGAGGCCATTATACAACCCAGGAGGTACCGCACATATGCGCGGGTTTTTATTTAAAGGATCAACAAACGCAAATGAGCAAAGCTTACGCGCTAATCGTACATGGGATTTCTGTTTATCTATTATTAATTATCGTCATTAGGAAAAGGACCAGTACAAATTGGAGAGCTGAAATTTTGATTAAAAAAATAATTCATTGCTAATATATTTCTTTTTTTTTTGCTCAAGTTAAAAATCTTCTTATCATTTGGCGGTAAATTTTTATATTTTTAATATTTTTTAAAAAATATTTTCAGTTTCAATCGACTCGATGAATAAGATATTGAAGTATTTTGCAGCTATATATATAATTTTATTTTGTACAAAAACTTTGATGGGATTGATTGAGCGTCTGTGTTGTGTCTGAGGAGGTAATAAAATTTAAATGACGTGTTGTGAAAAATATTTGAAAAATTTTTCGTTTCCACAGAAATACTCACGATTCTTGCTCTCTACTTTGATATTATAGATTACAATTTTTTACCATCTTGTGAGGTTTTTTGTCCTTGAAACAAAATTATCACGTACTCGCCCTTTTCGCCCTCTATTCGATTTATCACCGTCTTGAAAGCTCGTAAAATTATTAATGAAAAAGTAATGCATCATTTTTTTCATTTTAATCTCAAGTACAAACTTTCGGGGTTCAAAATCACGATTGATAGTTGATGAAAACAATTTTAGTTTCTTACATTGAAAAAAACATATATTAGCTAACGATTACCTCGGGCATTGAAAAATGAATCCATCATTCGCATTCCTGCTTATTACTTTATAATCCTGTTGATAAATAGCCATCACTAGCTGGTATTAATTCTTGCGCATTCCACGAAGTCGTCTCTATTTTATTTCGGAGTGCTAGTATAAATTTACAATGATTTAGGATGAGCGAATAATCCGGACTAGAGTAAAATGTGCGTAGCTAATATTGTTAGCTTGTGGACAGAACAAGGATAATAAAAATAAAAAAAGGTATAGACGGAGTGGAGCTAGAGGAGAAACTTAAATGAAAAATTTCCGCGACATCCGCAGGGGTTTGTTGGTGCGAATAATTCGTTTACCCATGGATTGGATTTACTATTTGGCTTTTCCTTTGATGCTCCTGGAGGTCACTACTGTACAGGTCGTATATCTATATGTATAAAGTACAGGTACAATTGGTAGGTAACATGTACCGTGTCTAGTTGGTAGTAAGTCTTTCAGTGTTGTCTTTTGTGTGTCGCAGTTGATCCTTGTCTATCTATCCGTGAGGTCTGATGCCACACAGCTGAGTTTAGTTTCATCTCTAGTGGGTCTAGTGATGCCTGATATGGCTTGTTCATGGCAATAATGACTCAAAGATGCCGCAAAGTTGTCTCCAAGAGCTCCAGGGGTGCGTCCAAATGCCTACAACTGTGTGACTAGTTACTAGTATAGTGTATATATATACAATTTAGTTGGGATAAAGAAGTAAAAGATCTATTTCGTGGTATAGTCGGAAAATCCTTTAAGTCAATGGTATGCTTCGTTAATGTTTTTTTGTAGTCTAGTCTAAATATTGAGACGAATTTTCCCTTAACTTTACCTACAGCGAAGCTTTCACTTTTTTATTTTTCCTCTTATTTAACTCAATACGCTACATATATTTATCATCTGGCAATTCGATTGTCGGAGGTAAAGATATTTCATACTTGGCTGGTTTCGGTACAATCGGTATCGCGTAAATAATTTTTATCGGAGTTTATTTATTTTATTAAATTTATTTAGAAAAGAAAAAAAAACAGAAATGCCTATTTTGTAAACACGATAATTAGTCGACACTGGATAATTTTTTTATTACATTTTTATTTGATTACTTTTGCTAGTAGGAGTACTTTCTTTTTTGCTTTGTGACTCAATTTTATCAATAATATCAAGGCGTAAAAATGATTTGGCAGTTGACACTGCTCTTGTGAATCCATTCCTCCCAGATGATCCCTCACTTGATGCACTTCTACTTGTGCTTTGAGATACTCGGACTGGCTTAGTGTCTTGTCTAATATCTATTGCAAATCTTAATTCGGCCTTCAGTGCTTCCCGTGGAGTTATCTGTAATTTAAATATAATAGTACATTACACACCTAGAGAGAAAAGTAGGACAGTGCGACCCGCGAAAAATAGCAGGAATTTTCAGTTCATAAATTTTTCTGTAAATTCTATTTCCTCCACATTTAAGGGGGATTACTAGTGTGACCGCCTGAAAAAAGATAATTTTTTGGAATTTTTTCAGAGAAAGCTATTGAATGAAATGTTTTAATGTTTTAAGGATACATTTTTGGGTATGAAATAAATACGTGATAAAATTTTTGGAAAAAAAAATTTTAAACTCAGCGAGTTATTCGCAATCTCCTAAGGCTCCAAAAAAAAAGTCCCCCCACTGCTGCAGTGATAGTGACCACAGTGCATGAAATCAAATAACCAGAAAGTTTATTAAACTAGAAGGTATTTCTCGTACCATGACCCTCAGGCTAAGAAAAAAATTTTAATTTAACAAAATGGCGGAGTTTTTAAAAAAAAATTTTTAATTTTGCGCGAAATTTTGATGATTTTTGGCCTGCCGAAAGCACATTTTTGATTTAATTGAATAACTGGAGATTCATGGTACGTAGAAATTTTAGGATGGTATTTTTGAAGTATAGACTATCGAAATATAAAAAAAAATCCGTTTTTTTTAAATTCCACACTAGTGGTCCTTCTTAAAAAAAATATTTTAACATGTAAAAATTATAAAGTTCTATAGTTTTCGTAAAAAAAACTTACTTTTTCTTCGACAGCAACTTTACGTATGTTCCAAAAAAATTCCGAAATACTAACAATAATTGATGCAACAACACCAGTCCCAAGAACCAAAAAAACACCACCGACATGTGCAATCGTCAATGCACCATCATCTGGCTCACTGCGTGTACAATTTTTACTGTCTTTCAACCACCACTTATCTTTTAATTCTCTTAAAGTCCCTTTCTCCTGAAGTTGCAAAATTGCTAAGCTCAATTGTGTACGGTACGGAGAATCTAAAATAAAGTTTAATAAAATAAAAATATTGAAGAAAAAATAAAATAGATTAAATTTCTATCAAAGTAAATAAGTTTACATACTTGGCGGTAAAGCTATTCCGTATCCTTTATTGTCCAATAGAGATCCGACTTGCATTAAATTACAATTTCTCTCGGCAGCGTACTCAATAGCCGTGGATTCCATTAAAAATGCATACAGATATTTTCCCTTCAATACACGATCGACTCCCTCAGCATTGCCGGTCACAAATACGCTGGGCTTTGCGTCCGTCATTGTTTGCCACATTTTTTGGTACGTCGTGACATTCGAGTCCTGTTTAAATTTAGTTTGTAAATATGTGCCATTTCCACTCAAGCAATTTTAAATAAATAAATAAATTACTCGGAAAAACGCAGCAGTCGATCCCTTTCCCAAAGACCCATATTTAATTTTTGATTGTGCAGCAAGTTCTTCAATATTATTTATAGTCACGCCCATTTTAACAGCCGTCAAAAAAGCCGCCAGATTCGCCGTGTATGACGATACCATAATTAAAACAAAGAACCACCACAAGCCGGCGATCGCGCGTATTGATCCGGCTCTTAAATATATTTAAATAAATTAAAGTTTAAAAAATTAATTAATTAACAATTATAAAGAGACTCATTTCATTGAAATAAAAGTAAATAATTAAATTGTGTTAATATATGTGGGTTATTATGAAGATAAATATTTATAAAAAGTTGCGCGGAATGTCTTTGGTCTCACCGCATGCAAAAAATATTTTTTTCCACCTTACGTACACATATATGTATATTAATATATGTAAATTAGCTAATTGGCAAAAAGGGGTAAAGGTTGTATGCAAACGAGTCTACAGGTTTGTTTTTTTTGTCGCAGTATGTGTGCATGGAAGTTTACGATTAACGACAATATAAACACTCCGTGTCTGTGTGCGTGTGCGGGGGTGGGTGCGAAACGTATAGGGTCACTATTATATATATATATATATATTCGGCAAACACGCGTTGCGCCGTCGCTTACACCGTCACTGTCGTAGTCAACAGTAAAGAGAAGTGTAGAGTATGAGTATATATATGGCAGTAGATATAGCAGTTGGTACAAAAGAATGGAAGTAAAGAGTTAGCGCCCGTGCCGAGGCGTTAACAAGTGGCAAGCCGCCGTCTCAAATATGTACGGTAAACACAACACTATACTCTACACTATATTCTACCTCGTTATAGCCTAATTGCCGTTTTAAAATCCGGGTTTTATTTTATATATATATATATATATATATATATATATATATATATATATATTTTTTTTTTTTTTTTTTTATCAACTCTTGTAAGAAATAACAAAATAATAATAATACTTTTCATATTAATTATCGCGATAACAATACAGCGATACTGACACTGACATATTTTTTGTGACAGCGAGATTCTGTAAAAAAATTTATTTGCGTGGGTGGTAACGATAATTATGTGGAATTAATATTCGGCTTACGTTGGAGCAGTGTCACAACCTTGCTGCATAAGTGAGCCTAAGGTTACCCATAGACAATTTTTAAAACTGAAATTATTTTCCAGTTCCTCGGGCTCTGATACGCATGGATGTGGATTCTGCCATTCCTCTGGTGACATTCTGTTTAAACAAATAAACTTTAAATATAATAATTTATATTTTTGAAGTTTTTTTTTATTGTAATAGAGACATTTGGCTACAAATTGAATATATTTTTAGAGGTTTTCTGAAAAAAAAAAAAAAATAGAATTGTAGTACAATAGAATTTCAAGAAAACGATTTTTTTTTTTTTTAAATTGGAATTGTTTCACTAAAAATGTTTTATAGTTTAATTTAAAATTTTTAAAGAAAGTAAACGGTAAAAAAACAGTTAATAATTTAACTGAATTACGAAAAATACAGATAACATTATACTGTAAAAAATTTGCGGAGTGAACGCGTATTAAATTCGGAGTGGATGACTGGTTATTTATTTAATTTCCTCAGAAATTTACTCCGAAGGGGAGTTTATTTTAATATTAAAACTAATTCAGAGTGAATATGGGTTGAAATAAAATCCAGATCACTTTGAAATTACTCCGCTGAAAAGACAAACTCCCTATTTACTCCGTATGCGGAGTGATTTTTTCTGAAACTCCAAAACTCCGAGTGATGGAATGAATTTCGATTTAAATAAAATCCGTAATCACTCCCGATTTGTCGCAGTGTAGGCGCATTGCTACATTTAAATTAATAATTTAGATTTTATTTTCCACCGCAAGTTCATTGTCTTTTACTTGTATTCACTTTGCCCCGATCTACTCTGAGTAAAAGATAAAGTGAGCGAAAAATTATTGGTACCTGGCTTGTATGAAGAACATCATAGACACAGCGAGATAAGCCGTTGCCATATAAATCCAAACATCCGCCGAAAAAGGAGATAGAAATGAAAAAAGTTCGGGTTTTTTATCTTCAGGACTAAGATATAATATACTTATACCAAGATTCATAAATGGCATTGTAAAATCAACAACGCTTTCACGCTCTTTTGTTATCGTGAAATCACAAACGGCTAAATCTGCTTCCTTTAGAAAAATAATAATTTAATATTTTTTTAAAAAAGGATTTCTCGGTGCAAAAACTTTCTACTTGCCTCAAGAAATTTTTCGTATTATGAATTGGAAAAAAAAATTTCTCAGAACGAGAATAAATTTTCTCAGAGCAAGAAATAATTTTTTGAACCAAGAAATTTTTCCTCGTCCTAAGAAAATGTTTGTTTTAAATTTATAATAAAAAAAAATTTTGCGCCAAGGAATTTTTTTTTTCTGTGTAAATAAAAAAATTGATGATTACTCGATTTAATAATTGCCCAATCATGCCGGTCCACTGTTTAGTGTTTTCATCTTGTGTGCCAAATTGTTTATCAGGAACGAGTTGAAATGTGTGCTTGAACTTACAAATTTCGGCGATTTCATGAATTAAATCGATAGCGTAACCTTCGTATCTCATATCGTCGATTTGTACACCGCGCAATGACCCATCTTGAACTGGAATGATCCATGGCTCACCCTACATTTTATAAAAATCCATCAAATTCATAATTAAATCAATAATGAAATAGAAATAGTTGAACTCATAGTAGATATCATTGTAAAAAAAAATAATAATAATAATTACAACTTTAGTTGTTACAACAAAATGCCGTTGCTCAATAGCTTGTGATACTGACTGCTCTCGATCCTTTTCCGTTCTCATAACAGTCAATGCACCATCGATCCAAGTTGCCGACTCAAATACTTTATTTAACCGATACTCTTGAAATTTAATTTCAAATGTTCTTCCACCATTTTCGTCGAATTTCATTAAACCTGTTGTACGTCCACTCGATGATATCTGCACAGTATATTGTACTTTTATATATATACGATAGGGCCAGTCAGTAGTGGCTACTTAGCATTTCGTTTATGGAAATTTTATAAAAAATATTTTCATATTTTGACTTTATCGCGTGAAAAAAAAATTCGTTCTAAAAATTTTCCAAAAAGGTTCGTAACCGCGAACTTCAGAATTTGAGACAATTCCGAACTTTGAATTGATAATTTTTTGAACTTTGAAAACATTCAAGAGTAAAAATAAATTTCGACTTACTTTCTAGGCTGGTTTTTCTTAATTATTTAAGCGAAAATAATTTGACGAAAATTTTGCTAGTTTGAATAATCTTAAAAAAAAAAAGACTAAAACCAGTAATGAGCGTTTTTGACTTTTTATAAAAACTTTTAAAAAACGAGATCTGGAGGTTGAAAATTTTTTAACTTTCAAAAATGATAAACCCAAAGTACGGAATTGTCTCAAATTTTGAAATTCACTATTATGAACTTTTTTGGAACAAATTTTTTTTACATAGGTTCTTACTGATCGATAAAATAAAATTTTATAGTCACAAAAAAAGAAAAAAAATATGAATTTATTTATTTTAATCAGAAAATTCTGAGTTTTCTTTTAAATTCAAAACTAAACTCTCTGTATTATAAGTGAAATTTTTTTAAAAATGTGTAAAATATTTTAAATAGAGCCAATATAATCACAGCGCTAATAATGACTTAAATGATTTGAAGGTAAAAAAAATTGCTAATTATCTAAAATGACTTAAAAAATTTCTAATATAAAATACAAACAGCGCTATCTTGGTGTTAATATTATTATTCAGTAGTCTAAGAAAACTACAGTATTGATCAGATCAGTGAGTATCATTTTTGACGTTAGTCGGCAAAGTAGCTCACGCGGCGATTTATGTATTTTTCTTTTTCTCATGCACAAACAGAGAGCGAGATAAGATGAAGATGAAGATGAATATTTTTAGCTGGTTGATATTTAAATACCTCGCGCATTAACTCGGTCAAATTAAGACCTGCTTCAAATTTAGTTTCCGTGTCCGCGCAGGAAAGTGCCTCGGGCTTAATGGTCAATAGATGATGACCATTGATCTTCAAACGTTTCTGCAGGACCTCAAGTGCCTCGTGGAAAAGTAAAACAGAGTCAAAGAGAACTGCACTCTCTACCTAAATTTAATAAGACCAATTTATTTTACCTTTTACTTGTTGCTGTTACTAAATATATAACTAATTTAATATTCAATAATTAGTAATCTCTAACATTTTAATTTTATATATTTATTCATAATTCAAACTTTGTTCAAAATATGACACAATTTAATTAAAATAAATGTTAAATTTTTAATTAAATTTTCACGGACTATATCTTAAATAATTTATTTACGAATAATGCGATATATTTTTTTGACAGACGACAATAATAATAATACTAATAAATAATAATAAAGATAAATTAGGTATCGCCGGCATACATGCTGTAAGTAAATTATTAAAGGGATAAGTGATAAGGGATGATTGTTTACGTACATGTGGGAGTAGTAGCACTTGAACCCTCTCACGTAGGAAAGCTAATTAAGTTATTATATTGCTAAGTACACTTAAGGATCCAGTAATCGTCTTATTGCGTAATAGGATAATTTTGTATAATGAATGATCATTTTGAATACGAGATAACAGACTAAATCACAACAAACAGTGAAAACGGGACAAAATGGGCCTACCAAAGTCTGTTTAAATTCAATTCAGTCATATAAATTTTCATTTTATTAATTTTCGCTTAATTATATCAAGAAAATTCAAACTTGTAATGGATTCGGAATCGATAGAATTTACTTTGATTATTACCAAAGTCTTTGTCAAGATTAATTTTTTTTAGGGAAACCCATTTTGCTCCATATTTTTTTGAATTTTGTGACACCTGTCCCTACTGGAGAAATTTATCTGAGCCTCAATTTCGTTTTGTAAAATTAATTTAGCGGGAAATCCAGTATAGTAAAAAACAAAAAAAAAGTAATTACGAGCTTAAAATTACCGTAGGTAACTCATACGATTCGTCAGCAATTATTTGTATTGCTGTGACATTGGCTTCCGTCCCATTGAGTGCAGGAAGCATTTCTTTGTCTGCTATATGCTAAAAAAAAAAAAAACGTAAACAATGGATAATTTAAATGAACATTAAAATTACTATGTACAATAATAATTATAACTGTGATTATAATAATTATCGTACTATCATAATTACCAGTGAAGTAATGAAATAATTATAATAGTCACGTAGTAATTTAACTTCGTGCATTTGTTTAACTATGGTAGTAAAATGAACTGGATCAGCATCAATAATGACATTGAAGTCCGTCGATTTGGCGACTTCTTTCAACAGCGGCCGGAAGTTTGGTTCATTTGAATATTTTTCGTATGTCGGTTTTATTTGACGGACTGTCACTGGCGAGTCTTTGGGCCCGTGTTTCCACAAAAGTTTCTGCAGTCGTGACAATCCGTCGTCTGATTCGTATAAAATCGTGTACTGCCTCCAGCTCATAGCCTCCAGCATGACACCCAATGCCTAGATACATTTTTTTTGTATATTATTTTTTAAAATTTTTAACAGTCAAAGTACTGACTAATAATTATTTTATTTTACATCGGAAATTTTTTCGCCGTCGGGGTAGGCGCGAATGGTATCATAAGAATCTTTAACGTCGTCCATACGCCGGAATGAATACTCAATATGAGGAATTTGAAATTTCGATGCGATACTCGAGACAATATTCCGTGTATGAGGATTACCAGGGCCGAATATCGCGGCAACACCTTCTTCCACTAGACTACATGCTATAAAAAATTTGATTTCATACGTGACATGATATACATAAATTTCTAGATATATGTTTATGGAGATATATATACATATAATAAAAAAGTTGTTTAAAATAAAGTAAAAATTGGTTTAAGAAAGTATATCAGTATTTATGGTACTTTATACCTGCAAGCGATGTTTTGAAGCTGTCGGTGCTTGAGTTTACCCATTTTATGATCGGTTCGAGTTTAAAACTCGGCGCTACATTTTCTTCATTTATAGTCGTAAGTGCTTTTTTCATAGCTTCGTAGTTTGCTTCCTCACCATCATGGAAAATAGCTCCTGTTATTCAAAATATAAAACTGACTTGTTATCAATATTTCATGTGTTACAATATCAGTATTATTTAATGGCATTCATTTATCATTTTTTTTATTTTTCGCGTAAATGTAAGTGACGTAAAAATAATCCACCAACTCAACCGAATTTTATTAGTAAACAACATTTTGAATATTTATTTCGTAAAAAAAAAAAGTTCATCAATTTAAAACGTTACTACTGTATATTTATATTAATTAAAATTTAATACGATAAGTACATTGAATTAAAAATAATTATTATCTGAAATATATTTAATAATTAACAAGCGTATTTATTCAATATTAAAATCCCGGTAATCGTATCAGTGGATATTTTATTAATTAATATTTGTATTATTTACCTATATATATTTTAATTATTTACTACACATATAATTTTAATTATCAGTTTTAATAATTATGTCATTCCTGTAATTAATAATATGAATTCACTCAGGATTTTCACAAAAATTTTCGTTACTATGTAACATAGTAATGGTTACCATTCTAGCACAGAAATCAGAACTATTCTTTTATCTCCGTGTGCTTATAATTTTTAAAAATCATTTCGCGTGAATATATGGAAAGGGATCTCGTAATTATTTCCGTACTCGACATAAATGTCAAAATATCAAAGACATAGGTTCACTATGTATTAGTAATTTTTTTTATAATTAATATTTTCCGAAATTTCCCTTCGGAGTGAAATTCACTCCAAGGAAATTAAATAAATAAAAAATCATCCACTCCGCGTTCACCCCGCAAATTTTTTACAGTGTAGTAAAAAAAAAAAATTTCCTCTTTCATTTCATATAATTTTCTATTTTACTCACTAATACAACATTAATTTTACTCACAATTCTCTACATATTTTATAAAGTATATTCTAAAGCTATAGCGTATTTTTAAATTATCTTGCACAAAATAACAGAAGTAAAATTACAAAATACTTAATAGTAGAGATGCTAAAAGCATATTACTCGCGGTTTGATGCCCGCGTTGGTTTCCACCTCGAAGTACATCGTTTGTGTGGATGTCGTAGTCTAGTTAGTGTGCAAGTTAAATACATTCGTCTACAGATGAGAGTTTAGTCTTGGATCTTGAGTCTGCATCATCCCAAGTAAAGTCTCAACTTTGGATTCGTCAGTTGTCTGCGTAATGTAGTCTGCACAGTATCTCTCACTGGGTTGACAATGAGTCACACGAATGCAGGCAACCATTCAAAGAGTACACATACTGTCTCGCTCTGGTGCCTATAGACACATCTATCCCAGCTACCTATCTAGCTACCTACAAGTATATATACAAGTATATACCTACATAAATCTAAATGCACACCCACGTAAGCCAACATAAACAGCCCGGCACAGTTGAAGCCGCTGAACGCTTGAATTCTATTTTGAAGCAAGTGAGATCCGACTATATGTGAGTAGTATATACGTATATACGTCGCTACATTGAGTCGTATAGTGTACAGTGTGCTATAGTCCATAGGGAACTAAGTTGCAAGCGATTTGTCTGGGTTAAACCAAGCAATTTCCGTACCATGGACGATTAAGATTACATTGGTCTCGGTTTGTGTTTATCCTGTAGTAAAGGCATCGCTGAGAGAAACAACGCGTGTGCGATGATTACATGTGTGTTATATAGACGAACTGTTCGAATGTTATATGTGTAAATCTGATGGGGTATGTTGGTGTGCAAAGGACGCGGGTGGTGGTCGAAGAGGGTACTACTCCAGAGTGATCAACGTGCTCACGCTTCCATGAATCGAGGTGATGCTCTCTCTGTACGTTTCGAAATCCTCTGTTTAATCGGATTCCCCGTGCAATACAGTCGAATGTCAATCGTCGGATTTATCGAACGAGTAAATTTAAATCCTTCAATAATATATAGTTATGTATATATGTATGTATATGTACGTGTATATAGATGAGATGTATGTATGGAGGGGAGTGTGTGTTTGATCCAAGATCAAATTCTTCGATTGTTTGTCACTTGAACGGAGATTAAATAAGATCAGGGGATCATATAATATGAATAAGAAAGTGCTGTTGAAGTGAATAAAGGATTGCTGCATTGACTGCTAAGTAAGCTCGAGATGAAGCTAAATAAACGCTTTTTTTCTGCTAAGCTTGAAATAAATGTTTGAATTTTTTTTTAAATTATTTTTACTCAGTATCTATTGGGACTTAATTCTCATTAAAAAACACTCGTTCAATTAAAGCCTTCGGACTCGCACAATTGATTGCTTTTATTTATTGTCAAATAGAGATATTTAAATTTTTGTTGTAAAAGAAATTTAAAAAAAAATTGTAGATATTTCTAAGGTATTTAGGTTCAATGGATCATTAACTTTTTATCGTGAATAAAATACCGATTTATTTTTAATCACATGAATAAGCTTATTATGGATAAATTGTTGCACAATTAATCCAGGGCCTTTGAGCGCTCAAAGGCAATAGATACTCAAAGGGCACTGAGGTATTTTTTATACTTATGTTTTATTAAAAAAAAAAAGTATCAAGAAAAAAAAATTCTATACAACTCGCTTTTCACGGAAATGCCGAGAATAAGTTTGAAGTCTATTCGTGGTTAGAAATCCGAGTCCACGGGTGAGTTTCCATTATAACGCATGGTCGTTTCTCCATTTTCCAGGTCAAGAGCTTCTTACTCGCTCATTTTCGCCCCTTTACTTAGCGCCATACTCTTCCTATACCCGCCATACTCAACACAACTCCGACTTCTTGGTCTTCTTTTACTCCAAAGACGACTACTTGGCTTAAAAACTATATTCTCGTCCGCATCTACCCGTAATCCTCTTTATTCGATCCTTCGAGCTCCTCGCATTTATTCTTATAATATTCATTCATATTTTTATGTCTTCGCGTTCTGAGGAAAAAGTTTTATCAATCGGAGCTAAGTCTTAATCCCCCAGTCATATACATATATACATACACAAGAACAAAAATATCTTCGAGTGACTGAAACTCTACAGCAATAAGTAAAGAAGCCAGGCAACTAAAAGCAGTAAGAAAAGTCGAACTAAAAAATGGAAAAAAATAAAATAAAAACTAGAATCAATTTTTCACTATTTTATAACTAAAAACCTGTTGATTACACACATATAATACCGATGTAAACTAACATTTAGCTTTGGAGGATCTTTGACAACTAGTGGCATTTTAAATCGCGGAAAAGTCCACTCGAGCGCTTGCTACTACTCTTTTTGCGTTTAAAGTTATCAGCGACAGTGCATCGATCTTTTCTCACTACTTTTCTTTTAGCATGTCACCAACTAAAACTTTTCTGGTCTTTCAAGATATATATATATCTACACAGACGGGGTGACAACCCTGATAGATCGATTATCAATTGACCGTGTGTCGTTCCTTGTAAAAGTAGAATAAAATATAATAAAAAGTGCCTCTGCAGATTGATTACTTTGATTTTATTTATTTATTATTTAAAGTATTTATTTTTATTATTTATTACAGACCTAATATATATCTCATCTTGACTTTGATTTATTGGCTGTTCCTTTGCGCCGTAAAAAATCGGGAGTAAATCCGGATTCTGTTTCAATCTGGATTCTCTCCCTTACTTGGAGTCCTGTAATTTTTAAAAAAATCACTCCCCCATGCGGTTAAAATATAAAAGATCTCTCACTATGTATTACCATTTTACCCCGCGAGTTTTTACTACGATTTCATTCTGCGGAGTTTTTTTATAGTCACTATTTTCCGAAATTCCCTTCAGATTTAAATTCACTCAGGGTTAATTTCAAAAATTTATTACAGTATATAATTTTAATCTTTAATACTTGAAGCCCCCGTAGATAATACAGTAATGGATATTTTAGACGGATGCTCGTCTTGAGGAAAGCTGTGCATTGGAGATCCGTTCATTGAATTATTGTTAATAAGGATTATATTCTATCAGGTTGGTTTGTCAAGTAAAGCAAAGCGGAATACGAAATTAGGTTCCGTATGCCGTATGTAGTATATTAGTCGGTATCCCTGACACATCTCAAGGGAGTGATGTTAGCCAATTTGCCTGTTTCTCTTGAGTAAATTCTCCACACTATCGTGCACAATGTCTCTTTGAATATATTATATTCACTCCTAGTATTTATATGTCTATTTACATATGCATACATAAGTAAACAATCATTAATTAACAGTGATATTTAAAAATGATTAGTAATAACTTGATCTGTAATAATTTCATCCCCACGAATGGACCCGGATTAGTTTTGACGTATTAATATTTGATTAATACTCTGAGTGCTTTGATAGAAATTGTTTGATTGGTACTAAGACCACGGAAACTGTAGCAGTAGTTACAAGATCAAAGTCATAGGGTAACTAGAGCTGGTTCCGATGATGGCTAATCTCATAATTTATTAGAGGTAATCGGGTATTTGCATCCAACATTTTTATTTAATGTCAAACATGGTTACGAATATTTAAGGCTTTCAAGGTTTGTTTTTAGTGGGATAGGAATGGAACCTCATTTAAATGTCCGTTTCTCATTTTCGACGAAAGATCAATTTATTTGTAAATATTTAACTTATTATTATTGGAAATAGCGAAGAAATTAAATTTATTTCTTCAAACTCCAGAAAAATTCCAATTTTTTTGGAATTAAATTTTTTATTTTTTATTTTATTGGAATTTATTTCGAATGATAGAAATTTTTTTTACTAAAATATGTCGGATGCCAAATGAAAGCCTCGAAAATCTGGGAATAGAAAACTGAAAAAATTTAGGATGCTCTCTATCTTTTTATCAAAAGTTATCTGGGCAAGTTTTGGTTTACATTAAAAAAATAATGAAAATTTCGCTATTTACTAGTAAAAAGTATGCCACTAATTAAAATAGAGGTATACTTTTCACTGTCAATAAGTGACAATTCATTGGCAAATAGTGATTGTCACGTGATTTTCACTAATTCATTTTTAGAGAGTGAAAAATAAATAAAAATTATGATTTTAAAATAAATTTAAGCGCGAAAATTTGAATTTATAATTTCATATGGTGCATGAATGGTTTTGAATGATTTAATGATGGTCATAGATATAAAATCCAAGTGTCCATATATAGAAATAACAATTGTTATTGATTGTAGCATATGTGGGCAGGGGTCCACAGTGTATAGTCATGTGAGTGGTCGGGAAGCTTTTTCCGGGTTTTGGACACAGTCATGTCAAACATTTTAGTCATCTGCGTACAACGTGGATGCACAATACCACTCACTCACTCTACCATAGATAAATATATACACATATATATATGTGGACATGCGTTGGTCTATTGCAATCGTTAACCGTCCTGTCACAGCACGGCCTCTGTGGTTTGTCATAGTTTCGCTGTTTGTATAATACTGAATTATGTTCCATTGGCTTTTAGCTATTGAAATACTCATGCCTATCATCCTCGTGATTATTATCATTCGCTCACTACGATGCTTGATACTCAAGCTTTGCTCTCTACGATAGGAACTAATCCTTGATCCTATTCTCTCCACATTGTTGTGTAACTAAATGAGCAAAGGCTTTGTAGTTGTCGACATACAGAACGTAAATAGATAGATAGACAGTCATATATTATGGGTCTCAGTCAGTAGTAACTTGTTACTACAAACAATAACTTTGAGCAACAATTATTAAAATGACGGGATAGAAATGTTTTATTACTAAGTAGGATAGAAATAGTTGCTTGTAAGGGAAAAAGTATCATGTATTATTCTCACGTTTTTTTTCTTGCTCTTTTTTTACGTGCCAAGAAACGTCTAGTGTAATTTATTGTTACAGAGTCTTATCAGACAAACGAGTCCTTCAGTTAACTGACGAGTTAAAAATGAAAAAGCTCCACATATTTTGTAATATTTTTTTTTTTTTACACATTGAATAAAACAACAATATACTTTCCAAGTAAACATTAACACATATTTATTACTATTATTCAATTTAATAATTCAATTTTTTATTTATGAGGGAGAGATGCGCGAAATGGAGAATCCAATTTTGGCAATGAAATTTATTTCTCGAAATCGTTTGAATTTTTCGTTTACCAGAGATTTATTTTTAAGAATTTTATTTTTTTAAAGCCACCCCATTTTGCACGAAAATTTAAAAAAAATTTTTATGGGAATTGAAAATTTTTTGCATGGTCTTTAAATAAAAGAGACTAGTAGAAGATTTTGTATATAGAGGATCAGAAAATTGTTTTTTTTTTAGCAGCCCCATGTTACCCGACTCTGCCCTATAAATAGTTAACGAGCGTTCTGACCCACTTCAGTGTTTTCTTTTTTTTAAATTAATTTTGTATTTTCCGAAGGTTCTAGAATTTTCTGGAATGCTCGATATAATTTAGAAAGTTCTTCGAGCATTTCAGACAGACGTTAAAATTTTAAGTGATCAATAATTTTCTGGAATATTATAATGAAGATAATTTCCGGTCGTGCTGCTCCAATTTTTTATAATAAGACTTGGAAGTGCAATTATTTATTGTCGTGAGAGAATAAAAAAAAATTGTGTACCGGTTAAAAAAAGTATTATCTAGACTTTTGTTTTAAATTTTATCTCGACTAAAAAACATGATAGAAACATGAAACAGTGTGAGAAATAATGAAAACTCTCGTAACTCTCTACGTGACCTCTCGTACACGCGATAACGAGTCACTCGGGAAATTGTCGAGTCACGGGGACACACGCTAGCGTTATATTTTTTCACGTATACATAAATTGTTTTATAAAATGATGACAGTACATATATATTTATATGTAGCTAGCTATCTTTACTGGAGAGCATTATCGACAAAAATAAACTGTCATTCTAAATAAGATTTCATACATTTAATAGCCAATTATAATATTAAAAATTATTTTTACTAGTGATTAATTTTTTTTTTGTGATGAATTTGTGTGCTTATTTTTATTATCTAAATTGCTATTAATAGAGGAGATAACGGGTACATGTATAAGAGAGGCATTTCATTTCTTGTTATACAGAAAATATAAATTCTTGGCGCGTCGATGTAGTTCTTGTTCTACGACATCAGCGTGTCGCCCAGGCAACGATAACTCGTGTTTTCTCTTACCCGCACGTCTTTATAGATAACATTGAATCTGTCTCGTCTTTTCTCCTGTCTGTTGTTGCCAAGATTCGATCGTACTTGCTGTCGAGATACTACTCGCCTCGTATTTAATGATCCAGACTCTAGTAGCTCGATTAGTTCTGCAATATCGCTACTTTTCTCACTTATTTTATTTTAAGATACAATACATAAGGGCACTGCGGACAGAATGGGAAACTCAAAAATTTTTGTGAAAAAAATTATTTTAAACTTCCCGCTAAGAAAATTGAAAATTTTCAAAAATTCGGGAAGTTTTTGGTTTCAGTCCGATTTTCGAAAATCGAATTTCTAAGAGATCTTGGCGTTTTGAGGTTCTAGGAAGCTATTCTGTCTAATTTCAAGATGATGTCCGAGTGTATGTATGTACATATATATAACTTTTGAACGGATAAACGAATTTTGATCGTCAAGGTGTCATTCGACGCGATTTGTCAATATCTAAAAGCTGAAAAAATTAATCTTGATCGGTAGGGCTTGTTCAGAGATATTCCAAAAATGAAATTTTTTCAAAAATGTTTTTTTCAGATAACTTTTTATGGGCTCGATGGATTGATTCAAAAATCAACTGGGCTCTGAAGCTTCATAAGGGAATAAAAAAAAAGTTTTTATTATAGCAAATTAAAATTTTGTTCACTTTGTTTCAATATAAGTCAAAGGTAAAAGATTCAGAGTAATCAAGATCACAAAAGTTCATTTTTTCCATAGCGCCCCCATTCCATTCGCTCTCTTCTACATATTAATATACTGCCAATATTCCACATATATATATTTAAAATTTAAATTGCAAATTTTGTAGCATTTAAATTTAGTTTTTTTACTATTTTAAAATAATTATCTTTTTTATATAAAAATTTGCATAATACTTTTATTACTTAGTGAATTGAAAGGACGGATTAATTGAAATTGTATCGACGATTTAAAAATAACGAGAGTACGTCAATGCATTGTTTTGTTTGAATTAAAAATTTTTTAATAGTCATTATTTTTTTAGTCATTATTATTATTCAAATTAAAAGTTTATTACAAGTTTTAATTAATGAAGGTAATATCGGATTTGTGTTTTTTTAATTGGAAATTTCGGTGTAGTGAGGGTTAAATAGCACAATAAATAATAAGTTGACAAAATATTATTAAAGTATAAGAAATAGTTGCTATATATATATATATATATATATATATATATATATATATATATATATATATATATATATCTAATATATTCAGCTACATTTCAAGCTGAGA
Source organism: Microplitis deprimator (assembly GCA_964016945.1). Lineage (NCBI taxonomy): Eukaryota > Metazoa > Arthropoda > Insecta > Hymenoptera > Braconidae > Microplitis > Microplitis deprimator. The sequence goes on along the minus strand of OZ024709.1, from coordinate 21,394,956 downwards.
AAGTTTTCATTTTAAAATAGAGTAACCATCCATAAAGTTGCATTACGCTTTGGACAAAGGAGACTTTTGTAAAGTTTAATAATAATAATGTGTTGGTAAGACGTGGCCACGTGCATAACGGGAAATAAAATAGCGAGAGGACAAAAAAAACTAAGTTAAGAGAGAATAAAACTATAATAAAATATATATCTATATATATATATCGGTGGTTCTTTTTATATATACGATGACAAAATGAAGTTGAGAAATATATTAAATGTAAGTTTATTTGTAACGAGTTTTACTGTCGTTTCCGTAAAACTTGATTTTTTTTAACGATATCAAACATCAAAAGACTTTCTTGATACATTGGATCTAGCCAACAATTTATATACACCAGAGATAAATAGACTTACAAAGAGAAATAAATTTTAACCAACTCGATAAATATGGAAAATATAAATTTTAAGTTTCGCAGTAACCGTAAATAAGACCGATAATTATAAATACAGAGGAAAGGTGAAGAAAATGGGCTAGCGGTAAAAAATAAAATGGATTTATGGATTTAAATGAATTGTTTAAATGTTTTTCTTCAATTTATGGTACGATTAAATATTTTGCCGTTAAAATTTTGGTTTGGAATTTTATTGTCAATGTTGTATAACTTTTTACAGTTATATAAAATAGCCTTAAATTTTAATAGCATTTGTAATAAATTCAATAAATTTTTTAGTACAGCTCTCATTGCTATAAATCGATAGTCACTAAAAAATACATAGTGGCGGGAAAAAATACTTCCGGTGCTAAAAGCTGACAAAATGAAATTTTTAAATATTTCAGGGTAAATATCGTTTCAATTACTTTTTCATTAGGAGTACGTATAAAAATCAATGCTTCGGCGGCTGTAAAATACTGAACAAAATTATAAAACCGGTGAAAAAAAAATAATTAATACTAATGAGAAACAAGCGTGAGTTAATTAATAAACTTGACAATTAATAATTTATTTTATTTTATTTAACGAAAAATTTTTTTCAATAGAATATAAATTTTTGCGTATTAATTTACCCCGAGGATTTTTGATATTAATGATGAGAATAATCGAATAAATGTTGTAGCAATTATTGAGGAGTCATAGCAGTGATTAAGTTTGATTTTCAAGCTTGACATGATTTCTCATTAAGAGGCTTCCGTAATATTGACGTTAGAGAAATTGGTCCGCTGCGATAATTATTGTATCGGTTCTCAAGGATTGGGTGGCTGCGTTATTAGTTTGCTGCTCGACAGTTGGCCTTTCCTTAGTTTACAACAGCGCCACTACTACAGTATCAATCAACCCCTTTCTCTCACACACACCCACACACACGACTCTATTTAATATCCCAATAACAGCGACAGCATCATCGTATAAGTCTAAATAAAGTTACAAAATAAGTTATACAAGTGCGAGTATTTACTCCGAAGGGTTTCTTACGCGAAAACTGTCGCTGTGGTGGATTAATTAAACTTATAATAACTATTATCTGTCCCAGCACAGCAGCTAGCAATACTGGCGTAAAGTCAAGTTTTGTCGCGGCACATCGTTAAGCTTTGGAGTTGTCTGGAATTTTAATAGCGAACCGAAACAAAGTTATGAACAAACGAATATAGAACGAGCTATCTATCTATCTATCATCCATCCATTCATTCGAAAAAGCATCATAGCCGCTAGAAATAAACTGCCCAAGGGTGTTGAAAGTTGTATGTTGTGCTCATTGTATATAGACTGTAATTTAACCAATTGATGATTCTCATTACGATCACAAAGAGTATACACTTTTTTTTCTATTTTCACCCTCCTTTTATGTTATTATTTTTTTTTCATTTCAAATACGCCTTTGGCGTTCAGTTATTGACTGAATAAATTCTCTTCTCGAGTAATCATATTTCCATGTGGCAATTATCGATAAAATCCTCAATTTTTTTCTAATAACTTTTTTTTTCTTCAACATTTCAATTTTTCGCTCTAAATCTATACCTAGAATTTATTAATTTTTTAAGACTTTCGCGGCGAAATCTTTTATGGTCATCTAAAAATATTCAGAGCTTAAAAAATATTTTTCTTTATTTTTATGACACAGCAAAGGCGGCAGCAGCATCTTGGGCAATGCAGATATGAATTTAAGTATTTTGTATGTTAAAAAAGTTTCAGAAGATGTTTCACAATATTTACTATATGCTAAGAGCATTTTACCTGGGAGAAAAATTTATATTTATAAATGCTGAATGGTTATGTTATATGCATACCTTGAATAATGTTTTTATATAATATACAGTTATAAAACAGATATGTATGAGCAGTATATGTATTTCTTTTATATGTCAAAGGAATTTCTATATTATATATATTTTATATTGTCTTTCATGTTTGTCTGTTCTATTTATTCGTTTGTCATATTAAATATCGGTAACGTTAAGGTTCTAGTATGCTCCCGAATGCCGTATTTATTAAAAATATTTTACTCTTTTTTTATTTTTTAATGTCTACTAAAATTTAGGGGAGGATTTTTTGATCTTGGCTCTTAGATCTATTTTTTGCTTCTATTTAAAGAAAGTAAGACAAATTACCAAATGCCGTAAATTTTTTTTTACCGGATCATTCGTTAAAAATTAAAGATTAAAAGAAATGCAAACAGAAATTATATCACAGCTTGTACATAAAAAAAAATTTTTTGTGGTTCAAAGCTAAAAAAAAAAAAAAAAAAAAAATAACGATACCTATTATGATAATTTTTTAACGCCCGGGGATAAGATTTCGCTGTCAAGGTCTGCTTTGAAAATAAAAACTTTTTTTTTCTGTAGTTTGAGTTACGCAAGTAGTAAAAAATATCGTTTTCTCGTGACTATATATTTATTGATTCGACATTTTTAAGCGAAAATATTTAGTACCGCAATTATTATTAATATAACAGTTATTTAAAAATTTATACTCGAGCTAGGAAAAGTGCCGCATCTCTCCCACTTGAACTCTCTATATGTGAGTTTATAAGAAATATTAAAAAAGTTAAATATTCCAGTGTAGTGGGAAATTACAACTTTGAATGCGGAAACGTTATTTAAACAAAGTTAAATTGATGAACGTGAATTTTTTTTTCATAAGCCAAAAAAAAGCTCCTCATAGTTATAAAATTTTGATGACTCGACTTACCAATTTTAATTGGAGTCGGCAACGTGTGGGCGATCGATGCCAGTGCGATAAAAATGATCCCAATGGAAATGGCCATAATTGACGTGCTCCGAATCTGCAGGTAAAAGATTAAAATAAAACAATTAATTACAAATAAAAAAAAATTCAGCCGTTTATTGAAATGGGTAGTAAAAAATAATTACTATTAATTACATATATACATTTTTTTACTCTCACGAAAAATTTAAAATTGTAATTTTATACTACACATATATATATATCTATAGACTTGATTTCGCCGCATGCATGTTCGGATTCTTTATTTCTTCCACTTGATAATTTTTTTCTGGCTCTCAATTGTAATGATATGCTCACTCAACTAGTCATTAATAAATTCAATTCAACGGATAGATTTTAAGCAATAAATTGATTTTTTTTTGTTCGTATGCACGGGCTGACTTTCATCAACGTTTTAGTATCCAATTTTCTATATACCATCGCCAATTAAAATGAACTAAATTTCGTTCATCAAATTACCTTTTTTTTTTTTTTCAACTATCACTACAAATATACAGGATTCCTAACAAGTTAATAAATGTTCGCTCAAGTGTTAATTCATCACCGATCAATTTGACCTCTGATGAAAATATTCATCCGCATTTTTCATATTATACATGCTTTTGAGCTTTTGTGTATTCAGGTGCATGAAAAAAATATTTACGTTAAAAATGATTCCTCCATGAAAATATACCAGATAAAAAAAAAAAAAATAAATAAATAGATAAATAGATAAAGAAAGACGCACAAATTTTGCAACGTAGCTCAAGGGCGCATCAAAAGCATACTTGATATTAAATAAAAAATGTTTTTTTTCAAATTTCTGCCCGCATCCCAACAGAAAAATACTCTTGTAAAATTTCAACTCGACGTTTTTTCTACAAATATTGAATGCGATTGTAAAGATAAAAAAATCCGCGAAATATTTTTTTTTTACAAACAAATATATACAAATGTATATATAAGAGTATTATAAACGTTTAGATATTTAGTGAGGACGCATACAATGGCATCAGTGACACAGTGAATGTTTTGTTGACAATATGATAGGCGATTTGTGTGCATTCCACTTGTCTGCCACGAATAGTACTTGCCTGTCTCACTTGTTGCGGATTATCTAGTGTACATGACTTCTCTTCTCCTTTGTGCGCATTTCAATGTTTCATGATAGTATATATACAGTGAAAAACACTATACAGAATACGGAATAGTGCTGTACGGTATACGCTCGGTCGCTCGGACGGAGCAGTATTGCTGGTGAGAAACACCAGCAGTAATACTGCGAATGGAATTGGAGAAAGTGAGTGAACTGGGATGCATACAATGAGTAAAACGACAAAAGGTGTAATAGAAAGGAATCTAACACCAAGATAAAGTTCCGTAGCATTGTATAGGCATTGAAATTCACCTGGGATTTGTCGTTTGCACAGTTTCCTACTGAGTTAATTGCATCGCGGATAAAGCTCAGCTAAAAAGTCTGCGACAAGCACCGCGAGCACGGTAAGTCAGATTAAAATTTAAAAAAAAAAAAAAACAGATATGAATAAATAAACATAAAATAAATAAAGAGAGTCAGTTAGATAAGTTTCATTTAGTAATCCCGCGTCCTTCGGCCATTGAGATTTTTTACAGTTAGTGTGAGTGGGTTTTTCGAAAAGATAGTCTTGAATGAATCCCGCGATTCAACGCCACTCTTCCGTATACACAGCTTCCAGCATACAGTCTTGGACTTTATTTCCTCAGTGTCGTCTATGTACGCGTCGGGCTGTTTTTTTATATTTTCTTTTATCCAACGAAAACTTGAATGTCTCAGCAGCTCAGTTAAGTTTTCTTTGCTTCTCATTCTATTTTACTTATTCTTTATATTCCCCTTCTTCTTTCTTTTCCTCTTCCTCATTCTCTGCTTTTGCTTTTTCTTCTTCTTCTTCTTCTTCTTGTTCATCATCTTCGTAGCTTACTCACAGAGTGCTCTACTAACGACCACCATACTCGATTCCCACGAGAACTTTCCTAGTGTAAGTCTCTACATCATTTCTACCTAAAGCTGCTTTAAAAAAATTCAATTGAGATTTGTATATATATATACATATTATTATTTTTCTTTGCTATTTATTTATTTTTTTTTTTAATATGTATACACGTCTACATTTATGAGAATTATGAATTGCAGTTGAGCTTTACAAATAATTCCTGTACCTCATTATAAAAATATGAAAATTCAAGTACAATAATATATGTTTGTATATTTACTTCATGTAGATTTATACATAAATATTTTTTAATAAACTAACTAATGATAATAATAAAACCTTTGTATCATGAGATGATATTTTTTTTGTTTATCGAATAAATTCCTCAGTAATTTAAAGAGCTTAGTGAGTTGAAAAAGCTTTTAACTTTTCAGACTTATCGCAATGACAGTAGTGTCTGTTTTCCCTCTTATTGTTTATTTATCATCATATATTTTAGTTAAATAATGATAATAAATAAAGTTTACTTATCTAAGAAAACTCGGGTATCATTTATCGAAGAGAGCCCATAAGCAGGGTAAAAAGCCAGCTGGCTCCGTCATTCGAGCAATGCAAGCGGTCGCCAACCTCCTTTTAAATCTGTGTCAACTGTCGTTAGGAACAGAGAAAACCGTCTCGTTATGCAACACACAATATTTATAATTATAACTTAACTTTTCTGTAAATCGTAATTATGAGCACAATTATGGCTAGAAAATAATAACAACTATTTGTGCCATTGCTCGAGTAGTTTCCGAGCCGCTGTAACAACAAATTTTCAAATGCCCCGGGTATTTCCTGTGCTAAACACACTGTTAAGTTCTTCTCTTAGACTTAGATATGTACAGACATACATACACATATTCATATATGTATATATATATAGCAGACAACAAAACCAACAGTAAGAGCCCTTTATGCTTGAGCGTTGAATGTGCGAGCTTAATGTTCCCCAATTATACCAGCGGCAACCTGGAGCTTAAAATATTGCGACACCCAAGTTACAATTAGTACGGTTTTACAGTAGGGTGAGAACCCACCAAGTTCTTGCTACACTTTATCTAGTTATTCATATTGGTCAGACTCTCCCACCAGAGTTTATAAATTTCCTTTGCACCTCGTTTACAGTTTTGTCTTTTTTTATTTTTTTCACTTAGAACTCGCTTGGATTTACTCACTCACTTTAATACTTTAAATTTAAATAAACAAAGTATTTTATTTGCTCGAATTATTTAAATCCGCACAAGCGTTTGAAATAATCATTACCCGAGTAATTAATTTTCTACGCCCTTTCAACTTTAATTATTTTCTTAATTATTAAAATGTGTTTGTGAACTTCAAAGAGCTGATTCAAGAGATTTTAATTTCAATTCCATATTACATTTATTTTTAAAAATAAATAATAATATTTGGCCTTACGTCGTTTGCCTGTGCTTTTAATCGAGTACATACGTTCGCGGTTATGTAGATACCTTGTATACATACAACTTGATGTATTTTTGCACCCATTGCTTTCAAGTACATACATCAGTCTGTTTGTACGCAGTTATATTTTTTAATTAAATTACTGGAGTAATTTTTTTTACTTTTCATGTAATTCATGAGTTGCCTTTGCTTTGGCAAAAAATAAAATTATGCTTCCACCGGAAATGATTATTTCATAAAATTACTACGCAATGTTTATCAAACAAAAAAAAGTTTTTAAAATTTTGATATTTTAATTAATTTAAAATAAATAAATTACCGGAGTTACTTAATTATTTAAAAAAAATTAATTTTTATTAAAAGTTAAGTATAAAATTAATTAGTATGTTAATATTTTATTCGAGTGAATTTAAAGTACAAAATAGTAAAGAAAATGATAAATAATTCAAAAAAATAAATTTCATGGTGATTTTTATCGTTTGGATAAAATTAATAGCGAATAAAGTGGAATTGAATAAATATTAAATGTAACTCACGTATTGTAAGAGCACGACTTTGACCCTGTAGTCAACAAAGTTAAGTTGATACTCGAGAGCTTGTTGTTTAACTTAACTTTTATTGTTTTTCTTTTATTATTTCCTCGACAACTTTATTTATACTAAACTTTATTTTATTTTTTAAACGTAGAAGATACGAAGTAAGAAAAGACAGCCGTTGAGCACTGGCTCCCGGCTCTTAAAACATTCTCTTACGGGCGACTAAACAGACTGATCTAAATTTGGCTCGGTTCGCTTAAATATTCAGATGTACACTACTCTGTTGCTGAAGAGTAGGCATTCGTAAATTCTCTGACGTCATTGTTTAAAATATATATATCAATTAAAAATTTTTTAAGTCGGCTCTCTGGATAATCTGTGCCACTGGAGTTAATTTGCTGTTAAGTTCATTTTATCAGGATGATAAGCGTAGTTCAAGTACTCGAATCGAATACTCAAGATTCTAACCGGTAATACCTTACATTTGCTACAAGTGTTGAATGATTGTGGTAGCAGCTATACAGATGGATGATAGTTGGGGATTATACGAGCCAATCCTTTACAAATACCAATTGCTATCGAAGTACGCTATGATAACGCTTATTATCTGAGAAATTATCCGAGTAATTGCTTATCTATTATTAAATTTCATTTTTTTTTAGTTAATTCCTTCGGAAATTCCAACTGCGGATATTATTTTTTTTTTCTGTTCATTTAAATAGAAAATCAGTTGTTCAAAATTTTACACGAGACAAAAAATATTTTAAGGGGTCGTTTGAAAATACGGTCACACTTTTGGGGTGAAGGAGATGTCGCTTACTATGACAAGGGGGTCTAAGGAAATGCGAAGTTCGCAAGTCATCAATTTTTAAAATTCTTCTCTCAGTTTTTTAGAATTTTATTTTTTTTTACGATAGAAAGTCATTCGTTTCATATTAGTAAATATATGAATATTTCGATGCATATATTTCCGTCATAATATTGATAGGGGGGTTGCAGAAAATGTGACATGGCGTGACGAAGGGGGGTCGGTCTGAAAGGTGAAATTTTGCGTGACGTATTTTACGACTCCCAAGGAAAATTCATTGAAATTTTTGACTTCATAGACTAATTAAAAATTACTTTCAATGCCTGGAAAATTATAAGCACAAACATAATCTCGTCTTTCATTTGAAAACTTATAAACAAATAGGGGAGGACACAGTGGGACAAATGAAATTTGTAAGGAATCTTTTTTTTAAATTTTGAAAGGAATGAGTGGCACTTGCTAATGAGTATTTCTCAACCGATTCATAAGTTTATATTTAAAGATTCAACTCAGTGATATATTCATGTTTATAATACTCCAATTCTTTGCTCGTAAGTATACTTATACATATATCTTTTAAATAACTCATTATAAAAATAATATTTTTATAGTAGTTTGGTTTTATTACTGCGACTCGAAAGAAAAAAAGTGACATTCATGTTTATGTTTAATTCAAACACTTTTTCCTGCGAGAAATGTGTTTATAATAAAGTATTAAGAGAAAGATATACTTTTTTTATTTATTTGGTTTATATATTCTTTCATAAATTTATTTCTACGAAAGAAAGTTTTCATTAGTCTCGGCGGTACACTACACATTTAAAGGCACAGCCACACATTTATTGTGGAATAAAATCTCGTAGCTTTTGAAATCTTTACGTAGTTAGCCGGCAAGTTTTCTCGCGTGAATGCACACACTGGAAAAACTGTGGGTTCGGGTATATGGCCGGGTGGGTTTGGTTAAGATAGTGATTTTGGTACACCAACAGAAGAGAAAAAGTAAGAATACCGTATAATACTATAGTAGTAGAGTGCAGGTGCAGTGAAGCCAGAGATATAACGCTTTTGCTCCCTAAGCTCCCTTTTGAATTATCTACTCTCCAGAACTGCGTTTTCCTCTGTACTATTTTCTTTCTTTCTTATTATTTTTTTTATTTTTTCGTTTTAACTCGCCGAGTTATTTCAACGAGATCAAATTTATTTAACTTATTTAAGTTTTACTTTCAATTTTTAATTATACTGCCTAATTACTAATTAAATCAATTAAATTACGATTTTACAAGGTTTTCTGTCGGATCACACAAATTATCTTCCCCTGATTATTTTATGTGACGATAATTTATTATGGAGCCGGAAGTTTGTGTATTACAGATTAATGCTGGTGATTTAGAGGACAATTTTTTATTATAAATACGGTATCGGATCTGAGTTATGAGGCATAAGTCCAATAAAAAAAGATTATCGGTGTGCATTTGAATTTTTATGAATTTTTGAATCAAATCAAACATTCGTTCAATTTTTTATTTTTCAATGGTTGTAAATTGTGATCTAGTACTTTGACAATTATTTATAAGCAATTTCACCTTCCGGGACGTATTCTTATAAATTTTTTTTCTAATTTATTTTTTTGCACTTTTATTTTTTAACTGTATCGTAAATTATTACGATACACTAAAAAATTTTCGGAGTGAACGCGGATTTAATCCGGAGTGATTGTAAACTCCGAAGGGGAGTTTGTTTTAATATTAAGACTCCGAATCGTAAAGAATGTGGATTGAAATAAAATCCAGATTCCTATAAAATTACTCCCTATTTACTCTGTATGCGGAGTGATTTTTAAAAAAACTCTGGACTTCTGAGTGACGGAATGAATTGAGATTGAAATGAAATCCGTAATCATTCAAACTCACGATTTTTTACCGTGTACTAATCACGCGCATTACTGCGGGTTGAACTTGAAGAAAAATATGAGAAAAAAAAAATTTTCATCATAATGAAAAATTATCGAAATCACACAGTGAATTTTTCCGTAGACCCCTTTTCGCGGTTATCAATATTAATTAATTAATTAATTAACAATAAATATTATGATTATTCTAAAGTAAGTATGATTTAAAATGTAAACATTATCCCTTAACTATGTACAGTGTATTTAGTTAAATAGTATATATACTGTAAATATTATACTCGTGTTCTCTAATTAAATAACTGATAAAGTAGACGAGGGTTAAATTGTGAAATTCTCAAGTCCAGCCTGCAGCGTTTTCAACGACGTCAAGTAGGATCTACTAAGGTACTACTACTTGGTTTCTACTATACTGGCACTACTGGGTTCAACGAGCACCACTACTGCTTAGTATTTACAACTACGGACTGTTGAGTAATGTAAGTGAGCAGCTGATGTATACGTAGAAATTCAACACTGAGAATCCAGAGACTGGAGTAGAGTCACCAGAGGCGGTTTCATACCATTTCATCTTAAAATTACATAGATAATATCTTGTTATCATATTCCTCCATTTAAAAAATAAATTTAATATCCAGGCGAATACGTTTTTTGTGTACACAGTTCAAGAGAGAAGGAATATTATCAATTTTAAACCGACTTCTTGAGTAGAGTCAGTAAAGATATGAACGTATGAATACTTAATATCTCTTTCGACGTGCATAAGTACACATTTTATTTCGTTTCTCAGTTCCAGGATATTAAAATAATTCAAAATAACGAAAAAATACTTTTAATTACTTAAACTCAAATATTTAGTTTATTTTAAATTTATTTAAAACTTGCCGGTTCTGAAACCTTGATTATTAAACGAGACACTCTTTAGCTCATTACTTATAACTCTCATTAAATTCACAGCTGTATGCATCGAATAATTAAAGTGTAATCAGTTTTAATTACAGATTAAATGTGGTGTTAGATCGTCAACTGCAGAACGTGTTTGAAGACGCGTTAAAAGTCATTATATAGTCATGATATTGGAATTTTAATACACAGGCACTAAATCGTTTAAAGTTTTACTTTAAATTTCGAGAAACATCGGGCAAAATGAGACATTATAAAATTCGTGAGCGTTTGGAGCTGAATAAGACTCCGTTTTTAATAAAAAATGTTTATTGTCTGAAAAAGGTTGACTCTCAGTTAGGGGAGGACAGGACAAGATGACCCAGACAGTGCGGCTACTCCTGAATTTTTAGTAAACGAAAATTTTTTTTTTAAAGATTTTGTTGTTTAAGAGATTTTCTGAAATTAAAAGAATGAAAGTGAAATAGATAAAATTAACAAATGAGATAATTGTTTTTTTTTTTTTTTAAATTCTTTTTAACTGACCGTAATGCCTGAGGTCAATTTGCTCCGTCGTTTCTTTGTCACTAAATATCCGTGTAAAAAATATTCATTCTAAAAATATTACAAAAAAGTTGATAATAGTAAACTTTGAAATTTCAGACAATTTTGAATTTTTAGTTGGTAATTTTTTGAATTTTGCAAATATTCAAGGGTAAAAAGAGTTTTCCACTAACTTTTCAAAAGCGAGACCTGAAGATAGAAAATTTTTCTAATCTTGAATTTTTTAGTTACAAAAATGATAGACTCAAAGTTCAGAATTGTCTGAAATTTGGAAATTCACGGCTATGAACCTTTTTAAAACTATTTTTTTTTAAATGGGTAGATATTTCTGATGATAATAATAAATTAATTTCCCAAGAACCGATGAGTTATTTTGCTCGAAATTTCCCTTTATTTGCAACACGATATGGTATCATGTTTATGTTGTAAGGTTTTAAATTTCATAAGTCTAAATAGTTTGTCGCGGTTGAGTGAGCAATGTCGATCGATGAGTAACATGTACTGACAGCAATAAATAACGATGTCGATGTCTAAGTCTCAGCCATGTATTGGTGATTCTGTTATGTCATCGCTGTATACATACTGACTGAAGAACGCACACTTGAATGCGCTTGCGTTTTATGCGCCCTTTATCATCGCGAAAACTCGGTGCAGCTTGCGTTATTCGCATCCAATATAAGCGTTGCTATCATTCGCTCGTTCTCCCGTTCCTTCTCTGCTCTCGCGTTCTGTCTCACTCGTTGTTAGAAAGAGGGCAAGGGGTTGGGTAAAGTGATATTACTGTTCGATCGATGAAATTGATTGTAACTTTCGAGGATGGCCATTCCCGGTAAAATAACTAGCATGTACGTTAACTTGATGTTTTAATGACCCTATTAAAATATTTATTTTTATCTGTTATTATTATTACATACATGTAGATCATTCGGAAGCACTTAGTGTCGAATCTCTCTCGAGAGTAATACAGCATATAGGGGAACTCATTTTGTTCATCCCTCAAGTATATATAGAGTATAAAAAAATTTACGTTAAAATTTAGTGAACGAATTAAAAAAATATGAAGATATATATTGTCAATATCAGTTTTAAATATCTCCCCTATGGTAGGATACATGATAGCTTGGGAGCCGATTTAGAATCGTTCAAGGTACTATACTACTTTTTCCACTATATACCTATGATATATTTATATTATTTTATTATACATATATTTCGAGTACCAAGCAGGCTTCTCAAAACACTACCAGATGTAACATAAACATTTCTTGAACAGACTGTTGGCTTTGGAGCCTTCCGAGTCGTACTCACTTCGATTTCTTGCTCTGAGTCCAGCTTTCATGACTGCAAAAAGTAGCCGACAGAATTTAAGCCATCAGCTTATCTTGTTGCATACTCAGCCAATCAGGAGCTCCGAAAACACTCGGAGGTGTAGCAAAAATTATTTTTATTATCACTTTAGGCCCTCAACCACCGGAATCCGCATAATCGCGATTTCTTGCTGTAATTTCGTTTGCGTTGGTGTAAAAAATAATCAGGAATTTAAATTATCTGCCCAAGTTATCTTGCATGTAACCGAGCGAAGAGTTCCTAAAAGTAGACAATTTTATAATTAATTTGATGATTTTTAAATTATTAATGAAAGGAAAGTACAATTTTCTCTGAATGAGAAAACCAAATCAAGATTGTCGTGTTTAATTTGAACTTTGTTCACATTCTCTTATCAGAAGCTATAAAACACTTGTAAAACTTTTGATAACTGAAAAAAAAATTTGTAATTTTGTTATTCGATTAATTTGAGTGTAAAATTGTACATACGCCAATGAGTTTTATGACTTTACATCGTAACGATAACGGTTTTGTTGGATAGTGTTTTCTCAGAACTTAAATTTAAAGGGTTCAAAACTTTTATATATACCAAAGTTTCTTGTTATGTGATTGGTTTTTAGGTTATCGTAGTCTAGTGCCCAACATTGTAAAGAAATGATCAAAACATAAATAAAAATAGAAAAATTTAGTGAATTCAAAAATTCTTAAAAATAAAAAATTTGGAAAGTACAAGATTGTAAACAAAATTGGATGAATGGAATACTCCAGGATTTTGGGCTGAAAGCTCCGTTCCGTTTGGATAGTCAGGATGTTTCGAGTTTCAAGATTCCTATTCCTGCTGGTAATTATTCACAGATCAGTTTGAAATATTCATAAATCCCGTTCACATTTTCCACCAAGTATTTAATCATCTCATAATTATTTTACAATATTAATAGCAAATATTTTTGATATTAGTTTTTATTAGCCGTAATATTGTTTACTCTTTCTTGTTGAGGAAAATACGAATTACGAAAATAAAAAGGATGATGCAGTCTTGTGAAATGGAATGCAATCAAGAACGCCACAAAATGGTGTAGCACGATCTGGCTTGTGAGCCAAACAGCTTCCAGCTTCGAACTCTGTGTGTGTCTGGTTGCTTTTTCTCTATACAAAAACAAAAAGGATGAGAAATAAAAGTGAACGTCTACAAGTTGAGAGTAATGAGAATTTTTGTTGTTGTGCTTAGAAAATTGATATCGTTTTACACGGCTATCATATATTTTTTACTTATTAAATCGATTCACCCAGCATTTTATTTATCCAGCGTGAAAAAAAGTACAGTTATACGACTGAGTAAATAAATAAATTTATCGACCCAATATATGAACATTCAACAATAAATATTTAGTTTAAATTTTATATAGGTTGTTTTTTAAAAGCTGATTGATTTTATGTGTTGTATCTCCCAACTACGAGATTATCAATACAGATTCGTTTAGCTTTGATGGCTATGATATGAGTACACATATCTCGTTTACTGCTATCATGTAAAAATACTCATATGTATTTATACTGTGTGTAGATGTGTATAAATACTCATGTGTAGCAAACTAATGGGGTTTTCGATATTTGGCGACATAAACTCTAGTTTATTTAAGCAAACGATGTGGAAGTTTTTCGTTATTTATTTTTACCTTTTCTATTAGTTTATTATTTTTTTTTTCTACTAAAGAGTAGAAAATTTATCATTTTCTGACTAATTACCTGACTATGATGGATTAATTAATTATTTAATTTACATTGTTAAGAGTTTTTAGCTGCCATAATAACAGTAATAAAAAAAAATAAATAATGAATGATGCATAGTTTATTACGGCATAGGTTTGCGGTGAGTGTACATTTTACGGCAGTCTTTTATAAATTTTTTTTATTCATGTTACTTTTTGGTGGAGCTATTTGTCACGTAGTGAAATGCATTCGCGGCATGGGTGCGGTTGGGAGAGTTGCACGGGCGATGATAAAAACCGCGGACATTTGATTAAAAAGCCGCCAGTTGACCACCACGCGCGTTGTGGGATTCACTGGCCACTGCAGGGCGTAAAATACGAGCTAGCCTATTTTATTATATATATTATACATACGTAGATATACAGATATACATACATTTATTTTTTTAATATATGTGTATAAATATATACATGCGAATGAGTTGAGCGAATAAAAATGATTCAATTTTTCATTAGACCGTAACGCGACACAAATCATCATGCGGTTGTTTGAATTTTATTTATATACAGAGGATTTTTTTTTTATTCTCATCATTGCTGATAATTTTTGAGTAGAAATATCAACATGAAGTTCTGTACGTTATCATTCAATTAAATTTTTTTACAATTTAAAAAAAACTGACTTAAAATATTTGGATTTTATCTTCTGTTCAATAGAAATTTTTTCAAACGTTTATTTTAAAGGCATCAAACTACGGCTTAAAAAAATATCCAAACAAACTTTTTTTTTTTTTATAATATTCAAAGGATAAAAGTTGTAACGTTGAAACATAAATCCGGACAACGGACTGGAGTTCGAACGGAAGTTTGATTTCGAAAAAAAAAAATTTTATTTATTTTGTGGTATCGATTTACAAAAAATCACAATTTTAGTTTTATGTGCAATAAGGGTAAGTACATAGTTGTGTATGAAAGTGGCAAAGGTATAAAAAAAAAATAAAATAAAATGAGTCCGAGAAAAAAGCAGGAGTTGGAAAAATCGCTTGAAGCACTGGTGTAGAGAGCTCCGGATTAGTTTGAAGAGTTTCCCGTAGGGATGCAGGAGAAATAGGGAAAGAGTAACGGCCGAAACTGAGCCCTCGAGAAATGTTCTCTGAGTTGACTCACCAGTAGGCGGATGAGCTATAAGATCTCTAGAAAGCTTTCGCTGAGGAGCCTCTTCATGTGTCTTTTGTGGTCATCCAAACTACACTCAACCTTATACACTCACTCACTCAACTCATAAAAACTCTTACACTTCTTTTCATCATCAAATACCGATACTTACAATTATCTTACTTACTTACACTTTAGATTTCCGAAATAAAACAATTTATCTGCCCTCATAAATATATATTTATAAACTTAACTTACCAAACTATCAGTATAAAAATAAATACCAAATACCCTCGAGAAGAATAAAGGCTGCCTTGAATTTTACAACTCGACCAAGTGACTCTCCGACAGATATCCCATGTCTATTTTGTATATAAATATATCTGTGTATATATAACAGATAAAAGTTTGTTCAGATACGATAGAATCCATCAAGATCAACTGGTGTATTCTCACATTGTTAACGGTCAGCAGACTTCCTTCGATCTATCGATGATAATCTACTCTATACACTACAACTTATTCAGCTGCATTTTCTTGTTTTCTTTTCAATAAAATACATTATAAAAATATAACATACATTTTTTGTTATTCCGTCAATTTATCTTCGACGTGGATGTTGAGGTTCAAGTACTTTTTCATATATGTCGGGCTCAAATAACCATTTCAAAGCAAACACTCCAAAAATTATTCATTTTCTGAAAAATTTTATTGGCGGTACAAAAATTATTTTGATGTCTGCCGCGAAATTAGAGATTGTTAATCCGCTGTAAGTGACTTTTTGCTAGGGTTGGAAGTTTCGAGGCAAAAATTTCAGTAACTTCCGTCCGCCATTTTGTTCTGGACGAGAATTTCGAGTGGGTGATAAATAACGCAATCCTTCAGATTTTTTTCTTCAATTTTAAAGAACCGTAGCTGTCTTGATTAGTATTTTTAGATAAATCTTGTCTACCTTTGGAATGAAAAAAACTACTGTCAGTAAATCGCGTTTAATATTTACACAAACCTACGTGAGTACTGCGTCTGTGTAAAATACTTTTTTCTTTTACTTTAAAAAAGATTCAAACATATTGGGATGTCGGAAAATTTTTATGGAAGAATTTATTTTTCTAAAATAGTTTTAAATTGTTATTTATTACTTCTACTTTATTTCAACAATGTGAAATGTCACTGACTTATTTAAAAATTTTTTTTTATTAAATGTACATTTTTTGGCCTACTCAATTTTATGTACCTGAAGTTCCGAACGATCGTGCAACGAAAAAAATTTTTTTTCTTTCACATAGTCAAATACCTAGTACCCCGCTGGATTTTTACTAAGTATTTGACTATGTGAAAGAAAAAAAATTTTTTTCGTTGCACGAACGTTCGGAACTTCAGGTACATTCAATTTTTCAAATATGAAAAGAAAAAAAATTTTCATGGTATAATTTAGCACATTCAGGTTCAAGGAAGTGAATTTTTATAACATTCTCATTTCTCAGATCCCTGTCCCTATCTACTATATTTTTATTCGAAATAAAATTATTATAGAAATGAAAAAAAAAACATTTCAGAATTTTGATATTATTCAGCATTTCTTTGAAAACTTGTAGCTACACTGTGAAAAATCAGGAGTGAATACGGATTTTATTTCAATCCGAAATGAGTCCGTTTTTTTTATGGGAGGAGTGATTTCGGAGTGACGCGGATTTTATTTCAATCCGCATTTCACTCCGGTCCGGAGTTTTAATACTTAAATAAATTTATATTTAATAGAAATAGCTGTTAATTAGAAACATAATTATTTCAATAAATAATTCATTCAGATATTAAAAATTAAACTTAAAATATTATGTTTTTAATTTATAAAATGTTTTAGTAACTCACTAAATTATAATTTCATATATATAATGCATAGTGAAAATATTAAATTATTGAATAGCTACAGTGTCATAGTTTTTATGAGAATATTTTATATTTTGGTACAGAATGAAATGTTATCTCGTGGTATGGTTGCTGTAAGTCATACGACAGTTTGTGACTCAGTGGAATTATATTTGTTAAAGTTTTATTATCAGCTGCTTATAATTTTTTAAAATCATTTCGCGTAAATATATGGCAAGGGAGCTCGTAATTATTTCCGTACTCGATATAAATGTCTAAATATCAAAGACCTAAGCTCACTATGTATTAGTAATTTTTTTTATAATTAATATTTTCCGAAACTTCCCTTCGGAGTGAAATTCACTCCGAGGGAATTAAATGAATAAAAAGTCATCCACTCCGCGTTCACTCCGCAAATTACTATACATCTAGTCACAACTCTTTAGTGTAATAAATAAGCAGCTTAAAAAGCTACATGTCATGTATTAAAATCAATGTCATCAACTAGCGCTTTTAAACTTTTGCCTGTAACATACGGCTTAGCTGAGTGTATATTAACCTGGAGGTACTAATTTATCTCAAACAAATTTCCTGAAATAAAGCTAAAGGGAAGAGGATTGTATGCATGCGAAGAACTATCAAATCGTAATAACTAAAAGCTCGAGTTGATGATAAACTTCAAGGTTTTGATGTTGATATTTAAGCCGTCTTGATTAAATTCCAGTTGTACTTTTATGTCTGAAGTGAGTAGTGTATTATGTATATAGGGATCGGAAGTAAAGAAGAGAAAAGTCACTTGGGTAAATTCTCTAAAGCCGGATATATGCCAAGACCAGTAAACTGAATCGGTCTTACCAGACATACAGATTTCAAATTCACTGCTCCACGTTATAACGTTTCGTCTGTAAAAATTCATTCGGTCGCTTTGATAAAATATTCCGTGTCGAAGTGGGTGCTGATGAACAAGTTAACTTGCCCTGATGAGATTCATCCTTTATCGACTGTCTTGCTTTTATTTTTTATTGTAAATTATTATAAATAATAATAATAGCCGATTGAATTTAGCGTTAACTCAAAGAGATTTTCATCATCAAAGAAACCACAAGGGTAATTTCAGTTAAAAAGTTTCAAGTTATTTAACTAAATAATGAGAGAACTTTTTTTCTCATAAGTACTTTGTAATTCAATTATTATTACTTGTAAAACCTACTTATGGATCAAATTTTAAAGTTATAACGGAGATTAAATAATTATAAATTTTTAATAATAATACTATTTTAGTTCCTGTTCGTAAAATATTTTATTAAGTAAAAATAAAAAAATACGTTCTATTTAATGCTGAATAAAAAATTCGTAAGTTCAAGTTATTTGAAAAATTTTAAATTAACGCGCGATAAATATTAATAACAGATTAAATTTATATTTCTTATTCTGTTTCTCTAAAGGTAACAGTGATTAGAAAAGTATTAAAATTAAGTTGGGTAAAGGGAATCGAGGAGAAATAATTACGTTGTTTTCAAAAAATTAATTTTTATATTCCGGTTATAAAAACTTTTTTAAACTTCTATGGTTATCAAATAGAAATGGACATAAATTGAACTTGGGTGATTGAAAATAAGTACAAAAATTATTTAGCAATTACTTTAGCAGTAGAAAGTAACTAGAGTCCTAAAAAGAAAAAAAATTGTCGGTATCGTTATTTTTTTTCAAATTTTTATTTTCATTTTTAGGGAATGTCTTATTACAGAAAAAGATTAAGTTACGATTTCGTGTGCTGTACAAAAAAAATGCAATAAAACTCTTATGAAAAGGATTTTTAGTGACATAAAGAATTACTTGGTTGAAAAATTCCAATCCAATAGACTTTTGCCTCGAAAATTCTTGATGTTACTCAATAAAATTTAACCCAAGGGAAATTGATCAGTATTTGAAATATTTTGACATTCTTTTTTGAATTTACAGATAAATTCATTCAGGAACAAAAATATGTGATTGTTGCCTTATAGTCAATTGCCCTCCCCTCCCTTTTCCACAACAAAATAAAAATCACAATCAATACTCCTTTGAATATCATTTAAAGCAGAATTCTCAAAACAAAACAAAATTATTGGTCCAAAAAAAAATGGTTTTCATATAAAACTAATTTTGACATGAATTGGATAATATTTAAGCTGAGGGTGATCTCAACTTGTTATACTTTGGCTTATTATGTTCCAAAGAAAACGGATGATAAGATCCCGTCAATTTCTCTTTAGCATGTCTTCAGATCCTCTATAGCATAATTATTTTTTGAATAATCTATTGTCTATTGTTATTATTATTATTGTTAATATTCATCTGATAATAGCTGTCGATAATCTACTCATATATCTTAATTATCACTATTAAAATATTTTTAGTTCGGGGAATGTTAGTTTAATATGAGTTTTTATTAGCATATACTCTATCTTGTTCTCAACAATTCCCTTGTCTCGTTTCCTCAAAGACCATTCAAAACTATCCCTTATAGCATACTTGCACGCAAGTTTCTCGCGTCTCTGGTCTCTAGTCAGGTTGGCTGCTGGAGCAAGTGGAACATGGGTGCTTTCTCAACGCGGGGATCGATAGAAGTGGGGAAATAGTTGATGCTGACTGGAGAGAGGGAGAGCTAGAATCGGGGTGGAACACCCAGTGGACAAGAGGCGCTGAAGGGTAGAGAGACAGAGACAAACTGACTATGTAATCGAGAGAGAGAGAGAGAGAGAGAGAGAGAGAGAGAGAGTTTTGAGAGATAGAGAAAGATAAAGAGAGAGAGATCTGTGTGGTAGCATTTCTGCGTCTGAGCGGAGCCTGCCGCGGTCGCAGAACCGTTGTCACGTCGCTGGTCCAGTCTGCTTCCGCGAGGTATCCAGGTAACATGCCGTTTTTTAATCTCGCCAGCATAATGTGAAAATTATTTTCATATTTGAATTAAACTTTCACCGTCTTTACGACTCAACATTTACATTTATTATAATTTCATTACATCTTTTGTAATGAATAAATAAATAAACAAATTTTAATTACTGTGTTTTCTGTGAATTACTTCGTGAAGTGGGAAAATTATCATTATTGTTGTTGTTTTTTTTTTTAACATGCATAAACATTTTGAAATTTATTTAAATTACTGTTATGTTTTTTTAGTGAAAGTTTGTTTGTAGTAATATGCATTTACGACTTGCAATCAATAACTTTATTATAAAAAATGTAACTTTACTTTACAATGTTTAGTTGATGCTTCAGAGTTACAGTCTTATTGGAAAAATAAATTGGTGAGTTGTTTATTTATTTATTTTTAATCAAAGTTTGTTTATTCACGTTGATTCAGATTTATAAAGCTTCTCCTTAAAACACTCGGAGAAGTTGCCATTAAATATTTAACGGTGCACGTGCTTTTTTATAATAACGTACGGTGACACGTAAACTTACAAATGATACCATCAAAAATTTTCATTTTATAATAACAACCTGTAAATTGTTTTGCAAAAAAAATTGAATTAAATTTTACATTTTTCATTGATAAAATAATGAATTGAAAGTAAATTCAGTCATATAATTTCCAAAAAAAAGGATTCAACAATAATTTAGCAACAATTCAAAGCAACTGAATCTGTGGAATTTATTTAATTACAATAATTAAATTCATATTTTATTTAACAAAATCTCGGAGTGATGTTTCATAGAATAATAATAAAATAATGAAATACCTCGAATTAAATTTAAAATGCAGGTTTATTAATTTTATATTTTATAAATTTCATTTTATTATTTTAATATTGAAGTTATAGTCGAATGTGCATTTTGCGGATGTCTCGTGTGCGATTTGAACTCGAATTTCTCTGAGAGACTGTTCCATGCTTCAAATAAATATCACAGTGATATATACATATTCAACGATATGTAGTATACAGTATATATATACCCATGTATACTATTTGGTCGTTCATCCTTTTCTCAACGTATTCCCACACTGATCCAACACCCTTGTATGCACTTCACTCTATAACACAGCCGGTTTTGTAATTTCACTGATGCATTCCATTTTTTTCTATTTTCTACACACATACACACATACATACATACATATATATGGATATATACGTATCCACACACGCGTACACAGGTTTATCCAATAGTACTCGTTTTTTCATTTCTGCAACTGACCCAATAGTCAAATTCTACTACGAACGATATATATATATATATATATATATATATATATATATATATATATATATTTCTAATTGATGTGTGGTGTAATTATATATCCGCTGTTTAATAAGGTATCAAAATATTGATTTCACATATGTATAATATATTATAATAGTAAATAATATTATTGTTATTAGGATCCAGTTACTAGTAAATGATAAATGAACAAAAAATTAAATTATTGAGAAAAAAAATCTAAACATAATAAACCAGCTCTAAAACTCAAAAAATTTTAAAAACGAACGTTTGAAAAAATTCTTTATCCATCTATCAATAGAGGCACTTCTGTAATTTCAGAATGTAATTTTTGATAATAATAATTTGATAAAAAACTTTTAAAGTGACAAAGTTCTGAAATAATAACTCTAGTATCCATTTTGCCTCAACAAGTTATCAGCCACCCAAATCACAAATTATACCATTCAAATGATCAGAAACTTTATATAATTTTTAAACTCAACCCTTCTCACAATAAATAATTCCAAAAATCGTCTTACAAACTCGAGAAATTTTCACAAAATAATTCGTTATGTCTTTCGTCTATTGTCTATTTTCTCTACATTACAACCTACTTGAATTTAAAATTTTCTACAATAATGTTTTTACAACTGAACTTTATTTGTTTAATTTATTTTCGTAAATTTAACATTTTATTTCTACTCCGCTTTAAACAAAAAAAAAAAAAAATAAAATGAAACGGCACAACAAATATATATGTAACGCATATGTGTGCACGTTCATGTACACATAACGGACATATAAAACCCGGCAGGTCTGACTTTATAGAACCGCTACTACTTGCTCATCTGCAGTGCATGAGCACATTGAAAACAAACTTATACTTTGGCTGTAAAACTCATGTGTGTACCCGTTGTTTCGATCTCTTAAGCGTATTTATGTGTGTGCATGCGTATGTATGAGTAGAAACAGTTGGAAGTTGTCAGGCAGTTTTAGTAGCCTGGTGTACAATTTAAACTGCTGTATGGAGAACTCAGCTAATTAATTAATTTAATTAGAACTCTCTTAAATGTACTAGTGTAAAAGATGCTTGATATTTTCTATGTATATATATACAGATTTATATGCACAATATCCATCTACATATATATTACGGCGTATAAAGTATATATTATAAACTATAATCAAGTTTCATTAATCCATTTTTTTTCGTTGCGGGAAAACTTGGGTTGTACGTGATGCCGCACTCGATTTCTCCGCAGTCATAAATATTCAAGTATGAGAAGCGGGTGTTTGCGATTTTACTCTTCTTGTTGTAATGTGTGCATGTGAGATCCTCCGTGGAAACGTAGAGGAGAGGAGAGGATAGGAGAGGGCAGAATAGGAGATGAGATGAGAAGAGAATAAGCATCTCAGTGAGAGGAAAACAGGCCGAGCGGGGGACGGGAATAAGGGACTTAAATGTTGAGTAGAAACGGTTCTGTGGTGGATACCTTCGTTAGCACATCGACTTAACTACGGGAAAACGGTTAAGTCAGGCTTCTATTATACTTATTTTATCCCCTTTTTATTGATACCCTCGCCTAAAGAATTGGGAAAATCGTTTTAGGGTTCGCTGGGCTCGTTATCCTGACTTTATTTATCCCCGTAATAATTTATCAATTAAAGTAATAATAAATAATAATGAACATATTTATCACAAAGATGAATTGAAAGAAAAAAAAATCTTAACTTTCCAGATTATTCGCTTGATTGGTAAAAGATTATCCAATACATTGCTTCCAATCTATATATATATATACAACTAACAATATATGTATATAACTGATCTCGTTAAAATTTATTTTTAGTTCATCGAATTTGAAAATTAGGACTCGAGGGTGTACAATAGTTTGTGTTGTTTATTTGTATTTTAATTAACAATCGTTAATTGATAATTAAATTTACTTATCAATGTATGTAATGTATAAATGCAAATTAATTAAACTCAGTATAAAATATAGACCTATGTATATATATACTAGAGATGTGCGAATAATTCGTACTTGCAAATTATTCGCATAAAATCCGATATGGATAATTAAAATTAATCGTCACTTTTCCAACTTGAAAAATTCTTACTACTGAAAAATTGATGTAAAAATGATTTTTATAATTATTCACATGTGAGCTAAAAATTTAAAACTTCCAAATGATCAAAATTTTTCGGAAATTTAAATTACATGACTCATTTAGTTTTTCAATGAAAGAAAATTTACATTTTAACTGAAAAATTTACGGAGTGAATGCAAAGTGATTGCGAAGTGGGTGATTGTTTATTTATTTAATCTCCCCGGAGTGAAATTCACTTCAAAGGGACGTTTATTTTGACAAAACTCCGAATCGGAGCGAATTTGGATTTAAATAGAATCCAGATCCCTCTGAAATCACTCCGCTGAAAAGACAAACTCTCTATTTACTCCGTTTGCGAAGTGAGTTTTTAAAAAACTCCGGGACTCCAAGTGAATTCAGATTAAAATAAAATCCGTAATTACTCCGAATTCACTCCCCATTTTTTAGTGTGTTTTGTGTCGTTATTATTAATATTTTAATTACAATTAACCTACTTCAATTAAATTTCTATTTTATTTATTTAATTACTTCAATCATATAAACTTTCAATACTGATAATCTGTAATTGAAGTTCTTTTGATTCGTTTGTAATTTTAAATAATGGATGACCGGCATTATCGTCACAAATATAAATTCTGTTATTTCATAATAATTTAATCGTGATTTTATGTACATTTACTAAAGAGAGGCGCGTTATAGATAAATCAACAGTATTATCACACATTAATATATCTAATATAACAGAGTAATATAATAAATGAGTATAGTATCTGATGAGCATGTGCTTAGAGCCCGCATACTTAGAATTTCTTGAATATCACTTGGATAACTGTCTAATGCGTCGAGAAAATTAGTATTCCAGGAAAGTGCTTTATTCGTGTGATGTGCTGATGATGCCACCCTCGGATATGGGGAACATGACGACTACCCTCATCGCCTGGTTGCCGCGTCAGGTCAGCGATATTAATACCCTCTAGCATTCCGTGACTATCTTGGTTATATTATCTCATGAGCCTCTTTTACTTTTATTTTCATTCACTTTAGCACCAGGTGTTAGAGCATCAATGACGTTATACGCCGCATTACATTAATTAAACTTAAATATTTATGCTCTCATATGCGTATCATTTTTTAGTTTCAATTAATTAATTTAAAACATATGGAGATTAGTTTTAATGAAATTTTAATTTACAGTCTATTGTTACTTAATTCAAACTATGATAACGGTTGAATAATATTTGTGAATGTATGACGCTATACATTTGTTTGTTTGGCAGAAAATGGAAATCGAGATGTCATTTTCAGAGGCAAATTGTTGATCGTTGGATTTTTAAATTATTAATAGCTTCTGCTCAGAGTAGAGAAATTTATTTAGTTTTGATGTTAACTGACGAATTTACTGAAAATGGGAATGTACAATTTAATTTAAATCTGATATATATTACATGTTTTGTATTTGTTGGCTGTTTCATGGAAATAATACTGAACATTTGTTTTTAACATTAAATTTAAACTGAGTTTATTATTTTCAACATAACGGTCACCGGGACTAAATCAACACACAATTTTTAAATGAATTTTTTTTTTTAATTTTGTTTACCTTCGGTCAACGTTGGGTAATTTGGATGCCATGGAAAAGTGGAAAAAAATTACTAAAAAAATTTGACCAAAAATTTTCCAATGGCCATTAAATTTTTTTTTATCATGACTCATTTTACCCCGAGCTTCTTTATAGTCGACAAAAATAAGCGATAATTTAAAATAGAAAATACTTAAAATTTATATCATGAGTTAAATTTCCAAGTGAAACTTCTTTAGTATTAAAACTAAAAAAACTTTAAATGGCCGCTATTATTCTGCGAGCCGACACATTATCCTTATAATTAACTTAATTAAAATATTTATTTAAAAAAATATATATTTATAAAAAGTTTGGTTTAAAATCGTTAAAAAATTATCGGATTCTCGTGATAACAAGATGCCTAAAGTACTCGAATTATTTATCTTGTTACAAAATAATAATAACAATATTAATAATTTTCCGCAAATAAATAACTGTAGCAAATAATAAATATTAATAAGGATGTAAAAAAATTTGTTTTCGCAATTTTATAAATAGGGATTGAAAATAAAGTGACTTTAGGATAAATTTATTTTAAGATAGCTCATCTATTTAACGAGATGATTCTGAAATTGGTTTCTACACCGTGAGAAGAGTACGTAATTTTTTGGGTTACGCTTCGTATACTTCAGAGCTGGTTTTCTCATTAAGATATGAATTTTAATTAATTTTATCCCCCTTGAAAAATATTATCATGCTATAGCATGAATGCTAAGTACAATCACATTGAATACACAACGGTGTAATATATAAATATAAATATAATTACAAACATGATTACTATCGTTTTGTTTAGTTTTGTTTATTCAACAATATATTTATTTATTTATTTATTTATTCATTACCGTTATTTATGTTTTTCATTACGACAGAACTGTAGTCCTTGTGATATAATTTTGCACAGGAACAGAACAGTCACTTGTAATGTAGACTATAAGATATTCTTTTGGGAATACACGTCCCCTTTCTCCTGCAGCGAAACTTCTCTATCTATACTAGCTCAGTTTTAACCTCAGGCACAAGGATAATACGCTCAGTTTTATTCAGTAACTTTAGCTCGATAGAGCATACGTAATTATATACTGCCACGATGTACTTTAGTATCAACAATTGCTGTAAACAACAATCCCCTGACTATTTCATTAATTGTACTGCTCTTTTACTTTCATTTTACTGCTCAGTATTAATTTACTCATATTACAATTGTTTTTAGAGAAGAGTACTAATTTTTGTGTCTTCAATATTGGATTTAAGTTTTAAGGAATAAATTTTAGAAATGTCTGATTTATTAAAAGCCAGAATTAGATAATGTCAAATCAATTTGGGTAAAAATTTAATAGTTGATTTGGGAACTTCAAAAGTCGGTGTCCATCTTCTGTCCGAAGATAAAAATTTTACATTTGTAAAAAAAATCTGACAGGATTTCATTGAAATAAAAAAAAATTTTAAATCGAAGCGTAAAAAAATTAAAATGTTTATTTGAATGAATAAAATTAAGTCAACTTGAAAAAAATTATTTAAATTTAATTAACGCCTTCAAAATGTTAATTTAATTAGTGAGCTATGGTTATTTTTCAATCGTCTGCCCGAGTTTTTTGAAGTAATTAAGAAAATTTAAATAAAAAGCGAGCCAAATAAATTTAACTAATTTCGTATTAAAAAACGTGAAAAAATTCAAACTAAAAACTAAAAAAATTAATGAAAGCACATGAGTAAAAATAAATTTTAATTCTAAAAATATCACAAATCACACCCAGAGTTCCGGGGCTTTAGAAAAAAATTACTCCAAACACGGAGTTTGGTTCTTCAGCGGAGTGATCTGGATTTTTTGTAAAATCCGCATTCACTGCGGTTCGGTGTTTCAATATTAGAATAAACTCCCCTTCAAGGTAAATTTTACTCCAAAGAAATTAAATAAATACGCAGTGATCCACTCCGCATTTACTTCGGATTTAACCCGCGTTCACTAAGCAAATTTTTTACAGTGTCTATATTTAACATGTTTTTTTTTTTCATAAAATTCATGTGACGCATAAAAAATGAAGCTCTCCATCTTACTTCATTCATTGAATATTCAGTAGTAATTGCCTACAATATTTGAGTATATCTATATATATATATGGTATAGATATGAAATAATAGATAAATAATATTAGATGGAGCTGGTGCATCTGGCTTTTATCACTCGAGGGACGATTGAACGAATCACTCTGTCAATATGCAAATTGTACAATTTCCACTCTTACCCTCTGAAGTTGAATCACGAACGGACAGACATTTAATGGTATCCTAATGGATAGAGGAGAGCAAAGGAAGTTCACCGAGTACTTGAATCCATCAATTGGCACACGAGCACAATTCTTTGTCTTTTTTTTTTTTTTTTATTATTTATTTCATTTAACTTTACCTTTTTTATCCACTCTTTTTTAATCTTCCTCTCTTCCTCTCTTTCAGTCTTTTGTCTTTATTTTCCACCGGATAAATTGGTTCTTTGCTACTCGTGGTCAGCCGTACACCGCCAGTCCAGAAAACTCATTAAACTTTTATAAAAATATTAAACATACAAAAACTAA
Source organism: Microplitis deprimator (assembly GCA_964016945.1). Taxonomy (NCBI): domain Eukaryota; kingdom Metazoa; phylum Arthropoda; class Insecta; order Hymenoptera; family Braconidae; genus Microplitis; species Microplitis deprimator. The sequence continues at coordinate 21,367,074 of OZ024709.1, read as the reverse complement.
ATAAATAAATATAACAAACGACAAATATTAAAATTTAACACACATTTATCTTTCTTTGTTTCTCAATATAAAATAAACCCGACATATTTTTATATTGAATTTTTAATATATTTCTCTTTTCATTTATATTTATTCACTTTATGTTTATTTTTAAAAATTCATTTTCTGATTCCTACGCGAATAAACAGCCAAACAATGGAAAATATTGTTCAATATTGTTTCGAAAAATATAATAGTTACTGTAAAATTTAATTTTTTTTAAAACAAATAATACGAGGCAATATTGTACATAAATAACGATAGATAGAAAATACAATGTCTGGATATTGAAATTCTGCAAATGATAAAAATAAAATGCAAGGTAATATAAATATTTATATACCATCATACACATTACAACTTAATAGGTTCGAACACATGTGACACAATATTAATTTTATTCGTCCAATTATAGTGACAATCAAATGAAATAAACAGTTTGAACGATTTGTTTGTCGAGTAGAATAGGATAAAAATATATTTTGTATGAAAGTTCACTTTTACAAATTTGTCAATGCCAATACATAAAAACCATTTTTTGTTCACGTACAAATTTCGTTTAACATTTTTTTCAGTGTAGGAATTAATATGACCCATTAATTACCAAGGAAAAATTTTTGGCACTCTCTGTGTGGAAATGTGGCAAAAGCTTTCTCCCAATACCAGTCAGGGTAGAGTCACATATAAGAATTAAAAAAATTTTGCATTAGTAGTAAAATATCATTTTTCACTACACGGTAAGAAATGCATGGCGTTTAACACCATGCTGTTATCGTCTCAAGACAGATACTAAAACAGCATGTGAAATATTCCAAGACAGTATTGTAAAGTCCCAGAAATATGGCTCTATTTACTATACTGTATAGTACTGGAGCTTTTGTACTGCTCACACGTATGCATAACAAGCATGGCGGAACAGCATGGCCCTGAGACCCATACTACAATGCCGAGGGCACAATGCTACTAGTTTTTCCCGGCATAATTTTTTGGCATGTCAATCAATGTATACTATATCGTATTACTGCCAAAATTATATAGATGTCGTTAGACTAGGATTATCTGCCAAAAGCATAGCGGATGGCCTGACAGCCATACTGACATTTGCAGCGTCCGCGACAACTATCACCAATGTTACTATTCCCGCAATGGTCGAATCCTCTATGCATAGTAGCATAGTGATATCCACAAAATATTTCTGACCATGCATAAACTGTAAAAAATCGGGAGTGAATTCAGAGTGATCACGGATTTTATTTCAATCCAAATTCACTCTGAATCAGAGTTTAAATATTGAAATAAAATCATTTTTGGAGTTAATTTCATTCCGAGGAATTTAATAAACAAACAGTCATCCGCTCCGAATTCACTCCGGGCTTAATTCGCATTCACTCCATAAATTTTTTACAGTGCATACTTTTAATATTAAAAATAATATTAATTTACTTCAATTAATTTTAACAAGGAAATTTTCATTAGCATAAAAGGGTTCATATGGGCTCAAATAGTTGAGGTAGGAGGGAAAATTGTTTTTTTTTCCATTGTCAAGGGATTAATCAGCTAAAAACAATGAAAATGTATCCTAGTCGGTTGTCGTGGCAAATAGACTCACCCTACCCCATCCATTAGCCATTAGCCATTGGCTGTTGTTTTAAAACACTCTCCACAATTAAAAGTTAAACAATAAAAGATTATCCGTGCGTTTGAATGTCAGTCTTGAATCATATTATATACAGCTTTTAATCTATTGTATTCGAATCTTTTTCATTATTTTACTTGAGGCGACTTGATAGCAATAAAAACCTGATGTTGATGTCTTACTCCCCCGTAGCCGCCTACGTACAGCAGTGGAAGCTGCTCTCAAGACCCAGCGTCTTATTTTTTTTTATTCTTTTATCTTTTCTTTTATTTATTTTTATTTTTATTTCTTATTCTTATTCTTATACTATCCGTATACTTTTTTCCCGCTTCCTATTTTTTTTTTTCATTCTTTCTCCATTTAACTCCCATCCTCGGAGTCCTTTTTTCAGCCCGCCCTTTTTCATTTCTGTTTTCTGAGTGCTATGTAAGGCCAACTCACTCTTTTCCTCATCAGATGAATAAAATGAAATACTTATTCTTACAGTTCGCTCTCATGAATTTTCATTTTGTTGCCAACCATTCACCTACAAGTTCATTCTGAATTTAAGTCAACTAACCACTGAAATATTCAAATTATTTTTTATTATTTTCATTTATGTCTGCTTACTTTTATGTTTATCATTACTATTTATTATTTTAAATATTAACTTGTTAACTTTCGTTGACATTTCGTTTTTTTAGTTTAAATTATTATGGTTATAAAGCTGAAAAATTATTTATTTACAATTTGGGAGACGATGGGAGCTGAGCGTATTGAGATTCTTGAGATAGTTATGACTTGAAATGACTTTAAAGGAAAAGTTAAATATTTATTCACGAGGAATTAAATAATATTCATTATTTAGTGGTGATTTTATTAGAAAAATTTTATTTTTGATAAATAAAGTCACTAAAATAAAAGTTAATTTCATGCACATCATTAGAAGAAAGAGTGAAACATAAGAATGTTATGAAAATAATAAAAATTTTTTTTTGAAAAAATGGGTTCGCCTTGAAAAATAATTTTTCCATATATTTAAAAAAAAATTTTTGCGTATCGCTTTTAAAATTTAAGTCAATTTTTAAAAAATCATTAAGGAACCCGGAGTGAATACAGATTTTATTTCAATTTGAATTCACTCGGAGTTACGGAGTTGCAAAAAAAATGACTACATGTGAAGTGAATAGGGATTTTTTTATGAGTGGAGTGATTTCGGAGTGACGCGGATTTTATTTCAATCTGCATTCACTCCGATCTGGAGTGTTAATACTTAAAATAATTTACTAATAAAATAATTCCAGAAAACTCTTAATAGATAAATTTAATAAGTACTAATATAATTAATTACAAAATAGTTGAGCAATTAATTTAAATAATAAAATTCTCCAACTTGAGTTTACCGACTCTTACTTTCGTCAAATTTTGTTTGTAATTACTTACGTACATGTACAATGTATCCCATTGATAAATAACTAATTCACGTTATACCCACACTAAATAAATTATTGTATTAAGATTGTAGACGGCATGTATGTGGTGATTTAATTGTTAATGCAGTGTGAGCAGTCGTGTGTAACTCATTGATATACTCGCGGCACATATGAATGTATATATGTATATATATCTGCATATATGTATAGCAGATGAGAGCATGTTCGAGATTAGTGTGGCTTGAACCTTGGAGCATCATAGAGATTCGCGAGGCGCTCACATGAATACAATACCGCCTTTAAGCCCCCACATTGTATAAGTAAAGACAAGTATTACTCGATCTCTGGTACACTCTTGGATAGGCAAAGAATATAAGTAAAGAAGAAGCGCGAAGTAGAATGCAAGAGCCGAGAGCCAAGAGCCAAGGACCGGAGGTAAGCTCTCTAGACTATAGAATCTCAGATGATATAGTGACTGCACATGATCGGAGAATCTTAACGAAAAGAGTGAACGAGAGTCCAGATACAGGGCTGACTATATAATAGCAGAAGATGCCAGAGAGCAGAGGGTTAAGCAAAGAGGGACCGAGAGTAAAAAAACCTCCGATGAAAATATACGATCACGACTTGGTATAAAGTTCAAACAAATCAAATAGGTTCATAAAAAATTTCATCTCTTTTTTTACACTCAGCTTTTTTTATCACGGTATCCTCAGTATAAAAATGTAATTTACTGTTTCTTTTTTTTTGACTCAAATCTACGGCCTCAGCCTCATATGTTATTTTTTTCCTTACGTAATATTGTTGACAATAGAATGATGTTGCGTCGTTTTGTTCACATATATTTTTCAGATGATGAAGACCTTTACATGTTTCACTAAAGAAAACTATTTTTAAGATGTTGACGCCGAGATATTATGTAAATATGTTACTTTATATTTTATAACGTGCTGTTGTCGAGAGTAATAAAATATTTTTTGTCTAGCTGATCCATTTTGTTGGTTAAATATTTTTAGATTTTTATTCCGCTTTGAATATATTCTCGATAGAGTTTAAAACTTTTTTTTTATTCAATTTCCCTTTTTTTTCGCGCCTGTTTTACTGGCTGTGATACGAGACGAAACTTTTCTCATTTGTATTACTTTTCATACATTCGGTTCGAAAATGTAAGACGTTCATCTCCAAGTTCTCAATATAAATATATATATATATATATATATATCAACGTATGTAAAATTGACAATTGTCGTACGATAAAAGTTTTTATGACGTCAACTAAATAAATATATATATATATACACTGTAAAAAGAGCGGTGTTGAAATGAAATAACACCAGTGTAGGCGGTGTAAAAATACCGGTGTTAAATCGGTGTAAAATAAAAAGATTCCACGTATAGAAATTAAAAAAAAATGCATTGCATATAAAAAAATCTAAACATTTAATGAATCTGACAGTGGTGTTATTTTCACACCGGTTTGGGTGTTGAAATTTTACACCAAAAATTTTAACACCTACACCACCTGGACTTACTTCGATTTTTTTTTTACCATGTATAGTTCAGTTGTCTAATTAAATAACTTAATGGAACTGTTTCAAATCATTTTGATTGCGCAATATAAAATATAATCCCGGATAATTTACTTGACTCTGTCATGTACATTAATTAAAAATAAATAATAAAGTATCAATTTACCGAGCGGCAGAAAAAAAAATTTTTTAATTAAATATGTGTATTATATAAATTGTGAAAAGAATCCGATATCGGATTGACCTAGAGCAGCACAGCAGATACAGCGCCATAGGACGATCTCTCTCATCTCTTTGGCTTTGGACTAAATCCACCAATTTAATTGCTGAGCGAACCCGTTCTCGGACTACTTGTGCAGCATATACCCGGCGAGCTCGGATCAGCTCTGGCTGCTTCTTGCCGGTCCTTCGTTCTGGCCTTCCATTGACTTCTAGCCGGAAATCTGAGTTCTGAACCGAGAAATTAATGAGTTTCCTCTATTGGATGACTGACTACCAATTTCGTGGATAAACTTCTCTATTGTAATTTATTTATTCAACATCTGACATTTATGTCTCTACACCAGTACATACATCGACTGTTTCGTAACGATAGTATTAGTTTTGATCATCGAATTGTTAATTGGAAATTCATCCTTTTCTAATCTCTGATTCCGTCACTAATCTGGCAGCACTAATTTGCATTGCAGTCACTCGATTTCTGGACACAAGAGCTTGTCGTTGCCAAAAGCGATAGTCAGCCCAGAGCTCACAACAAGTGGGAGCGAAAACAAGGAATAGCAGAAGAAACGTGACTGACGACGACGAGTTGCCAGTTTCCTCGGTTTTCTTCTCACTTGTAAGAGAAAATTGTTACTCATGACTGAGTTTCACGCTCGAGTTGAAACTAAATTTTTTAAAGAGGGTAAAGTTGATCGCCTGTGCAAATATATGATCTATAACTTTACTCGGTGATTCATGTGACCGTGATAAGTAAATTCCGATAAAATAACTCATGCCTAACTCTTATGAAATAATATCATCTTTTCGTCGGCAATTATGCTAATTTTTACTCGTTTCTTCACATATGAATAATTTAATGGGACTGTTAATTAATTTAAAAGTTTTTTTTTCTTACACTGAATATCGTTTGTTTTTGCTATTTTTAAACTTATTACGGCTTTTTGTTATGTTTGCGTCTTTGAAATGAATTCCGCATAAAGAGACAGGGAAATACAATTTATGGCCTCGATTATTGAAATATGGATGCCGATAATTCGACTATCAAAATTAATAAAACGAATGAATGATTGAGATACTTTGAACCTTATTGACTACACGGAGAGAATAAAAGGATTGCATTGGGTTGAATTTAGTGAGAAAAATTACCGTGACGGAAAATAAACGTCAGACAATCAAGTAAATTTTATTTTCTCATTAGAACTGCAGGTTTAAATTAAGTGGCATCTGGTGATTTTTTGAGTGCAATAACTTATATTTAACGTTGCCGCAGAAACTAATTAAGTGTCACTAACATAAAATATGTAGACGCAGTGGAGATTTAACTGAACAAAGCCTCAAATTCAACGAAAAATGCTCCGCTAAATTTAAAAACTTATAATTTAACTGTTTAGAACCATTAAATTTGTTCATCCCGCTGAAAAACTTTAAATTTTATAGTACAATTCTAGTTGTACAACTTTATTTTTTAACGTGCTGTCAAATATTTTTTCCAGGCGATAAACCAGCGCTCGCCTGAAAATTTATCATAATAAAAAATTAATTTTTCTTATCAATAGACTTCAAATAAACGTAATATATCAGCACAGATCGCTCGATAATTTCAGAAATTTCACAGATATTCAATCCATCAGATTAATTGAGCACTTCCATATCGTTTTACAGATAATTATTTTTTTGATCTACTTTGAAATCATGATACCGGCATCGATACCAATAATTAAATGACTTGTTATTAAATAAAATAACAAAAATACATGTACCATAATTTAGTTATTAAATTCCAAGAGCTTAATTAGTGCAATTCAGTTAAATTACCTTGTTCGTATATTAACATACGGTCCGTTACGTCTGACCGCATTGTTCGATTGAGTATTTCACTGTGACCTCTACCGTCATATCTATATATATCATCATCAGAGTAATAAATACGGAATTTATTTGTTAAAAGTTATTGCGATTTGTCAAAGTCACCAATTTGCCTAAAGAAAAATTTCGCCACTAAAATTTTCTCAATTACCGTAATCCCTGCTGTACTCATATTTATTTATAAGCAAACTAATCGCCTGCATAAAAGAAGTTAATGTGTCTCTGATAACAACAAAAAGCCAGCAATGAAAATAAAATAAAAAAAATGCTGACTAAAGGAAGGAAACAAAGAAGAGGTGAAAAGTTGATTAATGGAGTAGTATCCTCTAGATTCTTGTCTCAAGAATTATCTTCCTAGTCTTTAATACAATTATTTTTTTTATTAGTTTTTCTACTCCATCCTCGAGTATTCTCGTTAAAATTTCTTCTATCCGTATAGCTGAACTTGGTGAATAAAAAATCTAAAAGTCGATATCTTCCGGTATCCAAAGAAATGTTTTTAAAAGTAATGAATCTTTATCTTACTCAGTCTGTAATTACTTTCTGGTCTCCAACAACAAACCAGAGATAATTAAATAGACAACAACGTTTTACGTAGTATTTAATTTGCAATAAACTTACTACTGAAGAAACTTAATATCAATGGAGCTTTAAAAAGTTTAAAGAACAATGGAAATCTTATCTCTAGTGAACATCAACGTAATACCCGACTTGACTTATCTTACATTATTATTACTTTAGTAGGTTAACGTTGAGGCTGCGTTAAACTTAATGAAAACATTTTCATAGACGCTATTATAATTATTTTAATATAAAGATTATTTTATAATTATTATAATAGCGATAGTACAAAAGTATTTAACATTTTTCTTTTCCGGAATTAAAAAAAAATTTTTACATCCGAGATTGATCTATTTTTAGATCTACATGAATCTGAGCGGCTCGAAATAGATCCATGGGAATTAATGAAAATTTAAATGATACTGAGGTTAGCCGACGCCTAATAATTTTTGAATTTTTTTTTAAAACGATAAATTTAAAAAAAATGAAATATTTAAAAAAATTGCACCTGTAGCATTTTTAATTTTCTACAAGTGCATATTTTTAGTTTTTTTTTTTTCTAATTTATTTGTTGAAAAAAAAAATCCGGAAATTTTTAATAGCCTGCTAACTTCAGAATCATGAATTTTAAATTTAAAAAAAAACATATACTTCAGATTTTAATTATTTTACTCCGCGTTAGCTCTGAATAAAAAAATTATTTACAGGAAAAAAGTTTCCTTCTGCCATTTGAGTAAAAAATTTAATTTTACCCATTTGATAGTAAAAATTACAGTCATAGGTGTCGTCACAAATATTTGTCCTGCGAAATTAATAGGGATGGAACATTTTTACAGCATCAACTTTACTTTACTCCATTTATCCAATATTTGTTAAAACTCTAATTAATATTTTAATTGATATAATATCTCTCAAATATTTTAGCAATTACTTTTACTCAGTCTTTTAATATCACAGTCGTTAAAAAATTTAATTTTTTACCATAAATTGAAATTTTTAAATACATATGGTAATTTTCCAATAGTGATAGTAATTATTCATTTCGGGTAAAAAATTTTCACTTAAGATATTAATTTTTTATTGAAGAATTTTTTTTTTTTTTAAGTCGTTGTGATCAATATTCATTCTTCAGCTCCAATGATTTTGGTGTTGAGGGGATTTTGTGCTCGAAAAACAAAATATTTAATCAATTTTGTTATAAATAAAAATAACACTGTCAGAATATTAAATAGTTTAACAAAGGTCATGAATGTTTAAACTTTTTATTCAACAGTAGCTCTTGTACTTCGATCACACGCATTGTTGTATGTATTCTCACGCGAAAATAGCAAGTGTAGTGTAGCGCAGTGTAGTGTTACGTGTATGTCGATACGGGTAATATAAATTGAGTTGAGTGTACTCTGGGCAGAATAGTATTGGTCCAGAATTGGTATATGTTATATGTACTATATATGTACATATATGTGTGTATAGAACCGAAACGTCACTACGGTAGAGTAGAGCTCAGCAGTGGTGGGTTGTGCGGACGCGAGTTGTAACGAATCACGAACAAAACGTGCGTATAATACACGTAAATTGAGTCATAGAAACGTGAGCATTGGGACTTTATCGTTCCCTTGAGATAGACGACATTTATATTCATGGAGCTTACGCTCGAGGCCGGCTGCGGTTCCAATAAACGCTCTCGCAACAGAGACCACTGGTGGCTCATTGGACACCTATAAGTGACATACGATTATGCAGTGTGACGTCTAATTGATATTGAAGTTTAATTCAAGAATGCGCCTCTTACGTTCATCATTCATTTGCTATCGATTTATTTTATGAGAGAATTTACATTTTTTTCTGAGTTATTACTCTTGAAGGGTTTTCCGATTTTTTATAGATCATAAAATGTCACTGGATATCCCGTGTAATTTTGGGGAAAAATATCTTTATTTGAATTTAATTTCAATAGAAATTCAAATCTGCCGGGTAGAAAAATAATAAAAAGGCTCCACAGATAAAAATGTGAGCTCGGTAAATTTTTAATTATCAATTTATTAAAAAAGTATTTATCGAAATTAAGTTTCGACTATTTAATAGATAAATTAAATTTTTTCTAAGTAGCCAATATCATTAGAGGAAATTTTTAAAACTTAATCTAGATAAATTTATTTGAAAGCTTATTTTTTAGATTAAATTTTCCTCTTTTTTATATTTTTCCAGGTTTACTATTTCCTATTTTATTTGATAATAAAGCAGAAACATGACGCTCACAAAAATGACCATAACTCTATAAAAAAAAAAAAAGTTCATAGTTTGCTAACCACTTTTTCTCATACCCAGTTTCATCTTTCTAATGCAGCAAACAGATTTCCCCGATTTTTTTTTTCACAAAATTGGTGAACCAAAAAATGAACCGAGAAATTAGATAAGTTTTTTTGACCTCTTTTCTGCCGCTGGGTTTTCACAAGAAATTTTGACAGCAAAGCACCTCTTAGCTTCGGGCTTTCAGTTTTTAAATTCCTCTCAATTAAATTCACTGGCGTTTTAAAACTCGTTACAGCCTTATACTCGGAATGGAACAAATTTTTGTCCATTAGTTTGAGTTGATGGCCGCAAAGTTATTAATTTATTTATGAATATATTTTAAGTGATATATGAGTTATGAGTTGTATTTAATGATAGAGTTGAATCATTAGTGAACTTTGCCTTATAGACTATATATGTGTATATAAATGTACATGTATCCCTGTAATTTAATCCATTGGAGAGCAAGTAGAGGCCATCAGCGGCAATATAATGCTGTGGATTTCGTGAGTGCTTCCGATGTATAGTTATATAAATCCACATATATATTGAGTAAAGTCGAATTAGTTTTGGTGAAATCCGATAATAAATATTCATGAAATGATGATTGCATTTAAACGTATTTATGTTTCAATGACGACATCATCGTTGAGTATAAGTGCTTTCTTGTGTTAAGTTTATACATAATCTCCAATACGGCGATGAATATATATGTACATATATATTGAATTAATGTAAGAAGAGATTAATGCGTCTTATTGGTATTATCGTCACTGACAGCGACGTCTACTGTAACTTAATCCGTTAGAATCTAGTGACTCAACTTACGAAATTTAAATAAATTTTTTACACAACTCCTTTTTTTATTTATTTTCTTTTTTTTTTCGTTATTATTTTTTGTGCATAAATTCTTACGAATGTAAGTAGAGCGTAAAATAAAATTGTAATACAGCAGTATCATTATTTTTCGTAATAAAAAATTCTATACAATTGTTTGAACAAAATTACGAGCGTCTATTATAATATACAATTCGTATATTTTTATGCATTATTCTTTTTAAAAACCTTTATTTTAACATTTTTTTCTCTACTATACTATTCAGAGCACTGAAAATCCTTTTAAATTAGACGTCTATGATACATAAAAGTTTAACGTCAGGCAGAGTTTTAAAAAATATATAAAAAAAATATTATATATATAAAAGAAATTGACGAATTTAACGTTTAAAAAGTACGAGCTTTCTTATTATATTCTGGCATCAATCCCTCGGAAAACGCACTAACGCCACTGGGGCGCTAAAAGCCTTCACCAGATTCGCGTCTACATATATATATATATATATATATATATATAGACATACGCCATTAAACGTTCCAGTAAAGCTATATAGCTTCATGTCCTAGATTTCTGGTGTTTGTTCTGATGCTGGCACGAGTGTCCGTGGTTGTGGTGTTACTTTCCAACTGTGAAAACGATATCTCCGCCCTCTGTACTCTCTCTCGAGCCATTTCTCTTTTCAACATTTAACCAGCACTCCAATACACCGTTGAGTTTAGCTCTCCAACTCTTTCCGATTATCCGGAAGCAACTATCGTTAAAAATATACGAAATTTTTCTGCTTGTACTTTTCTCTTATCGAACTCACCCTCATTCTCATATTTTTCTCACTTGAGCTTTCACCCAAAACTTTTCATTTTCAACGTCAGTGTAATTTAAAATCAAACGCGAAAAAAAATCAGTGGAAAAATGTCAGACTAAAAAACAAAATATCAAAGACTAGATCATCAGTCGGTAACTTTTTTTCGAAAAATTTTCGTTTATTCAAAAAATAATGAAATGAGAATTTGTCTGATATAAAATGGTGGAAAGAGCAAATAGTCGTGCCGAGTTGTCTCTACAAAGAAAACTAAATCGTTTGGGAATGCAGCAGCGTCACTGGGACTGCAGTTTCACCGAGAATTCGTTGGCAATAAAAAAAGTTGTGAAAAAAGTATATAAAAGAAAAGAGAACAAAAAATAGGAGCAGAGTTACCGGATGTTCCCTGGCCGGTAACGCGCTGCACGGTGACATAAATTATCGGGTCGGCGCGCACACGACCACCCGAGATGAGGTGGCAAGTTACATGCGCGAATACATAAATATGTATATGTGGAGAAAAAGGGAACCTGCGAAGGGGATTTTAATGGATAGATCTGGAACGAGGTGAGCTGAATGTGTACCGTGAGTGTGAATTTATTTCATGTAACAGCCACAGAATAAACCGTTGTTAGATTCGATGAGAGACCGGATGGCAATTTTTTTGTTCTTTGCTCTCGCGCCCCCTCCCCCGCGCTCCCCGGGTCACTCTTCTTCTCATCCCAGGACACAGATTAACCGCTGAAAACTGGTTATAAATAAAAAAGCTCGGATTATTTCCACCGTATACAACATTGCTTTTATCAAATTTGCGAAATAGTCTATGAATATTTTATTGTCTCGAAATTTTGTCTTTTTTATTTTTCTGTCACAGCTGGATTTCTTTCGCGTATAATTATTCATTTATTCGTCTTTTGTATTTGCAATAACGCTGATGAAGTATAATTATATATTTAATAAACATTGAATAATAATTATAATGATAATGATAATAATAAAGCGGTTGATTAAAGTTCGGTCGTTTTAATAGAGAAAACGGATCACCCGCATAATTTTGATAAACAATAACCGTGAGATGTTATTGGATATTGATTAGATTGTTGACACAACGGGTATATTGAAATCTAGTGAATCTCCCTGTCTACAGAGCAAATGTAGGAAATTTAATTGAGTCTCGTATCAAGTGCTTTCAATGATATTGATCGTTCGATTCGACATGTTTGAGTTTATCACCCGATATGTAATTAGATAGTTTCACGTTTTGTTGACATGTAATTTAATATCGCACGTTCAGGACATCGACATTTATTTTATGCATTCAAATTAAACTAATTTCATATTTAATTTTAATTTCGGATAATAAACTGATGTTTACTTTGATTCGACCGATTCCAATAATAATCATGGCAAATTAATCTGCTCTCGTAATTATTAATCCTAGAGCTCTGGATACCACCTTCGATCAAAGACTTAATTTAAAAAATTTGAAATTAAATTTAAATTATAATTGGTTAAATTTTATCATATTCTAATAACTGTTGGATAATGACATTGAAATTACATATCGTGCTTTGTATAGGATTACAATAATAGTGGTAATTGTATGTAATGTGCTCAAGTTTATTCGCTGCTGTGTAATTAGATAGTTCTGTGCTTTGCTGATACGTAACCGGATATGCTACATACGATGCATGTGTACCGCAAGTGTGAACAAATTGCATTACAAGTCTGATTTGATTCAAAAGCGATATCATATGTTAGTTTACTGCCATCAATACTGATGAGTAATTTTATTCCATCAATCAAGAGGTTGACGGTTCGAGCCCCGGTCACAGTTTTTTTTATTAAAATTTTTTAATGGTCCTTTAGATACCTAAAAGTTGTTGCAATTGAGAGATGAGAAAAATTTTGTCACCATAAATTTTTTTTTCTTACAGGGGGGATTTTACCGTTTCCGTAGTGCCGCCAAATGACCACGAATTCTTGTAGAATTCGAGGAAATAAGGCTTTTTTAAGGAATAAAACATTTAAAGACGAAAATTTTGAGAAAAAAAAAAAAAAACGTCTGAATTAGTCCATTTTTGAAGAAGTTATAGCGATTTGAAACCGTAGACTTCCCTTTCCAGGCAAAATGGCTTAGTTTCAAAAAATATAAAAAAATAATTTTTTGATAAAATTTGAAAATAATTACAAGTTAAAAATTATTAAGTTAAATTTTTGGGTCCTCAATTTTAACTCTTGTATTCACAATTGGACTGTGAATAAATTTAATTAGGTGTCTAATTAAATTTGAGAATAATCACAAGTGAGAGTCGACTACTATAAATATTGAAAAGTAAATTTGCTGTAGGAATCAAAAGCTCGACGGTTAAATTCCCAGTAAAAGTTAATTAACAAAAAATTGTCACCATTTATAGAGATGATTTGAAATTATAATTGGTAATGAATAATTTAAATAATCGTAAAATTATAATAATGGAGAGATAAATACATATATAATTGTAGGTGGATGATAGTAGATTTGTCGTATGAAATATGAGGTAAATTTCATAGAGCATTTCGAGATAAAATGCTCGATAATATACGAGGTTTCTTGTTCCGTATGAATAACAGGGCAATAAAGATCGATTATATCTGTCTCCAGCGGTTTGGGAGATAAACGTTCCCAAGTGATCGTGCAGTAGCACGTGGGGATGCAAGTCTTGATTCTATTATGTGACTGTAGGCATGGGAAAGAGCGATCCTAGATACACTTCTGCAGAATAAATCGGAAGAAATAAAAGTCAAAGATTTCGCGGCAAGATTTGGCTCGGCAGTGTCCTTCGGAAATTGGAAAATATATCTTTCTTAAAAAATAATAAAATAGTCCGTCGGGTAATATAGTGTTTATAAAACTCGAGTGCAACTGGAGTAGATGAGAATAGCAAGAGAACAAGGGAAGCGAAATTGGAATGAGATTGAGTAGGCTAAAGAATATATAACTAAAGGGGTAGATAGACAATGAGAAAAAGAAGAAAAAGGGGGATAAGAATGAGAATGAGAACAAGAGCAAGAGCAAGAGCAAGAAAATGAGTGAGGAAAAAAAATAATAGTGGATTTTCGTAGGATGCAGCTTACAAAGTCGTTTCTTGTGATTTATCGTAAATGCACATTGGAGGTTGTGTGCAAGCAGACGCGGCTTTTCTAAGATTGCGTACACTATCCAGTAGTACAGGTCACATTTTAGAGAAACGCGCTTGAAATTAAGTACACGTGAGTGAATCTAGCTTGTGAGTAAGAGTTTATTGCAAAGTAGAAAAACATTCTTGACTACTATCTTTCTGACTATATTTTCCAACTGTTTATATCCATAGGTATATATATGTATATACATATGTTTTTCCAAGTAATAAGGCTAATATAAATGTCCAGTCATGATTTTTCTTAACTCTGAAAGTTAAACTTTGTTTTATGTTTTTATATAAATTTCCGGGCAGAAATATATTATTTTTATTGCTGACAAAATAATGCAGTTTCGTGTCAAGTTAATTATTCTATTAAGTAAAATATAAATTTATGAGCATCTACATAGATGTGTAGAGGGTATTTAATTATTATTATAGACGGTAACTTTGAGATATTATACAAGTTTGATATAAAAGTTTGTCTTGAAAGCTTGTAACGGTCAGTATTTTGTTAGTAGCGTCAAGTAATCCGCGTTCAAGAATATATTAATGGGCGAACTTCCAAACCCCACTAATTTGGCGCTTTACCAAAAATTTTAAAAAAACTTTTGTTGCCGTTCTGGGTTAGAAACTTTAGTGAATTATTCCAGCTATTTTTATTTTTCACTTTGTGTATATCTTTTTACATCTACAATATACAATGTACATTTTTTACTGGATATGTGCTGGCGATTATTTTATTTTATTTTATTTTATTTTTTTTTTTTTTGCATACCATTGTATTTAATTTATCGAGTTCAATTCATATATATTTTGTGAATGCGAAAAACGCGGTAGCGCTGTGAAAAATTTACTTTACTGATAAATAAATACTTTTGGGTACTTTGTTAAGTATATGCTACATATAAATTTTATTTTGAATTAATTTCAGTTTTACATAATATTGATACTGAATTTACCTTGAATAGTTTTCATGTTTGGGTAAATTATATCTGATAGTAAATTTAATAAATTTATATTTGTTTGGAATGTGTATTTATTTGAATCGTAATTTCAGAAGAGCTACAATTCTGTTCGTATAAAAATTTTATTTTTCAGAGATATATCAATTATTTTACACAAAAAAAAATATTCAAGGGAATGTTTTGGGTGAAAAAATGAATTGTCATTTTAAAAACTTTTAATTAATATTTTAACAACCGATTGAAATATATAATTTATTACAAATCAATATTGACAATCGAGCCGTTAATTGAAAATATAAAATCATATATATGCACAGTAAATTCATAAACGGAATATCAATTAATTACGATATATATATAAATAAATTAATAAATGTGCAATTAATTGATTGTCATGAGTATTATCTAATTATGAATTCATAAGGTGTTCGTTAATAATTGAGCTGACATACCAATTGTACTCGTCGTTATCGAGTATTGTAAACTATATTAAAATTTACCTCGTAACATGCAATAATGCTGCATGATGCTATACAAGCTTTTCTTCCCGTATAATAAATATATACATCTATATTATGTATTATATGCGCTTATGTAGAGATAGAGATTATATATAAATATATAGACATAGTCATATATGTGTGTAATGGTGGAGAGCTTTTAGTCGTTAATTTTCTACACACCTCATGTATAAGCGATGTATCTCCGTTGAAACTCGGCACTATAAAATCTTGTTGGATTTTCTGGGCGCTGAACACACCAGCTGTCATCCCTCGCTCTTCATTCATCCTAGATTTCCTGTTCATATTACAGCATCTACAGCCATTTTCTTCCTCTATTTTTATCCTTCTCCCCTTCCCTTCCCCTCCTCGCTCATAAAAACCATTCACCTTTTGGCATACATCTGAATATCCACAACCGGTACTCTATTAAATTCATTTAATATTTCATTTAAATCCCTAGGGTACTTAATTATGGAACTGAAAAATGCATCCATCGTTATAACAAAATGTCAATTTATTTAAATGGATTAAAATAATAATTAAAAATATAAATCTGTGAAACAATCTCTGGACTATAATCTTGTTATTATTTATGTTTTCGTTGTTTTGAATAACGAGCTTTATTTATTATCATTATTTATGAATCTATTGTTAACTTTCCGCGTCGTATTTATTTTCCAAAGCTTTTTAATTTTTACTGGCCTATTTTAATGTCCCTATGTGACATTGATTGTGATTTAAACGGTTTTTTTTTGTTAAAGCGTTTAAGCTTTGCTCAATTTAATAACGATGGAAAATAATGAGGAAAACACTCGGTAGTAATACGAATATTTTTTTGTTGTGAATACAATAATTGCGAAATTGTTTTTTTTTTTTTTTGCTTATATATTGTTATTTAATTTTGAACATATGTCTGAAAAGTATTCGTGAAACGACAGTTTGGAGTCGTGTGTACGTACATTTACAATGACATCTGTTATAATAAGACGAAGGCGATGTGATCTTCGCTTTTCCAGATGTGCAGCATATAAGCTTCCAAAAGTAACGGGGATCTGTTTTCGATATAAATTTTTTTTGTTTTTAGACTTTTTTTTTAACATTACATTTTTTTCAAATATCCGCGTGTATTTTTACTCTCTTTCTATCACTATGTATATACATATATATATTTCATGACACCATTGCTCTCTTGTTTTTCATTTTTATAGTGAATTCAATGGCGCAACAATGAGGTGACAGCTGTTGTGTTACTTTGTTTTCTTCTGACTATTGTAAACGTATACTACTGTGACAAATAATAAAAATCTCCAAGGAAATTTTTAAGTATTTCTTGTATTGCATGAACTTATTTTTTAAAAATATTTATTTCTTTGGCATTATTCATCGCGAAAAAAGTTGCGAGGTATAACATCTTTTCAGAACATTTAAATTATTATTTTTCCAATACTAAAATGACTAATTATCTCTACATATTTTCATACAATCGCTTCTACTCGAGTATTATATGAAATGAAAATATAATTTTTTATGAATGTAAGAAAAGTTATTGTGATTTTTCTTTTCAATCGTTTGCTTCATTCAAACGGAAAAAAAAAACTGTAAAATAATGGGAAAATCAGTCACAGTGTCAGTTTTAAATTACGATGCCGCGTTTTGTGATTTCGAACCCGTAACTCACTGAGAAATTTAAGCTTAGAAAAAATATTTTTTTGTTGCTCAATCCTCTAACTAAAACACACTGCATTGTAAAAAATTAAAGGAATGAGCGCGGTGTAAATTTGGACCAGGTGACTATTTATTTATTTAATCCTCGGAGTGGAATTCACTCGAAGCGGAGTTTAATCTGATATTTACTCCGGTTCGAAGGCAAATTCACTACTTAAAAGTTATTTTAATATAAAAACTCCGAATTCACTCCCGATTTTTTTCAGCGCATCAAAAAAATGATATTTAAAAAGTTGCAAAAATTTTTACAGACCAAAATTACTCAAGCTGGACTTCTGGGTATACTTAAAAATATTTTTTAAGTCAACCAAACTAATTATTCAAATCAGAAAATTTAGGCTCAAAATAATTCATCAACTGATTTTACGACGAAAGTAAATCATGTTAGAATCGCTAATACAAAATTAATCTTCCAAATCCTCGAGATTCCTTTTCATAAGTTTTCCCTCTGTAAATTTATCCTTATCATTAGTCATGGAACCTTAAGTCTTGTTCTGTCTTACAATTGGTTCGTCAGCCCCTCCACCAAAAATTACCATCAAATAAATATAAAACAAAATTATTTGCTATCTAAATAATCTACAACCTGACATTTAATGATTCTTTGAATCACTTCCATCAAAATCTCCATAAGTTATAAGCACAATAATAAATTACAATAATTCTTTCACAAAAATTTTCAGTGACTCAGTTATTAGCCTCATCCCAGTAGTAAAATTTTCAAAAATCCTAAAAGAACAAAATCCAAGCTAAATTATTCATGGCTAATAAAATTCTTGTCCAAAGCCCGTTTTCTTTTGCTATCATGACTTTGAATATTACAAACAAACTATTAAGGAGCAGAACTCAAGCTAAATTCTACGCAAAGCATTTCCTTTATGGCTTAAATAATAAAAGTCCTCGACGTGCTGCTCAAAAGATGTATAACTCGTGCTTGTGCTTATCACAGAACATAAAAAATTAAAATTAATATAAAAAATTTGTCGTACAGTGTAGCCTGACGTTGTTGAACGCTCGACGTCTTAATATAAAAAGTTTTCTGTACTGAACGCGGAAGTTAATATCCATGTCTCGTAGAGTTATGCACTCTTTTGGTGAAATTGCTCGTCAGCAAACTCTTGTGTTCTGTTTTTACACATATATCTGCCGACTAACCAACCAACTTACCTCTACCCTTCTACCTCTCACCTTCTACTCCCTACTCCCTACGTCCCTACTTTCTACTCTCTACTAGCTACGAGCTACTACATTTCTTTGCCATTCTTCTCGCATACATTTCAACTCCCACATCCATCCCTCTTATCTACATGCAACAAACTACATGCTACACAACATACACTACAGTTGAAACCGAACTCTCGTTTTATGTAAACCTCGTATACTGCACACGTCGTGCTGTCGTACGTCTGCACGTTACCTCTGACAAAGTGAATAGTCGTTAAAAAATAAAAAAATAAAAGTAAAACCGAGTATTAGACTTTAAAAAACTCCTCTGAGACTCCTCTGGGTTTGAATTAAAAAAATTCGGGATCGTAAATACCAAGTTTGTGATTATTTTTCAACGTCTCCATGTACATATGGGTGCCACTGGTAATTTAATTAATTGTTTTAGACGGATTTAAAGTACTTTGATCCCTTTAAATTGTCAAACTACGAAAATTAGTTTTCAAATTCACTTTATATATTTAATGAAATCACGATTCAACCTACTAAAATTTTATTCCTGCTGTGTACACGAGGTCTTAAAACTTTTAAATTCATCTCAAACTTTTTTTACTCTTTACACTCGACAATTTATCTCGGTGTTGTACGCCTTGCCTTTGTCTTTGTCTTTGTTCTTATCCTTATCTTTATCTTTGTATTTAGATAATTAATAACTTGGATTACAATATTTTTTCAGCTTAAATATTTAAATACTTTCAATACGAATTATATTTACAGTAAATTGCACATTTTAGTTATTAAATGTCACTTAATTATTTTAGGAGTGTTTTATAAGGGTTTGCTAATTTAAGCTGATGATAAAGTGATTTCTAGAAAATTCGGTGATTTTGGAAAAAAGGCTCAAGAATTCGAATTGAATAATTATTTTAATTGGAAGGGTTTCATTAGCTATTTTGTATAAGGCAGCCTAATATTTTATGAATCGATAGACATTAGAGGTACGATAATTTTTTTCAGTCGATAGAAACTCATGCCTAACTCTTATGAAAAATATTATCTTTTCGTCGGCAATTATACTAACTTTTTTTTTTGTTACACTGAGTATCGTTTGTTTTTGCTATTTTTAAACTTATTACGGCTTTTTGTTATGTTTGCGTCTTTGAAATGAATTCCGCATAAAGAGACAGGGAAATAAAATTTATGGCCTCGATTATTGAAATATGGATGCCGATAATTCGATTGTCAAAATTAATAAAATGAATGAATGATTGAGATACTTTGAACCTTATTGACTACACGGAGAGAATAAAAGGATTGCATTGGGTTGAATTTAGTGAGAAAAATTACCGTGACGGAAAATAAACGTCAGACAATCAAGTAAATTTTATTTTCTCATTAGAACTGCAGGTTTAAATTAAGTGGCATCTGGTGATTTTTTGAGTGCAATAACTTATATTTAACGTTGCCGCAGAAACTAATTAAGTGTCACTAACATAAAATATGTAGACGCAGTGGAGATTTAACTGAACAGAGCCTCAAATTCAACGAAAAATGCTCCGCTAAATTTAAAAACTTATAATTTAACTGTTTAGAACCATTAAATTTGTTCATCCCGCTAAAAAACTTTAAATTTTATAGTACAATTCTAGTTGTACAACTTTATTTTTTAACGTGCTATCAAATATTTTTTCCAGGCGATAAACCAGCGCTCGCCTGAAAATTTATCATAATAAAAAATTAATTTTCCTTTGCTTCTGATGAATAAAAAATTTATATCTTTTAATAGTTCCGCGAGTTCCGGGTGTCTAGCCATTGAACGACCGCCACCATATAATTTAAATTCAAAATTTTTCTCCTATAGCCATTTCTGAACTGTTTTAAATTTTTATCAATTCAACACTGTCACTGTAATTTTTTTTTTTTTTTTGCAAACATTGAATAACAAATCAAATTTTTTTTTATTTACAATTCGTTTATTACCACAATTATCATTTTATTTAAAAAAATAAGGAAAATTCGGCTTAATATTAATCCCCCTCTTTCTGAGAAGAATAAGACGAAAAGTCAAATATTTAGTATATAAGCGCGTGTTGTAACCTCGAGTGTCAGAAAGTTAGAAGTCAAATTTGCCATAAATGGCAATAAATATTTAAGTACTGACGTAAAATAACGATAGTTAAAATTTTGATAGGGACTTACAAGATTTATATACATTGAATAGCAAACAGTATGAGAAATGAGAAAGGATCAACGGAAGGTACTCAGCCAAGTGTATGTGGTTGTTTGAGCATGTACGGGTGGGTTTTGTGTATATTTTATATAATATATAACATACATAACATAAAGAGTAAATTTTAGTGGACGCCCGAGTTTCTACTGTGCATTTTAATGAAGAACCGTCCTATCTTGTTTTCCAGCAAGCACGAGAACGAGGAGCTGGCTCTTCTTCTTCCTCATCATCCTCATCATCTACTTCTGCGACTCGTTGTGTGAGTTTACAGAGTGAGAAAGGGATTCGCGGTGGCTCGCGCTGGCGCAGTTGTAACCTGACTACTCAGAACCGGAAATGGCGCTGAGGTGGTTTCTACTGGCACTTATCGCCACCCACACCAACGCCCTTCCTGACATTATCAGGATAGGTGAGTATCTCTCTATGTTCCCATCCTACATTCATTTAATTTAATCACCACCGTCGCGTATCGTCGGATTATACCTTACGTGGATTCGATAACACAACGACTTTATTCAATGAACCCAACATGTTTAATTCTATTTTATATTAATATCCTTTTTATTGTTTTTTATTCCTCCGAGATAAAACGAAATAGAGACATTTAAGTTATTCCCCATGAAAAAAATTTATTCAAAAAAATATATATAAAATATGTACTCTCTAAATATGAATTAGTAAAAATAGTGAAAATAAGTGAATATTCACTAATTCAAAGTGCCAATCGTACCACTTTTTGGAATTAGTGGTACGATTTGCACTTTGAATTAGTGAATATTCACTTTTTTCACTAATTCATGTTTAGAGAGTACTAAGATACATTTTTTACATTTTAACACATACTTTCTTTACAGATTTTATTCATGGGGAATTAATTACATTTGATAATTCATTCTCATTAAATTTATAAAAAAACACGGATTATTGTCTCAAATTTTATCGTGAAAGGTGATAGCGCCATGTTAAGTTTTGTAAGGATTATAACCCCACTTGGGAGTTTCAGATGTTTAAGGATACGTGATATCTTCGTGTTAGTAATGTCTTTAGCAGGATATTATTGCTCAAACTGGATAGCGATATGGAGATCAAAATTTCTAAGCTCTTTCTATAATATTCTGCGGATTGCATCTATACATATATATTATACGAATGGTGTTCACAATATGTAGGAACCGTTTCGCCAATATTTTCCCGTGCACTATAGAATTCATTGGTTAATTAAATTATTTCGCTCATGGTTCAAAAGTTGGGTATCGCTTTTGGCAAAAAAAATGTTGAAGTTTTTTTGTGTAACGAGCGGACTGATAAAAAAAATAATTGGAAAACATCGATTTTTTGAGCTATCGAGGTTTAAAGAGTATTAATATTATATTTCATACAAAGTTCTGTTTACTTTAACATGAAACTATTTTTTTCTGTTTTCTCAAAATTTCGCCGAAAAAGGTGATAGATTGAACTAAATTATTTCGGTTGCAATCGGAAAGCTTCAAGATTTAGAATCTAATTTGATTTCAAAATCACACGGATCAGTAATTTCTTTTTTTTTTTTTATAAACTAACAAGTATACAAATAAACGTAATTTTTTACTAAAAATTTTTCTTTAATGAATCCTTAAAAAGTCTAACTACCCAACATTAATCGCGAAAGTATCAACTGCGATTTAAAATTGTTTGAAAAAAAAAATTTATTTTTTTCTTGTATTTTTTTACAGTATATGTATGTTTAATTAAAGTCGCTGATTATTAAAATAATTAACAGCGAATAGGATACTTGAGACTAGTATTTTTTTTTTTTTAAGAGTAAAATCCTCTGAAATATTGTAGTCTAAAGTTGCACATGAGCTCAGACTGCTCTGTTGTTTTAAAATGTGGGTGGAAAAGAGGATTTGTTTTAAAGTAAAGCGAAAAATATAAAAGTGAGTGGAGTACTGAATAAGCAGTTGTAACTGCTTACACCTTATGTCTACTTACTATTTACATGTAATTTAAGGTGTAGATAGAATTTCCGAGGAAAATATATGGAGTAGTGAATAAGCACAAATGCCGGAGAGGTATATTGTGGGGAAGAGGAGTATGAAGATGAGAATGAGAAGGCTGACTCGGTGCAGGAGGAAGCTGGATGTGCCGCTACCATAAATTATTCATTCGTTTCCTGAGTGCCTTTTAATCTTCCGTGTATCGGAAGTAAGAGTGGGTGTTTAGATTCTCTTTATCCTCTGCATCCTCCTGAATCCCAGTGGACTATTTTCTCTTACTATCTTTTATCCACTGTTTTAGTCTCTCTCTTCCCTTATTTGAGACACTCGGAAAACTCTGTACGTCTGTATAGAGTAATAAAAGGAAGCCTCGTGTTATATAATTACGTTTTCTTCATCACTACAGAGTTAAGAACCGGAGATGGCGAAAAAAGAAATAAAGAAAAAGATCAAAGACTCTCTTTACTTAAGAAAACTCTTTACTGGTTTGCTGAAATTTACGAATTACGGAAATAGAGCGAACAGTTGTAAGAATTAAGTCAAGACTTATAAATGAACATGAGAAAAATTATTTTCAGTTTCAATTGTTTAAATTATTATCTTTTTTCACTTTTTATATTTTCAATGTGACCGTAATGAACCACTTATAAGATTGCTCTTCCCGTTATCATTTTTACTAAAAATTATATGGCTTTTAATACATTTAGCCAATTATCAAAAGTGACATGAAGATATAATTAATTTTTACAAAGTCCCAGAGCTTCATGTTGGGATTCATTTTATCAATTTTTTATGAAAATTTCATTAAAGGAATCAATTTAGAGCTTACGCAAATTTTTTTTTCTAAAATTATAGTTATCATTTTTTCGAGGCCCCATTGTGCTCAAGTCTGAACAAACTTTCTTTTTTAATGGCAGTTAAAATCTTGTCTTACTATTTTTGAATATAACCGACAAATAAAAGATTTAGCGGAATCGAGATCAAAAATCGGTCTGTCGGTTGACCCTGCGGGCCAGCCCCAAAACTTCCCGCTGTTTTCGAGCTCCTTGAGCTCAAAAACATTGTTGTGATTACATTGTTGAGCTCTTCGAGCTCGAATTGACCGATTGAGACGGTTTAGGTGGCAATCGACGCGTTTAATTAAGTTCTACAGCTGATCAAATTTTAAAATGGATTTATCAAGACGTTTTTGAGAAATTTCAAAAAAACTAAAAACAAATTTTTTTTTGAATTCTTTCGTTCACGGTTTCTCTTGAACGAAAGAACCAATTTCGATGGTTGAGGTAGCATTCGACGCGGCTTACAAAGTTTTAGAGCTGATTAGATTCTGGAATCAATCCATTGAGCGAATTAAAAGTTATTCAAAAAAATCATTTTTAAAAAAATTTTATTTTTGAAATATCTCCGAACGTACTCTACTGATTAAGCTCAAATTTTTAGTGATTGTAGTAAATAACAAGCCGCGTCGAATGACACCTTGACGATCAAAATCGGTTCATCCGTTCAAAAGTTACAGAATATTTACATGCGTACGTACGTACGTACGTACATACATACATACATACATACACTCGGACATTATCTTGAATTTAGTCAGAATAGCTTCCTAGAACCTCAAAACGTCGACACCTGTTGGAATTTCGATTTTCGCAAATCGGGGTGAAAACAATAACTTCCCGAAATTTTTGAAAATCATCGATTTTCTTAGCGGGAAGTTAAAAAAGTTATTCTCGGCGTATCCATTTATCCGATCCTCCCCTAAATTTGATAATTAATATGCCCATGTAAAAAAATTAATTAGTTTTTTTTTAAGGTTCGGCAATTCCAAAAAGTTGTCAAATCAAATAACTTTTGATCAAAAAATGAAAAAAATAAATGCACAGGAAAAGCCTACAGTTGAAAATTGTTCACGTTATAATTTTTTAAAAGTTCCAAAAATGTTCACCTCAGAGTTCAGAATTGTCTCAATTTTGGAAGCTCTCTGTCATGACTATTTTCGGAAAAATTTTTTTTTACACGGGCGTACACACTTGGGTTCAAACTATCAATTTACACTTTGGTCATTTTTAAAAATAAAATAAATTAGTAACATCAGTTTTAGTTGATTTTTTATTTCACCTAGTTGGCTACAAATATCATTGGCTAATTAATCAATAAACTATGAATATTCAAGCTTCAATAATTTGACAGTAGTAGGGATAGAGTAGGAGCTGAAAAATAATAAAAATCGATTTCCGATATACGTGTCACGAGGAATATTTAAAATTCCATTTTCTATGGATATGCATAATTTCCACGGTATTAATTAATGACTTTTTTCTTTTGTAGCAAAACCTTTTTTTCATTTTTTTTTTTTTTAACATAAAAAAAGTCAAGTGCTGTTGAATAAAAGATAAAAACAAATTACTTGGGACTAAAAATGTTGAGTTATAAATTACAATAGAGTTTCTTTGCGCGGAAAAGATGGAAGCGATAAGTGGATGGGGATTACTCCTTATATAATTGTTGGTTAACGATGGCAGAATAAGCGTAATAAATCCTTCAGAGATCAAGATATAATTTGTGGACCGGAAAGCTGTGCCACGTCTTCTCAGCGCAGTTATATATCTGGTTGTTCGCTCTGCTCTATGATGAATACAAGGTTAAACTAATAATTTACGAGGTAAATTTTCCCATCTGAATGGAGCTTATTCGCAGCGCTCTGACTAGAATGTCCATGAGTTACTAAATCATTTATTGTGCATTCCCATGAGGTATAAAAGCTTCGTATAGCCTTATCAGTTGATAAACAAACGTTATTATCATAATAAATGTTCATTAGCTCTTTTATTTTTTAACTTACACTCGTAAATGTTTACTTTTTCATTTTATACTCATGGAAATAATTCATCCCGCTATTTGTTTGAAGGCACTGTAGCATAATAAATGACCGACGAACGAATAAACTGCTATAGTTAATATTTATTTTCGCTTTTTACTGATAAACATATTTTGCTCGGATTTTTTTTTAATTTCAGAGTTTATGACACTCAGCGCTGTTTACATTAAATACATGTTTTTGTTTATTTATCGTACATTTTATACTAATAGCACACTTTGTATAAAACCTATTTTTATATTTTCTATAAAAAAAAGTCGATGCATTAACGGAGACCGGGAGTTCGAGACTCGGACGTTAGCGCGAGTCACCTTCGGCTCGTGAAACAAAAAAAAAGAAGAATAAATTGATTTTTTGCTCGAAAGGAAAATATATGAGATAAGGGGACCAAAATATGTCCTTTGGAAAGAATAGGCCAATTTAAATTTTTTTATAAATTGGTACGAATTTGGCCACTTAAATTTTTGAGTGTAAAATGAACTTTAAATTTTTTTTTTCGAAAATGCTGACAATTTTTTTCATTAATGAATTTTACTTTTGATGAAAAATTAATTTATTGATATTTTACGGGGACCAGGAGTCTGAGACTCGGACGTTGGCGTCAGTCACCTTCGGCTCGTGAAACAAAAAAAAATTTATTTATTGCTCGAAAGGAAAATATATCAGATAAGGAGACCAAAGTAGGCCCTCTGGGTAAAAAGGGCCAGTAAAAATATTTTTTAACATTAGGACAGGTGGCGATTTAAATTTTTGAATCATAAGTCAACTCAAAATTTTTTTAGAAAAAGTCGACTTTAAGTTTCGTATCATCGAATTATATCGTTGGTAAAAAAATTAATTATTATTTGTATGGTTTTTGACCATATTACTGAATCATATTGATAATAAATAATTATTTGGTTGGGAACCATAAGCCTGGGCATCTCTTGACTTATTTTTTTTGTATCAAAATGTAAAATATTCTCATCCCAGACCTGAAATAATGAATAGAGTTGATGAATAGTATAACTTTTTAGTTTGTGTTGAACAAAAAAAGAATTAAGATTAAATATTATAACAAACATCCCGGTGGGCAAGCCACCAAAATGCTAATATTTTAAAACTGATTTATCTACTCCACCGTGCCATGTACGTGTCTTCCACACTGAATGTTAACTAGCCGACCTCTTCATACAGAGATACCACTATCACATCAGCTATATTAAAAACAAAAATACCCACAGCATAAAAAATTTATTTTAATTTATTTATTTATAAATAATTTATTGAATTTAAATATTATATATATTGACTAAAAATATGATTTCATTTTTCGAGATTTAATTTCGTACTGGAAAAGTTGATACTGAGGGTGAAATAAAAATATAAACGTCGGTTAAAAAATAAAAATGAATAAAAAAATTTTAAATCAGTTTTTTTAAAAATATGTGTATACATTATGAGTTATACTAATATATATTTGTTATGTGTATTTTTTAATTTCCCAGGTGGGTTATTTCATCCATCGGATGATAAACAAGCGGTGGCGTTTCGTTACGCAGTGGAAAAAATCAACAACAACAGAGACATTTTACCCAGATCGCGACTCAGCGCTCAGATAGAACAGATTTCACCTCAAGACAGCTTCCACGCTTCTAAGAGAGGTGAGTCTTGTTTTTACAAATTATACCAGTCACGATTGAAATGCAAACGAGGATTTCCGATGTAAAAAATCACTTGCTATTTATTTATTTGATTAAAAAATAAAAGTCGTATTTATAAAAAAGACCCGAAAGTGGATTGTGGAGAGTGGAGAGTATCTGCAATAAATTCTGTTTGAAATGAAATATTTGAAAAACATTTACTGTCTTGGTCTATTAAATTTGTGTTTTACTGGCGGATAAGACAGAAAAGTAAAAAGGTAAAATAGGAGATAAAAATAAAGAATTGTGAGTAGTCTTTGAAGATGCAGTATAAAAAAAAAGCCAAGGGGTTTTATTGCCCGAGCTCTCGGGAGCTTTTCTACCTCAATTTTGAGGAGTTAGCCCATGTGCACGTACTTGCTTCCTCTACTTTTGATCAAACTCAAGTCGGCAGCAGCCGCCGGCAGTCTGCAGTCTACTCATACCACTTTCGGAGTATCTATATACGGCTAAGAAATACGGAAGGAAGATAACAATGTTGAACGCACTTGCACTTGATGGAATTTTGTACTCGATCTTCCCGATATATATATTCATTTGCATATATATTCTTATATACATACATATTTTTAATAATATATGTATGCTTGCATCTAACCCATTTTCAAAGTTTTACTCAATACTTTTATTTTATTTCGTTCTATATATTTATTTATTTATATATATATATATATATATATATATATATATATATATATATATACAGGAGGTTTTGGAAAAATGAGGATGCTGAGGGAAAATTCACTCTCTTGACACTGAATACGACGAATCTCTTATATTTTTATAAAATTTAACTCAAGTTATTGAGCATACCATTTTTACCCGGCTTTTCTTTATATATTTTTTTACTTGACTACTGCAAAGACAAAATATTAAATCAAGTAAAAGTTTGCTGGCTCGGATAAATTTATAAATTTATCGCTAGTGTATGAAATAAATTTAAAATGCCTTTCAATCCGGTTTACAGTTTTCGCATTACAAATAAATTTATTATTGTCATTAAATGAATTGAAGAGTCACTAAACTGTAGTATCAAAGCAAATATCAAAAGTTATTGAATATTAATTTAATTGCGCGTAATTAATATCCATTGTCAATCGTCACTCAGCGGTTTAATATCATCAATAAAAAGTTTTGATGGGGACATTTATCATAAATAATAATGTATTCCATGTTATGTGTAAAGTATGAAAAATTAATATGTAATCGGTAAACTTTGACAAATAATAACCTCGTTGGTGGCAAGTATTTTTACGAGTTGACAGTGACTGGCAAAATTCCAGTAACAAGTCGAATCCAACCACCGTCAGTGCTGCTGATTTTTATTGACTTTATCGTCTTGTCGTATATATGTATATATGTATATGTAGTAGTACCGAAGCTGAAAAAGTTCACGAATCACTCGTCGCAATGTCGGGCCATTAAGTTCCGAGAATCACCAATCGACTTGTTTGCGATGGATTCGCTCTTAACTCGTAAATTTTTTTCCCCATAATCCTTTTTTATATTTTATCCGGAATAGCTATTTTCGTATAAAAAGATATCTGGGTCATTTGTTTATGTTCTTTCTACCATTTTATATTTCTTTGCAAACCAGTTGATGATTTCTCTATATACCAGCTTTACCGACACATATATATGTATATATATACATTCCTACAAAGTAAAGATTTAGTATTTGGTATCAAGCTCTGAAAGCAATTGATGAAATTAAAATGAATTTTATCTGAAAGGCTTTGAAACTCGTTCTTGATTCAGAAAAGCTGCAGTCGAAAATGGTAGTTTCATGGAGACTCAGATATCTGTATACATTAGAGTGACTTATTCAGCTTAATGCTCATGAAAAACGATGATCAAGCTTTCATGTCAAAAGAACATAAAAGCTAATTGTTCCAGCTTTGTGCACAATGCTACCCAGGATTTAACAGTCTCTTGATGTATATACCTGCACTGGAAATTGCCCTATAATCTTAATAGCGATTGCACCAGGAGTAGTCTCGTCTGGCATGGTTTAGTTGAGTCTATTTTCTCTTGGGCTTGTACTCGAGGTTTACGAGAGCACTGACTAGTGTACTACACGACATTGGTAATTCGTGTTGTACAAAGCGAAGTACCTGAGCATCAGAGCAATCTCTCTTCATTTCATCCCGTTAACTTGTTCTGTATACGCATTGTTACTCAGCCCTCTTTAAGTTACATTACCTTCACACTTTGCCTGCTACATTGCTGTACATCTTTCATTACAATTCGAGTCGTTTTTTTCTTCCATACAAGAACTCTTTTTATGTACTTGACAACTTTATAAGTGTCATTAAACTCAAACTCATTTTCAACTCGAGCTATTTTTTATAAAAATTAGCCACACA
Organism: Microplitis deprimator; assembly: GCA_964016945.1. Taxonomy (NCBI): domain Eukaryota; kingdom Metazoa; phylum Arthropoda; class Insecta; order Hymenoptera; family Braconidae; genus Microplitis; species Microplitis deprimator. Next base: position 21,337,227 of record OZ024709.1, on the reverse strand, counting down.
AATTCAATTTATTTTTTTATGTCCGGAAAAAAATTTTTGTTGTCGTTATTAACGGAATTAGGGGAAAATATTCCGAAATTTATTTTCTTCTACAAATATATGAGTGATTGGGTAATGGTTCTCTGATCAGGTACTGGGTCTTTTATTTTGATATGAAAGTTTAAAAATAAGTTCTCGACCTTTGAAACTCAATGAACGAAAAGTAAAAAAATTCAATTTCCTCAAAGATTTTGGCCATTAAAAAAAAATTATCCAGGCAAAAAGATAAAAAAAAATTTGAAGAGGTTGAGAAAACTCGTTAAATTATTGATAAAAAAATTTTTCTTTTGATCGTAAGAGAATAAGATGTCAAATTATATAAGACTAAATGATGACATTTTCGTGACACGAGTAAGACACTTGTTGATGATAAGATCCCCGTGAATACATAACAACACGTCAGAATAACTTTAGTAGTGGTTAAATGCATGGTGCATTCTCTTCGTACGTTTAATTTCAGACCAAAAGTGCTTGAGTAGTCGGATATCAAAGTAACAACAAAGTTACTGATATGCATGTTAAAATGTTAGTGGCATCTTGCCAGTATGTTGCCAGAGTATCTCTCAGTCTCCGTTCTTCCAGTTTCTGATGCTTTCCCCGAGAATTCAGAATCCTAGAAATTGTCTAGTCGAGAATATGTAACTGCTGTCTTAAAAGTTAAATGGACAGACATGGATAGGAAATCTGGTTGGTCATTGTGTAGGTTATGTTAGGAAGAGAAAAGAAGTTAAGCTCAAGTTCGCCAAAAGAAGACCATTTAAAGATCAAAAGAATTTATGGTTTATTGCACCAGAAATATCATCGTAATATATATATACGGGTTTATAAGAGCTCTGTTTATATATTACTTTACTCTACTTCACTTTGTTTGTTTGCTCGGTCGTTTGTTTACTTTTTTTCCTGTCAATTTTATTTCTTGTTTGGTCTTTTAGGTTGCGCACTAGCGCTTTGGAAGGGAAAACTGCGGAAAATTGTACTTGCTACCTCTATTGTTGTGTATCTTGTTATAAAGATGAGCATGATGCTGAGAGAATTGTTTCTGTTTGAATGTCTGTTTATCTAAATTATGAAAAGTATGCCGTAATTTATGCCACCAAGACTCTGCTGACGAGAAACTTGAATATTACGGTGCTTAAAATTTTTAAAGAATGTCTTTACTAGTTTTATGAGATTGCATCTGAGAGAATCAAAAGTTTGAGTAATTTAAGTAATAATAGAGCTTGTAATAGCCATAAATGTCAATCATTCATCAGAAAATTAAAACTTTGCTCATTAATTTGATATAATAGTATTCGTGAGCTTCAACGTGAATCTAGTCACTGACTTAAAATGCGTTCTCCATCTCTGCTTTCTCGCTGAATATATATATACATATATATATAGGGATATATGTCTACATGTATGCATATATATATATGTACGAGGTTGGCGCGCATATTTCTGGTATCACCTCGCTAGAGAGCCCATGAAAGAGCTACAGACGAGGATATGGTAATTGAATTCTGGATAGTTAGTGAGTGGAAAGTTTAGCGATTAGTTTTCTAAGTTAATGGACGTTCGCAGCTGACGGTTTCCTTATGGACCACTATAGTCATTATAAAAGAATTATCTCATCCTAATTATTTTTTCGGCAATTAAATTAATTTATAGATGTTATTATTAATTTGGTAAATTAATAACACACGTTATCTCAGACAGTAGATCTGCAATGGCCATTTCTTTGGTCAAAAAATGGATTTTACGATTTTTGAGGTTAGCTCATAGTAATAATACCGTCCGCCAAAAAAATATGTGAAGAAATCTCTTTCGCTATCGAGAGGACAAATAGGACTTTCTTGACGTGTTCACCCAATAAACGGAAACTTTTTCCAGGTTTTTCTCCTAAATAAATGGAAGGGAATATTAAGAAAAATAAAGCCGAGATTGCTAGATTATGGTGTAGTGCATTGATCTCTGCTCTTTATTTTATGTCCAGAGATTTTATCTAAAAAAAAAAACTCGGGATACAAATATCTGACGACTGACAATTTTTTACACCGCCTTCTTTGTAATGAAATATACTTTTCTGTCCAAGTATTGATTGCTATAAATTTAACTTTAATAATCAAAGTTTAATAAAATTCATCTGTCCATTCATCAAACTTACAACGTTTAATTAAAGTATAACTTTATTCTCTGTCTCGAACAGATCAGAAATCTTTCGATTTACATCCACTGAATTAACTTATTAATAAATATCTTAATTAATAATATATAGTTATGTATAATAATATTTTTAATTATGTCGAAAGTTCATTATAACTTAGATGTACGGATAAACTAGTAATACACACACACATATATATATATATATATATAATCTTCCTTAAATCTAGTCGCATGTACACAACTCATGAAATAATCTGCGTGAACTTTGATAGCAAACTCCCGAATGAACTTTAGGTCGTTTCTTATTCCATTTCTCCACACACCCACCCACGTAGACACACACACACACACACATGCACACAGAACATGTCTCATGGTGATGCCAACTCGTCGTGTAACATGTTCGCATAAATCAACGTCACTTTTTGATTTTTCTTTCACTTCTGTATCTCCATATATGCATATATATTGCAGTTTGTAAGTTAGTCATACGTAGATAAATTTATGAATAAAAATAGTACGTATATTTCTTGATCATAAACTTTTCTTCAGACATAAATTGAAATCTTTAAATTTATTTGGATGGGGTTTAAAACGATTAAATGGGACTTGTGATACCGATACTGAGCAATCATTTATACATCAGACTGCAAGTACTTTGGAAAACCACTATTGGCTAGAAGTTATTTAATGATCGTGGATTTTCCGGTGTGTTTCGCTGCACAGCTGATTGCTATCGATTTTGTGACGTTAATTAACGTTAATGGATCGAGCGAATCGGGTATAAAGACAAAACCGACGGTGTGTGCTTGGTTATCTTCCTATTATACTTGTGCTACTATATATACATATATATATATATATGGGGTAAATTTGAAACAGTAATACAATAGATTATTTACGGCTTCGTGTAACTTGTTAACAAAAAATTTTGACCAATAATTGGAGAAGCAATGGGGCATAGCCACTAACAATCTCTGCGCCTATCTTAATTGGTCGATAGGATATTATATTTATCAAAAATTTGATACATTTTCAAATTCAAAACATAAAAAATATAGGTTAGTAGGTTACCTACTCAAATAGCCCATTGTAAATAATATATCTGTAAAAAATATTGAGCTAAAATAATTTTTTAACTAAGGACCAGTTTTTCAAATTGGGTTTATTTTTAATCCAGATTTAAATTATTATTGCTGGTATATCTATATAATAGTAATGTGTAAATATACTAGCAATATTAATTTAAACCCGGATAAAAATAAACCCGGTTTGAAAAACGCCCTAAAAGTTTGAAATCCCGGTTCAAAAAAATAAGTTGATTTTGACTTTTTTGACTTATTCGACTTGCTATCGATTTGATTAACTTGATTTTGGCTACACCTAATTTTTTTAACTTCAATATGATTTTTTTATCTTAAAAATTTGAGTCAACTGAATCAAATTAAAGTCACGTTGACTTGGATTTGACTTAGATGACTTAAATTTAAGTCAAATCTAAGACAACGTGACTTTAATTTGACTTAGTTGGCGTAAATCGGTACTCAGTAAGACAACTTAGTCAAAAGCAAGTAAAAATCAAATGTGTTTTTTATTTATCAAGAAAAGAACTTAAACTTGACTTACTTTTTTCTTGACTTGTTCTGTTTTCGGAAGTTTTTCCGACGTAACTTTTTAGGCGCGTTCTTAAATATGGATAAGCCCAGATTTAATCTCGTAATTTTTTTCCCTCAACAATACAAATAAAACCCCCTCTCGAAGTGGAACTAACTCCAAACATAGTAAATAATAAAAAAATCATTAACTCTTTATTCACTCGCGTTTACTCCATAAATTTATAAAAGTGTATTTACTCAAGCTTCTATTAGCAATTGAATATTTTATTCCGTAAATATTTTTGTTTAAAATTTTTCATCCCACGTGGATTATAAACAATGCGTTAATATTTTTAAAAAATTTATCTGGCGGTAAGTTATCGAGTGAATATTTCATTGTCTTTGGCCTAGTCACCTCCTTTGTATTTAGATATATGAGAGTCCCAGTGGTAGAAGGAAGGCGTGTTGCCGAGGTTAATGTCAGTGATAGTGAAGCTGTTTGTCAGCTCAGGATATAGTAATGCCGCTTGTCATCGTATGTCCTAGCATACATACAACACCTATGCACACACCCACTCACACTTACACGCAAAGCTAGGCCTACAAGCTGCATTTGCCTATGCATCAACCTACATCCTCACCCAGAGGTTCCCTACCCGATTACAGTCAACATCATCAACCGCGTTTGCCTCAGAGTACATAGATTCTCGTTTAATTACGCGATCATGTTTGATCACTCAGACTGTGTGTGTGTGTGTGTGTTGTGCTCGAAGTTTATATTCAGTCTCTTATTTAACTATGATGCAAGTTCTATACTGATTTTTATCAGACATTACATGTTCTATCTTCCGCACGGTTGTTTATTTATCGTCTCATCTCATCTCATCGATCCACTTCATAGCAAAAACACTTGCTGACTATATAATTAATCAACTGTTACATATGAGATATTTTAATTACTCATATTACAAGTTCTTAGACATTATTGACGTCAGTAAAATATTTAGATTAACAATAACTGGTGATTAAAAAAATCACTAGAAAACATTTTGTGAAAAATTAATGCAATTTAATTTTCTAATAACTCGTTTTTTTTTTTTTTTTTTTTTTTTTTTTATTAATTTCATAGTTTAATTAGATTTCAATCTCGACCCCGTTAAGTACTGTGATCATTATAATTACATTAACCGCCGTTAATTATTTTTTAATTACGAGCTCGAAAACTCAAACTTTTCAACGAGCCCTGGGAAATTTTTATACTTTTTTAATTTCTAATACCAACTAAATAAACATATTTCTAGTAATGAAAACGCGCAAGTAGATACAACAGTACCTGAACTATCGAACACAAAATTTGTTACGTGGTTATTGGTGCATACAGTCATTGTCTCAAAGCAATAGCCAGTAATAGTTGAATATATATAAGTGCATACGTATATGCGGGTTGAACTATACCTAAATGCATGGAATACCGTAATGACTCGATTTGAGATTACACCAAGAGACCTAGATTCACCTACTGCCTAATGTTGTATTACTGCTCTGTGTTAGTGGATATGTGGCCTGTAACATTCGTATCTGTGGTTGCACTGCGGCTTCAATTGTTATCAATCGGTGAAATGAACATATACGCATATATATACATGTATATATAAATGCATATGGACATTGTTGTACACATAATCGTAAGGGTAGTGGCGTATAATGTTTCATTGAATATCTGATAACACGTTAGATTAATTTAACATGCTTTATTTATTGTATTTGTCTATTTATATAACTTTATATATGTATAATTGCTTTTTGCGTACTTAAAAGCCTGTTAAAAGTTGCGCAAAGCTTTCTAGTCTTAGCCAATGCTTATTCTCTTCGACGGGTTATCGCGACATCAGCTGTCATTTTTAACTCAACGCGATAATGTAATTAATGATGCACTGTGTATATTAATTAATTAATTATTTATGTAATATTTTCTGGTGCCTTATGTATTATTTTTGGTTATTTATATATAGATAGTATACATTTATTATTGTAATTCGTGTTCAGCGAACTCGCGCGATATGTATATGGGGGTAGTATCCTCGATGATGCATTTAACTTTTTCCCGGTTTGCAGTCTCGAGGAGTCTTGGTGTGAGTCATATGGGAATATAACCAATCACAGTTTTAAGTAAAGCTGTGTGAGTAACAGTTCAATCGTAGTCATGCATGCATGCACCCCATCTATATTTTTTTACTTAAAGACGAAGAAGTATGATTCAAATTAAGAGTAGGGACTTAAGGTCAACCGGGATAGGGTTAATATATATATATATAAAATGTCAAGTAGATTTTATTGATAATTTGACACATAAATTTGTAGAGAGTTCACGATATAGAAGTGAGTAATGGTGACAGGGTAAAGTAAAAGCGATTGTTCCAAAATGGAGCGGTTATGTGTGAGTAAAGCTTCGGATAAAAATTATTGGAATACGGAGAATATAATATCCGTGTAGAACGGTAATGTTGGTAATGGTAGGTAAGGCGATCGTAAAATGGTCACTCTGGGGGCACATAACTGTAAATTATGACAGCGTTGAGTGTATATGTGGTTATATATATATATATACTGCACTAAGCGGTGATGGTGGAAAAGCGTTTGGGTCCTTTCCACACGCTTGCTAAGTATCTTTCGTAACATTTATTCTTTCCCACTCTATTTAACTTTTTTTTTTCCTTGTCATTTTACTATTTTAGATTTAATTTTTTTTATTTTCATTATTATTATTTTTTTTAGTATTATTTCTTTTGCGCGTTTGTCGTAGGCATTGGTGTGGAACACTGAGATTTTGCTTCGCTTGAAATTTCTACAGTTCAAGCATTAAATTGGCCTTAAGCCAAATTTCGTGAATTTACATTGCAAATTACATTTCATCCGCATCATACACACATTACTTTTTATTTCTTGATTTTCGTTTATTTTATTGTTACTTTTTTTTAATATTATTTCCGTTTTTTTTGTCAAATGAACAGGCTGCTTGTTCATTTGTCACGATTGAATAATTTAATATTAATTCTGTTAAATGTTAAATAAATTATAAATAAAGATGAATGGAAATTTTTTATTTTTATGAATAATTAACCGAGTTATGTACAATTGAATTATATTTATAAATTTAATTATAGATTTGTTCGTCAGATAAATTTTACATTATCTTTTATTCACTTTGGACAAAATTTCCTGCTCTATTTTCGTATAATAAAAGTTATATTACACGTATTTTTATTACGATCTCTTTATTGACTAAGTTATTATTAGATGGGGAGAAAAATATTTTATTTTATTAGGGCAATAAAAAGGGCGAGTTCTGTGTCACATGCCTTCAAGATTTCAGTCACGATATACTTACATTTTATACATATATTTTCACTATATATTTCTGTACATAAATGATAGCAGGAAAAAAAGACATTAAATTTATATCATTATAAATGATGTTTTACTAAATAAAAAAATTTGTGTCAATTTTATGATGACAAATTGTTAAATAAAAGGAGGGGCAAAACGGGGTACCCAAAAATTGTTTTTTTTATTTCGTACTTATGCTTTGGCTTGGACATTATCATCTCATATGATATTTAAATTTCACTTCACATGTGAATAATAATTGAATTTTATTGAAAACATTTTTTTTGAGGCTACTCCATTTTACGTGAAATTGAAAACTTTTTTATTTTGGCAATCGGAGTTTGTTTTTTGTTATTTGGTCATGAGTAAAAATAAAAAAATGTATTGTAATTAAGATAAAATAATTTAATACACGCATGCATTGATGAAAATAAAAATTTTTTTTGTAAACTCTATTAAAAAATAAAAAGGATTATCTAAAATATTCAGATGGCTGGGCTTAAATAAGAACATAAAAAAAATACCGATCATTGTTTTAAATTCAACAAAATAATGTACAGATTAACAAACAATGTAATTTTTTTTTCCTTCGATTTTTGTTCATACTCTAAAAAATTGAGAGTAAAAATGAAGTTTACTTTAATCCACCGCGAGTTTTATTAAAATCACTCGGCGTGAAAAGTAACAAACACACATTACAAAGTACTAATAGACCGATTTATTATATAATTTTTTTTTCGAAATAATTGGATCGATACTACAAATATTGTACCTAAAAAACAAACGCACTGAGCACCAAACCTCCAGCTAAAAAATTTCAAAAAATCTGTTGCTATTTAAAATAAAATAAATTAATTTCGTAGTATAACTTTACAATGTTGCCGTTAAATTGAGTTGAAAATTACTGTAATAGTATATGGAAAATTCTAAATATAACCATTTAATTATCTGTATGACTCGGACCTTGTGTAAATTAAACTCTGCAATTTTCACTCTCCGTCGAGTGAAATTAATTCTGTGAGAGGATTAAATAAATAATACTCTTCATTAACTTCAATTTTTTATCAAGGATAATTATCTATAAAATATCCTGGGATTTAAAATTTTTCTCACAATAGTTCGATGTAAAAACACTGAAACCCGCTATAAAGTTCACAAGGGCATGAAAAATTAAGCGAGATCGAAATAAAAAAGAGCAGCCAATAAATAAAAACGGTCTCCATAATACTGACACTGACGTATCTCATAAATCTATAAACAACAATATATTTTTTGCTGTAAAAAAATAAAATAATAAAAACATGTTTATACACTTTGATCTATACACTCCTAACGTTATTATCTAAAGGAATTCCCCTTTGTGAATTTTTATCATAGCATATCTGTCTGTGCTCGTGAATAATGCATGTCGGATCGGTCTCGCAGTAGTAGAGATCGAGGTCCGTTCTGACATGGTGTTCGTGTTAGGCCACGCGCACCACCGACAGAGTGGTGGTCCACTGCCAGAACGGAACCCACAGTGATATATACAGTATTTTATATCCTTGACAAGAGTGGGTGTCTAGCGGGAATTACTTGAGCCATAAATTTTACACCAAAGACCTCGACGTTGCGCTGCTGAAAATGAGCTAACGTTCACTACGGTCAAGCACCTTTTGCCTGGCTATTCAACTCTTGTAGTAAAACTACAACCTCAACTACAATTATAATCCTATATATTAATATTTATACTTGCTATCAAACTAACATTTAATTTTTAAAGTTATTACACTGTAAAAAGAGCGGTGTTGAAATTTAACACCTACGCTGCTTGACTTACCTTATTGCACACACAGAAAAAAAAGATTTCTCGGCGCAAAAAATTTTTACTTGACCCAAGAAATTTTTTGTATTATAAAGTGAAAACAAAAATTTTCTTGGGGTGAAAAAAGATTTTCTTGGAACAAGAAAAAAATTTTTTAGGCGAGAAAAAAATTCTTGAGCCAAGAAAAATTTTTTTCTTCAATTCATAATACAAAATATTTCTTGCGCCAAGAAATTCTTTTTTTCTGTGCACCTCGAACGAGAAGCGGAGAGGTAGTGCTCTACTGTCACCAAATTTCCTCTCAAATTTAAGTAACAAGAGAGACCCGAATGGCAAAGGAATAAAAAATAGCCGAAGGCAATCTTGTAAAAATTTTTTTAAGGAAATGAGCCGAATTTTAAATAAAAATATTAGGGTTGAAAATTAATTGAAAATAAAAAAAATTCAGTAAAATTTCAGGCGACCCCGTCTCACTGGACCTTCCTCTAAATATTAATTTATTTATAGGATTTAAAATTTATTCAGTTCAACGATAACGCATAAAATAAAAAAAAAAAAACTTTGTTATCTTAATAAAATAATCAATTTTATGATTCATGTATTTTATTTTAGCTATTTTATTTTTTTTATCAAACGTTTGTGATGCTGGTTTGTAGAACGTACAGTTTAACGGACGTTGGCAATATTTTCCAACGGATTACAGAGTCAAGTTCGATATAGAGAACCGAGTCGTGTCTCTCTACAAATAAATACATGTTGTGAATAAATTTATCTTGCGCGAATTTTTATTTTTACTTTATTTACTTTCTATAGGTACTTTTAAAATATCAAATGTTTATATAAAATTCAATTAATTTATTTTTTTTTAAATACACAAATTTTACGACTATCTGTTTTAAAATGGATAATATTTACTCAACTGGAGTTCAAGCTGAATTTTTTATTTCGGTACATTCAAGTGTAAATACTACCTACCACTGATACCGACATTTTATTACATTTATGATAATAAATATCATATATATTTTATCAATTACTGTAAATGATAAAAATATTTCGACAATTTGATTTACATGGAAACGAGCGCAAAGGAAATTAATTTAAAAAATATACTAAATTATATTAATTTAAAAATTTTATATATTTATTTAAATAATTACGTTGTGGTATATTTAAATATGATTGACATTTAATTCATATATATGAAAAAATTTATATTCATATCATGTTTCACAAAACGGTGGAGTCGAATTTCGCGGAGAGTCAATTTATATATATATTTATATATATACATCTGATATAAGAGATGAGCTGAAGCAATCGAATGTGATAACAAAACGAAACCGTTCATGTTGAAAGCAATATCCAAAAGATAAACTATTTCATCGACTCCAAATATCCATTTGGGATAAACGTTACTTTTTATTTGCTTTTCTTCAATTTTATTTGTCCGACAGTACATCTTTTTTACTACTTCAATGCAGGAAAAATAAAAATAATAATTAAATGACATGAGATGAGTTTTTACATGAAAAGTTTTTATAAATCTCGTTTCGTTTTACGAATAAAATTTCAAAATATTAAAAACTGACGAAAAATACGGTATCATTTTAAAAAAATTTTTTTTTAAGCCATTTTATAAATTTTCCAACCGTAAGCCCAATTTCCAATTAGTGTAAAAAATTTTTTTCCATTTTCGGGTGAAATGGAGTAGCCTTAAAAAAAATCTCTTCAATATTAACATTAAATTTATTTAACCTATGACTAAATTAATAGAAGCTCTCGCCGCAATTTTAATATGGAATAGTTAAAAAAATTCGTTTTAATGTACAGATTTAAGCCGTGGGATATTTTTATTATGCAGAGATACGTCGCATAAAAAAAAGTTAATACGAGAATAAATAAATAAATGAATAATATATGTCTATATATTTTTTTTAAAAAACAGTTTGTCATTTACTGAGCACTGGAGTAGCTGCGATTTTCGGGCCGCAAAGTGCGCATACTGCATCTCACGTGCAAAGCATCTGTGACACGATGGAAATACCACACTTGGAAACGCGGTGGGACTACCGACTTCGTCGTGAAAGCTGTCTCGTCAACCTTTATCCACATCCGACGACTTTATCTAAGGTAAGTCATTTTTATTATACATTTATTATACACTAGAATATTTCATTTAACCCCCGATTATTCGGCACTCGTATAAAAAATAAATAATTCAATGAAACGCTGGGTTTTAGCGATTAAAATTACGGAAATTAAATTTAAAATTCAAATCAATAACATGAAAATGTATTTTTTGTCTGAAGCTTAAAGAAAATATTTATTTTAGTGTTTTCTTTATGTCTACTTTTATGACATCTGTTTATATTTAAGCAGATCCTTTGCCAGTGATACTGCAACATGACTTGGTAATAGTTTTGTTGGCAATGACAGACATCTTGGAGCTCTAAGAGTTGCTATGAATAGGAAAGACACATAGAGAGAGAGACAGTAGAGTGGAGTGGAAAGTAGGGAGAGAGTTGTGCAAAGAAAAGTCAGGGTATAAAATGTCTGTGTATAAAAGAGTCTAACTGTGAAGGAAAATAAGTACCAGGGCGTAGGAAAGCAAGGGGTGAAAGGGAAATATGGTTTTGCAGTTCAATTTACTTGAAGGATCAAAGGAGCTGTTGGTGGCCACACAAAAAAGGCCATCGAACGGGAGAAAGATCGAGATATCCTTTGATTTCTTTAGATTGCGTCTTTGGCCTGAAGAATCTCTAATGCTTCAGATCCTCGGTACACCTTCAATTGCTACCAGTAACGATCTTAACTATTATTCATTTATTTATATATTTTATATCATATCTAGACAAAGTAACGTTAAAGTCAATATATTTTTCCAATTGAAAATTGGGTGGCGATAAAAAAACGTCGGAATTCAAAAAAATCGAAACTAGTGACTTTTTAGGCTCGGAAAAAAATCTTTTTTCAATCGTTCAATTAGTTGGCTAAATATGTACATTTTTTAAAAAAATTCCTCATATGTGTCAATGCCACGTGAGCTCTAAATAAAATTTTAAATATTTTTTCGGTTCAAATTAATCGAATTATTGACCCTGCATTGGAAAAATTTCCCACTAAAAAAATAACGTCACTCGAAAAATATTTCATCCGAATTATTTTCCAATGGAAGCAAATGTCATTTGCATTTAAATTGAGAAAAAACAATGGAATTTTTCAGAGTATCCGATTTATAATATTTTGGAGTGTATCAACTCAAATACTAGTTTCAAAGATACAAATATATAAATATTATGAAGCGAGTTTGAGAGCTAACGAAAATCACTAGCTATCCCCGAAGGACACACGTGAATTGAATAATACGATTGCTTGTGCAAGTTGCCAGCATTTATAATATGTAAAATTCTAAGAGTTAGTGTCAAATCATATATGTATATGATTTATTCCTGGTTTGGGTGTGTGCGTATGTGTATGATATATAAGATATAACTCAGTCACATACGTGTCTAAAATAGTAACTCCATAACAATGATAAATTCCGCTTTGCTGCACGACAATGGCCTAGAAAAGGGCTCGGGTTGAATTTTCCCGATATACTGTTATAGAGTTATAAGTTTGGAATGGAGGAAACATGGAGATGCCTGTTCTAATGCCTCCTGCCTGCCTCATTCCCTCCCGCATAGCGACACTCGGAAAGTCACTATACCCAGGGGTTATTTTGGCCTGAAATATTTCCGCACAATTTACATTGCCCACTGAATTCAACTCGTCTAATTTTCTCTTACATGAATACACACATATATATATATATATATATATATATACATAAAATATGTAGTACATAGTTTTGTACAGGTGTGGAACTCATCACGCAGTAAGAATACGTAATGCTGCTGCGCACTATCACTCCCTACAAATCATTTCATAGTTATAAATTATTGCTGACAAGAAAATCACGCTCAATTGGTTGTCATGAATTTCATTAAATTTTTTTATACGATAATTTTTTTCACATAACGTTATGGAAAATAGAAGAGATGAAATGTAGATTATTCAGTTTAGTAAAAAGTTTTTAAAATAAAATAATGCATGGAAACGCTCCATGTTGCAATAAAAATAACCAATTGAAATTCATGAGTTAACACGTTTGTGGATAAGAGGGCTATAAAATTTATTAATGATTGACTTGAACAGCAAATCCATTTGTACATATGATTTATATAGTCCATTAAATTTTTTTTTCATTTATTGGCTTATTTTCGCAGGGGTTTATGAATTATTATTATAAATTAATATGGGATGTTGGAGCAATGGAATATTAAACAGCACAAAATGTAAACTTTACTACGGTAATTTTACCCCGATAGCTTATTCAGAACTGCAGCCCTCAGTTAAAGCCATCTTTTATCCTGTTAAATACATACTCTGTTGTGATTGGTCTGTTTAATTTCGACGGCCGAAATTATGAAATGTGTAGAATAAGCCAAAGTAAGTTGCATTAAACAGATAAATTATTACCACTAATTAATAGATTAAAATTTCCATTACATAAAAATGTAATGAATTGAATAAAATATTTAATTTTTAATCCAAGACTAAAATCTTAAACTATCACACAGTAAGTTACGAACTTTGGCTTGAAAATTTAAGTCCGTTGTATAAACGAAGCTGGTCGTTCCGGTTATGAAGCTGCATCGATTCACAATGGCAGCATCAACGGATTCTGGCAAGCCATCGACTTAAAAAGCTTTACTCACTTTTTTTCTACAAGCCAAATTTTTTTGCAAAAACAGGAAGGTCTTAGAAATTCACCAACACCAAAGTTATTTTTACGAAGATCGTTTTTATTTTCAAAAGAACTAACCCCCTTCCCTCTTCGATAAACGATCGTCTGGGGAGGGTCAATCTCGAGAGAGCGAATGCAACTTTTGGACCCATGACCGTCTCAGTTATTGAAACTCAAAGATCAAAGTCGCTCTGATGCCATAAATTAATTTAGGATTTAATTAAAGCAAATTTTGCGGGACAAAGTAACACAACAATTTGTAAAAGTGTTGATTAAATTATGATATTGTAGATATACCTATAGAGGGTTATAAATTAGTGTGGAAACTGTTGAGGTAGTAGTTAAACTTGTTTGCTGATAATACAACCCAAAGCTTTTGGAAAACTTGAAGCTATATCGGAAATTTTGAGTTAAGAAATGCGAAATCCTGATAACTTTCTCTTACTCGCGCTCCACCACTGACTTTATTGTGCAAAACTTTGTTTTAAGTTAGTGGACGTAAGTACTGTGTAGTTCACAGTTCACAGTCTATACTGCACACTGTACCCTCCACAGTCTACGGTATTATATACGGTAAATTCTGTTTTAGTGTGGTCTATAGTTTTAGCTGCAGTAGTATGTTAGAGACCAGGTATACGGTCAATGACTTTATTCGCGAGCTACTGATTTTTCCTTCATTTTATAGAGTTAGTTTGTGAAACACGTCGAGAAATAGCGACTGTACTTTATTTTTCCGACAATTTTAACATCGATCCAATCCAAATAAACGAATTTACTGCTACTGTATGTGATAATATATATACATTCACATAAAAAAAAAATATATACCAGGGATATAGAAGAGCGAGTTATTTTTTTTTACATATGCATATAATCCGATTATTGAAAACGATATGTATTTTTTTTAATTTCATGGCAATTTAAAAATTCAATAAAAAAATTTATGTTTAAATTTATATCTTTTAGGCATATGTGGATCTTGTGAAAGCATGGGGATGGAAGAGCTTCACTATTATTTATGAAAATAATGAAGGATTAGTGAGACTACAGGAATTACTGAAGGCTCATGGACCGAGTGAATTTCCGATAGCTGTCCGACAATTGGGCGAAACTGACGATTATCGGTGAGCATGATTTGATATCTACTTTAGTTATAGATATATATTATTTATGTAATAAGAGAAGCTTATGATAAGTGGAATTCAATAAATAGTCGAAATCCGGATCGCAAATCGGAGGTTATGGTAACGGAAGCTTTGTTTTAGCGAAATGCGCTGAATTAAAGTTATTCCACCAGGAATTAGTTCAAGCAAAATATTTTGTTGGGCTTTGGAGCGATTTCGAAGTAAATGCATTAGAATGATTGATAAAATCCTTGATGGAGGAAAAATACTTTAAATGATTCTGGAGTTTATGTCATTTTACTTCGTTGCCATGCCAAATTCGTTTGCTAACTCGACTTTTGTTATCTTATCGGAGTAGAGTGGATTTAATTGATTTCTGGTGACTTTTAGTTGTATTGGGTAATCCTAAATACTTTTTAAAAATATATGTCTATAGGGGGTATGAGTAAATTAAGTGTTACTTTAAATTCCCATCAGCAATTTTTTTTGAGCCAAACGGGTCAATTTTCTAATAAAAAAAAATTCATTTCCGTACTTTCAGTAAAATTAAAAAACTATACACTGTAAAATATCGGGACCAATCACGGATTTTATTAAGATCCGAATCCGTATACGGAATAAAAATAGGGATTTTTTTATGGGCGGAGTGATTTGGATTTTTTTCAATACGATTCGGAGTAAATTTTACCCCGAGGAGATTAACCCTAGAACTACAAACCGAGGTAGAGATGTGCCCTGAGTAAACTTTGAACTATGATTCTAAGTTAGTCAGTGACATATTCGACTGAAAACCTATACCATAATATAGTTCAAGAATTCGCTTTTTACCGTTCTCTTTGGCATAAAGAAACGAAAAAAATTCATTAAATCAAAAGTCAAATTACTGCTATCAGAACGATTTTACGAGGAAAAATCTCGTGGGGTAACTATTTACCCCGGTTTATAGTTTACAGGTAAACAAATGGGTTTGTAGTTCTAGGGTTAAATAAATATACAGTCATCCGCTCCGCATTCACTCCGGATTTAATCCACGTTCATTTCGAAAATTTTTACAGTATATTTGGGTGTAAATTAACTCAAATTTTTTTATTTTTGTTATTTTGGTCCGCTATTCTCCATATTAAATTCGTAACCCGTAAAGTTTGAATGCTGTCTTTGCACTTATTTTTTCGGGCGCTGAATGGTATATTGTAAAAACTTTTATCAATAGAGTAATCAGCCCTCAGTTAAAAAAATGACTTACAAGCCATAAAAAAACCGTTTTAAATTTCTTTAAATTTCTCCAGATGTAAGAAACTTTAGAGTGAAAAAGTTGCATATCTATACTCAATTCCCCTCAAAAAGTAATCGAAAAACTAGTTTGATAATTTATAAAAAAAATTTTATAAAATTCAATTTAGCTCCACATTCTAGTCGATATTTATTTCAATTTAAAATTTTTATAGTTTGTCAGTAAATCAAATCATAGCTATAAAAATTTGTTATTGCTATAATTAAAAGCACTCATGAGTCACAAGAACTGCTGTGGGAAAATGTGATAAGTGGAACATTAATATATATCTATATATATTTATATTTCATAGCAAGTAGTGTAGGTTGTGGACTTAGCGCAGTGGTTCAATAAAGAGACTTTTTAGTTTAAACTTGCTCGTGAGAGTGTTCATGCGTGTGTATCGTTGTGTCTCAGTGTGTCAGCTACTTTTAACGCTTACTTCTTTTCACCTGGGAATCTGAATGAAAAGTAGTCTCGGGGGTGAGACCAAGCGTAAAGTTTTACTCGTCGGATAACTCGTCGTGCGGTAGGGTGTTGGATGGTGTACTGAGTTTACCAACCGGAAGGTACGTGTTTTAGAGACTGCCTATTTCTCCCGGTGGACATCCTATGCCATAAGGAAAACTACGGTACAATGCAGTCAAGTCTTCTTTGACATCTATTATATTCTCTATAACGACTCTGGAGTAAGATGAGTACGATATCATAAATGTTGGCGATGCCACAACCACACCAGGGAAATAAAACGATCATGTTCTTGTCCCAAACTTGTTTACTCACCCTACTAACATATATTATACATATTTATACAGCTGAGTATTATGAGATTGCGTGACACACAAATACTGGACGCCATTCTGTGTTTACTGTTCCGACCGAAGCTACAAATAATAATCATTATAATTTTTTATCGTTTCCCATCAGAGTCAACTCTTAAATATCGCACTGTTTATTCTACCCGATTAATATTTCAGAGTTTATAAATTGACAAAAAAAGTTCATTTTTAAAAATTGGACTGAAGTAGGGTAGAAGTAGCATTCGTGGCAGCTGCTCCATTTTTGAATACTCAATACTTTATTTTAATTAATGAAAAACTATAAAATAAAATTTTAATTTTAATAATGGGGTAAAAGTATCTTTGAATACATTTTAAAAACTAATTATGTCATTGCGTCTTTTACTAATTATTTTATTTAAATTTTCGAAAATTTAAAAAAAAAGTATTTTGAAAAGTTAATTGAAAATTTTAAACTTCAATCGTGATAAGGATTTTGTTTAACAATAGAGCTTTGCTTTGTATGTATATATATATATATATAAATAAATATGTGTGTGGTCGTGTGTATATGAGTTGAGAAATAAGAGATGCAATAATACGAAATGGTGTCTATTCTTTTGATGCGATGCAATACAAAATTGTGAAGGCTTCTGTTTTGTACACAAAAGAGAAATTTCATCGGAACAAAGAAGAAAATCGAGGAATCCAATATTCAAGAGAACTGGACGTAAACTGACTACGCGATATAGAGATCCGACGGGTTAGCGACGTTAGGTCCTTTGTATATTCACATACAATTGTGCCCCACACGGTCAATATATACATATATATACATCCATATGTGTGTTTGTTTATGCTCGGGTATATGTAAATATATACATATATATACCCGAACAGATACGAATAGAATTTGAAATAATTTATGAGTCAGCACGATGCAGCAGTAGACTCTCGTAACGACTGATGGATGCGAGTTGTTACTTGTACTTTATATAAATGCGTTTCATGCTCTGCTGACAACAATAATTCAAAAAAAGCTAAGTTTTGAATTTAACAAAATTTACTTACACAAATCACTCAATCACTCTTTCTCAGCGTATGTACACATTTACGTACTTTTTTCTTATATTCGAGTCGACGTGTTGTTTTCCTTTTATTTTGGCCTCTAGTGACATCCGTGCAGCACCAGTATTGGTCAATAAAGAATAGTCCAATTCGCGAAATGTCATTGGAATAAAAAGTTGGCTCTGCTGGAGACAATTTTTCTTGAATAACCTCGCTGTACACGTATATCTGCATTAGACGTTGAGTGATTTATAGGCTACATAGACATTGACAGTTTTGTTGAACGCTTCACCGAGTATTTTGTGTAGCATATCCAAAACTCATCTATATATATACATTAGGGTATGGGCCAAAAATAAAAAACAAATTTTTTTTCTTTAGTTACCGCGAAAATATCATTCAAAATAAAAAAAAAAAATTCTGGTAAATAAAGTTTCAGCTCTTAATATTAATATTAAGACATGTCTCTTCATTTTGATGTCAAACTCTTGAAATCGATCAGAACACAACTTTTTTTAAGAGCTTGACATTAAAATGGAAATAACTATAAAGTTATGCGGAATTTTGAAAAAACTTTATGAGAAATAATTTGTAGAGAACAAAAAACTTGCCGTTCTTTGAAAATTTCTAAGTTTCATAGCGGAAAGTTTATTCAAAATATTTACAAAAGTGATTTGGGAATTTAAAAACCAAATTTTTCATAAAATTTTGGAGGTATCCCATTTTGGCCCTCTCTCCCCTATACATACATATATGTAGCGACGAATTCATAGGAATAGATTGAAACAATCACTGTCTAAGTCGCCAAATACCAAAGAGTGAAATTTAATAGCATCTATTGTTAATGGTTTATAATATAATCACAGTAATATTAATTGTTATTATTTTAAATGTAAACTAATGTAAAATTATCAAGCGGCGGGATTATTACCGAGCTTACCAGCATACATAGTTATTAAAATTTCGAATTGATAAAGTTGCTTGCTGAAGTTGTTTTCCCATTTGGCGGACAAATGAACTAACTAACGTCTGTTTCATTATTACTTTTACCGAACGTATTGACTTGCTAATAATGGGTAAACATGTATTCATGTACAAGACTATTATTGGTATGCACTTTAGTATTATTTAACTCTAGTTTATATGCGCATACAAAATTTACCTTCTACTCTATTTTCTCTGACGTTCCACGTATGAGTTAAGTCCGTGATTATAAATTATTAACTTCTGACAAAATGTACAGTACACTCGACCACATATTTCATGCTCGGTAGCCCCCATTATTATTGACTTAACTTGTGGCATTTGACAACTATTTCATCAGCTATCCGGTTTCACTCACATACATATAAAATATATATATGCATCTATTCATTGTATTTTTAAAAAATAAATGCTTTGTCGCATTGTGGACTGATCGTGATTTACACCCGATACGCGATGTACGAGCAAATTAAACCGTATTATAAATTTAACGATTCGATTAACTAATGTTGAAGCTTAATCGGTTGATGTATGAACGCACCGACTTTGTAAGCCGCTGTGGTTCAGTACTCATGTATCAAACGAATATACATTTTACAGTACAACAAAATAAAATGATGGATGAATTCTATGAAAGCCGACATACAAACCAGTACCATTTGCTTGCAAGTAAATTTCACTTGTTTCATCCTCTCACTTCGAATCAATCCATAACCACTAAAAATACACAAAGACTAGATTAAAAACTATCAATGTATGACTTAGATTTTTTATTTTAACGTAAACTAAAAAATTACCATACAAATATCCCATAATTTCGACGGTTAATAAATTTTTTTATGGATTTTTTGCCCCGGAGTTTTCTTCAAACAAAAAAATTGAAAATAAAAAAACAAATACTATTTTTCTGTTTACACTGACGATTAATTTCTGCAGTAAATGTTTAAAAAAGTGCACATATATGTGTACATACACTTATATTTATTGAGAGGTTAACGTTTGGAGTGACAAAAAATAAAAAAAAAAATAACGGTTAATTGTTCTAATGGTACAGGTGCGCCTTGTTATGTATGGAGGGTGAAAAAAATTACGAAATACGAGCTGTAATAAAAGCAAACAGAAAAAATGATAAAAAAATCCCTGGTACAATCAACTCAACAGAAATT
This sequence comes from Microplitis deprimator, assembly GCA_964016945.1. Lineage (NCBI taxonomy): Eukaryota > Metazoa > Arthropoda > Insecta > Hymenoptera > Braconidae > Microplitis > Microplitis deprimator. The sequence continues at coordinate 21,317,071 of OZ024709.1, read as the reverse complement.
CCAACCGTTAATCACTACGTCTCGTGAACGCGCTCGCCGTGGAAGGGGAGGGGGGCGATAGGGAGAAGGGGAGAAGGCCAGGCTCACTCTTCGGTTGAATTGCTTTCTAGAAATTGCTTCGATTTCCCGAATGAATTGCGATCGGTGGCACCGAAGCAGGCGTGTGGTAGGCGGGTGAGGCAAGGGGATGAAAACCCAGGCAACCCCACGCCTCATGCCTCATGCCTCATGCTCTATACCCCCGCGCGATTGTACCGTTTACGATAAGAAGGAATCGAGAGGAAGGCAATGAATGGAAAGCCACAGAATGAATATCGCCGACGTATCCAACCCAATCTCTGGGGATCGATCTCTCTTTTTGCAATTGATATATGTCAAATATATTATTCATGCAATGATATTTATTATCATTATTTCTGTTGTCCTGTTATTTACTATTTATTGTTCCTCTATTGGCTTCTAATGATTAATTGCATTGTCAGTGTAATTTAAACGGACGTTAATTTGTTCCACGTTATTTACTCTAAACTTAGTACAGTCGGTTTGATAAATATTTAGTCAACTGGGCTTTGAATAAAAAGTAAGGAGATGTAAGCATAAATATGTAAACTTTTTTTTTTGTATGATTTAGTGATACTTGTTAGAATAAGCAGAATTTCATAGTGTACATTTTCATGAGAGCGAAACTTGTAACGAGTTGCCCGGTGCAGAAAGTAACCTGCGTAGAGGAGGGCGTCGTGTGAGTTAAATTATGTATAGGGCATGAAATATTCTAGAACGAAACAAGCAGCAAGTTTCAGTGGAGAGAGAAAGAGAGAGAAAGAGAGAGAAAGACGGAGTGGGGTGGAGCTGCAGAAAGAGGAGCAATGGAAGTATAAGCTAGGGCAAAGCATACGAATTTTCACAAGTAGCATAAGGAGATTTGCATTGAGGACAGCGAGCAGGCTGAACTATACAGTTGAACATGAATTTTTGATCGACGCTCGCTACCCGTTAAACCTGTGCGCTGACTGAAAATTTATGAGGGAAATGCGTATCGCCTTAACGTGTGACACTTTTTTTTAATATTATATTTTCCCTGAGAATATTGATCTTTTATTACGACTTGTAACTTTCTTTGGGGCTTACTCTTGAGATAAATTATTTGTGAATTCAAATAAATCGTTTACTTTAGAGAAAATTCTTTGAATCAAGAAAATATTTGTTTTATTTAAATCAAATTTATTTAACCTGCAACGAGATGATTTATTTTATTTGAGAAAATATGTCATTGCTAGTATAACGATACATCCTTGTAATAAAAAATATATGAAATGTATGTAAAGCCGAACTATGTGTATCATGTCGGGCTGATTACAGCATAGGAATATACGGAATTGACACGAGAATATACATTTACATAAATTTATGGAAAGCGACATACATGCGAAACATGAATTCTAATAAATGTATAAATATTGTGTGGGGTTCATCCTAACAGAGACAAAAATACAGGTCACTATAGATCGTAAGAAACAGCGTGTCATCTGCCCGGTGTCAATGAAAAAAAAATTTGAATTTTTTTCAGAGTTTTTTGTATTTTTTTCCACTTACTTACACCCTAAGAAACAAAGAACTTTTATATCAGTGGGTCTATCTCCTACAGGAAAAAAATACAGGTCACTCTACGTCGTAAGACACAGAGCGTGTCATCTGTCCGGAACCAATGACGAAAAATAATGAATTCCGTAATACATTAAATGTTTGCTTGGGACTCCGATTTATTTTCCTCCTTGTAGGGACATAATAAACAGCTGTATTGAAATATGTATGGTTATTTCAAGTAAATAGAGAGAAGACAAGTAATGTTTCATTTATTTCCGCAAGAAGTATGACAGTTATTCAAAGACATTGGATTCCAATGAATCTATTTATATCTGACTTATGAAATTACAATATCCGCTTGTTAGTAATTATGGTAATTTCGATCGTTATACTCCACACATATAGTAATGAATACAACTCCGTTAATTAATTCAAAAGTTTTTTTGGGTTACACTAAGTATCGTTTGGCTCAGCTATCGATTAAGTCATTACTGGGTTCTATTTTGTTTACATCCTTAGAATTATTTCTTGATAAATAGACAGGAAAATAAAATTTATGATGTTAATTTTTGAGTATTAATCTCGATATTTGGATCGTGAAAATTAATTATATTAATGAATATATAATGATATTTTATATGTCAATGTAATTCTTAAAACATTGAGTAAAAATAAAAAATTAATTTTATTTATTTCCAGATGAGCAAAAAATTTATTTCTTTAAACGTTTCCCGCATTCCGAGTTGTCCGGTAATTCCACGACTGTCTCGTTAATTTTAAATGAAAAATTCTCTCCACATAGCCATTTTGAATTTTTCGACGTTTTTATTAATTTAATACTCTGTCAATGTTCATTTTTATTTTTTAATAATTAAATAAAAGAATTTTTTATTTTTTTATTTTACAGACCTTTGCTGAAGCAGATAAAAAATTCAGCTGAATCTCATATTGTGCTCGATTGTTCAACCGAACGGATTCATGAGGTCCTCAAACAAGCCCAGCAAATTGGCATGATGAGTGACTACCACAGCTATCTAATTACTTCGCTGGTAAATTTTTTTTTCTCTTCAAATCCGTTTTTTTTTCGTTTCGTATTTTTTTTAAAAAAAAACATTCACGCTAAAATATTATTCACGAGCTTCGTTATTAAAAATCAATCAAAGTTATCGTTATCAATTGATAAAGCAGTTTCACACTCGGTTATTAATTAAATATAAACCGTAACACACTTTTTTAATTTATAAAATAACTATTAGCTAATTGAAATTGTATATAAACGTGATCTTATGTTTTTTATTTGTTTATATATATAGCATGAATCCATTACTCATTCGAAGCATACACTAGAGATTAAACAAATACAACTTCAAACAAACTAATTCGTCAAACAATTTATTTTCTCTCTCAGTTTATAATGCCAGCAGATTTTAATTAAGATCTATTAAAATGTAAATTAGAAACCATACACCGTTATGTCTGTCTATCGTGCGTACTCGTATATATACACATATATATATCATCATATACACTGATTATATTTAGCACACTTCCACACATCCACATGTGCTACAAAATAGTACAGAAAAACCCTTACTGGGTAATGACTTTATGTAAAAATGAAGTTTTCAAATTCAAACTGAAATCCCCCTTCTGAAGACAGCAACCATTTACATGCATAAATTGAATTAATATAAGTTTTCATTTCATTAATTTTGGACAAACAGGCATATTAGTTCCATTTACGCCTATCGCGCTTAAATTAAAATGAATAATTTATTTCTCGACTTAATTATAAATAATAAAATATGTACATATATGTTTACGTTTCATTTGGTTTTGAATTAAATAGGATTTACACAGCGTTGACCTGGAGGAATTTAAATACGGCGGGACCAATATCACGGCCTTCCGATTGGTCGATCCAGAGAAACCGGAAATTCAAAAAGTCGTACAGGATTGGATTTACGGTGAACAAAGATACGGGCGACAACTTGATATGGGTCAAACACATAATAAGGTATTTTATTTACATTTTTTTTTTTTCTTTACGGACTATAAGAAATCCAACATGAAGATAAATCATTATGGATGGTTTTATACTCGGTTTTAAATTTACTTCAAGCAACCCACAGAGCTGGTTATAAATTGATTTTATATTTAAGATCCTGAAAAAAAAGCTTTTAAAAAATCACTTCATTATCATGAATTTTGGCCCGGGAATAAAATACATTTTTTCCAAATCCCGAAATTCAATTTTCACATAAATAATTTTTCAATTAATACTGGGATTTATTTCGTAAAAAAAAAAAATTTCCACTTAAATTACATTCGGTATCAAAGGAAAGCCGAACAAAAACAAAATGAAACAGTTTTAAAAAGGATTTATTTAAAAACAATGAGATTAAATTTTTTCGATTGATCTGCGCGTCGACTCGTGAGTTTGCACACACAATTTCATTTAAAGTATGCGATGAATCGATTTTATTTCTTTTGTATTAGCTTTTAATTGTCCCAACATAGAGCCCTATGGAAATCCGTAACTCAAGTTGATCACAATGTCCCTTAATTGAGCCTAGTAATTCAATAAAAGTTTCGAGAGTATCATTTAATTGGCCGCTACCGAGTATAAGCAACATCCAACGCAATTAATAAGTGAATTAAAGTAATTAAAATTATCAGAGCACTCCGATTTTGGCGACAGATAAAATATCTATCTATTGAAACAAATATTTGATATTCGATGCTCTGGCATAATACTGCGTTTGTAAAGTGACTTGAATGCGAACTCTGAAAACTAATCTCGAATTTTAAAGACCTAAAGTTTCGTGAGAAAGTTTGATTTAATATTATTATTATTATTATTATTAAACTTTTTATTCTTATTAGTTTTCTCAACAATGAGTTGGTAAATTTTCGCACTTTACGCAAATGTAAGTAGCTAAGGGAATCGTCTCCTAACGCGGCGTACTAGCACAGGACGAGCTGTCGAGAGTAGGTAATTGGAAATTACCCATTCAAAAGTTTTCTGCCGGCTGTAGAGGACGAGTACTAGTAATAGTGCTAGTGCTAGTGCTAGTACCAGTACCAGAAAGATCCAATTTCCTCGGCACGTGCCGATTCTCATAATAATGCAAATACCCACAAAGGAGAAACGGAAATAAGTTTTTTAAAATTTCTTACCTATCCCTTTCTTCAGTCTCACTGAACAATTTCGCAAAAAGTTTGTCACTTTGAGTGACAAATATTCATCAAATCTAATGCTATTCCGCAGGAAATACTTTGTTGTGTAATTACCATATTCAATTTTAAAACTTTTCTTCAATGGGACTTTTTATTGTGTACAATTATTTTTTTTTTTGTCGAATATTACAATGCGAAAATGTAAATCAAATAACTAATGGTTTTAAAAATTCATTAAATCGAATAAAGCCGATGCTTCTTTATTTTGAATTTTCGTTGACTTCGGGAGCAAAAGTTTGTTAAATTGTTCAGTTGTATTGTCTTAATTTGTATCGGAGAAGTTTTAAAAGAAAATCCTAGTACCTGGAGTACTTAACAATTAACTTTGATGATTTCTACTGGAGCTCGAAACTTTGCTGTCCATTATTTACAAGCGCATAAAACTTTTATAGATTTTTCGCGAATATGGGAAACTAATTTTCGTAGATACTTGCCAGGGCGAGGAATATAAACTAGTTTTCATGAAAGTATGAAAAAAATAAAAAATAAAATGAATTTTTGACAGCAATTGTATGAAAAAGGTCTGTAACATCTGGATAAACTGACATGGTCGAAAGTTACAAAGAACCGTGAGGATGTTAAAAGCTGGATAGAGAGAGTGCACAACGAAAAGTTTGTTGAGTTTCACGCGACACCTGCTATCCTCGAAATTTTTTCCTTTTATTCCAAAAGTTGTTTACTTTTTTGTTCCTTCTCTTTTTCATCTTCACGACCTTTTACCTTTTCATTGATTTTTGTTTTTTTCATGTTGAATTTTATTTTATAACTTTGCTCTGCTTTCACCTTCAACACGAACTGAATCGTTGAGATTGTGGATTCTGACTTAAGATTGCGGATGCTCAATAAAACGTGTACTGCTGCTGTATAAAAAAATTCAAGTTTTAACCTAATAATTTTTTGAGTTGTACTTCTGGAGCTTCGGACGCGCAATTTGTCACGTAGTTGTCCGAGAAGAGTCAAGTTGTTGGTAGTTTGTTTCAATATTTAGTTTTAATATTTATTTATTGAAAACTCGATACTGTAATCATGAGTCAATATTCGAAATCACAAATAGTAATATTTGCGCCATTTCATTATGGACATAGTTCGCAAAGTGTTTATTACACCGTAATAATTGCAAAATAAATATTCTTTAGTCAATAATTTGAATTCAAATTCAAAAAATTAATCCGGACCTTCTTTCTCTCTTATTAATTTTTTGTTAATACAATTCATAAATTTTTTTTTTATTTATAAATTTCCTCTAGGCATTGTAACCTCCAATTTTTTTTATCGCAGACCTTTTCGATATGCAATAAAAAAACGTATTGATCCCAAGTGACAGAGTTAGATGTTTGGTTTTTCTCAAACTAATAATAGGATTGGGTACAATTTCGTTCTGTTTTTATCTTGGAAATAAATATATTTCATAATTTATACCGGAGTAATAAAACTTAATTTTTCATTAAAATTTCCATTTAATAGAGAGAGAAAAAACTCCAGTTCAGTCAATCGAAATATTAATATTTTATTACTTTTTCCCTCGTCTCCACTCACCTGCGCTCTACTAACTAATTTGTATCAAATATTTCTTAGATACGAATTTACATTTCTACTTATTAAAACACACATTTTTTTTTATTTTCTTCATTCTGAACTAGTTTTTTTTACGCCCGTTTTACTTTACTCGTTTCCATGTAGTTTTTTTGAGTTAGTAAAAAGCCAGAGTTACTCTTTTGATCTTTCAACTGTGCATAAAAAACTCGAATAAAAGAGAAGAGAAGAGAAGAGAGGGTACAGTAGAGTAGAGTAGACCAGTGAAAAGAAGGGAAGAGGAGAGAAGGGAGAGTAACCACCAAGAAATGTCGAAAGTCCTATCACGAAATGGCGTATATACGGACAGGAGGGTCGTTTGAATTTTACCAATAGTGATTTTACGGCTTTGAGAATTTTCTGACGTGCGAGAACAGCCACGACGTTCTTTCTCGCCTGAATTTAAAACCTATTTTTTCTTCCCTTACAACCCACAATTCGCAACTTTACAAACTCGCATACGTGTATATCTTTTCATTTCTCCATTTTATTTTTATAAGTCAGGAAAAATAGGCCAACAAAAATTTTTCAATTCCAAAATGCTTTCCCATTTTTTTTTTCAAATTTTCTTCATTTTCTCTGTAAAATTATATTACGCATTATACATTGTGACAGGAAAAATATTGTCGACTCGTTGCTCTGGGTCTCCGTGCATGCTGAAATTTACCCACTGTAAGTGAAAATGGCCACACAGTGTCAAAAGGAAGAAACAGGACGAAACTCAATTATTTAATTGTTTAAAAAAAAAATTAAAAAATTATTAGACGTCGGCTAACTTTAGTATCATATTTTATTTTCTTAACTTTCCATCGAAAGTTGCAAAACTCAAAATATTAAAATTGAAAAATCATTGTTTTTGTACTCGAATTTTAATTGGCTCTCCCCTATTTGATGTACGCGCTCCCCATTCCGAATTTTAAAAAATTCCATAGCAGTAATTATATATAGTGTAAACCTAAACATGCAAACCTTCTCAATAAGACAATTTATAGATAAATTGAGAAAAATATAAATAGCCCGAACTGGGAATCGAACCCAGACCATGTCGGTACTATACTATATTCCATTCAATAATGGCTGTTAATAATATAAAACATCAAAACGAAAACTTTGAATGCAACTCTATGAGAGTTTCATCATAAAATAATTAAAACAACTTATCAAGTTTTCGATACTTTACCAAAGTCCTCTAATTATAACTATTTATAGCCGAACTGTTTAAATAATACTCAAATTAAACATAAATTAGTTGCTGAAAAATGAAAATGGATCCTACTGAAATGTTATCTGAACAAACAATAATACAGATAAATCACTGGCTCTGAAAGATATTATGTTCACATAGTATTCACATTAAAACTAAAATAACAATAGCATGCTTATCTTTAATTATTATTTTCCCAAGCAATTAATATCCATATTATCCTCTTACACGCTAAATATTTACCTTTATGATTTATTATAAATATTAACTGAGCACAATAATAATAAAATTTTATCTGATCAATAGTGTAAATTTATTGATACTACAATTGGTTCGCCGATTTTGGCAGCGCATTGGTGTCCTGTCTATCATATGCAATCTCTATAACAATAACTTCGATACTATCCACTCTTTTTTTCATACCCACTACTCACACTACGATTTTCCAACCCAATCTCCATCATGTCAATAATAAAGTTATCAAGACTTGACTGGCCCATTGTGCCAGAAAAATTTCAACTCGTGCAGATTGATCAGTACATTTTATATTTAACTAATCACTGAGATTTCCGGGTTATAATTTTCGAGATTATTTTGGGATCACTGGAGAGTAGACGGAAGAAAATAACGGAAAAGAAAATAGTGGTAGAAAGTTTTGATTGGACAAATTGTGAATCCTGATGGAAAAACTATTGAAACGTGGTCCGAATTTTTTTTTAAAGATAAATTATTGACACTCAATTTCATTGTATTGTTTATTTAACTTCCTTTCACATTTATAGCCGTCACAATTTTTTTTTATTATTATCGGTATTAAATGTAAAAAAAAAAAATTACGTTTACCTAAATAAGGGATTGGGGCAAGGACTAAGTTAAATAAGAATTCCAAGGATATTGATAAAACCATTTTTTTCTAAATTTGTCTTAATGCACTGTCAGAAATCGGGAGTGAATTCGGAGTGATTACGGATTTTATTCAAGGCCAGATTCTCTTGGTCACTCGAAGTTTCGGAGTTTTTGAAAATATCACTCCGCATACGGAGTAAATAGGAAGTTTGTCTTTTCAGCGAAGTGATTTCAGATTGGTCTGGATTTCATTTAAATCCGCATTCACTCCGATTCGGAGTTTTGATATTAAAATAAATTCCCTAGCTCGATTTCTTAACTAAAAAACGTCGTCACCATACTTGTTAAATTTAAAAAAAAATATATTTTCAGTAGACCTAGTTCTAAAATTATTAGACGAATAGAAACAACTTTGATTTCAGTTTTTAATTATCGCGGCAGCTTAATCTTTAATTAAATTTCCATACAAACTAAATGAAGAGTGATATAAAGTGGAGCCGAGTAAACTTCCAAGCCTTTTATCAACTTGTTAAACACAGTAATTAAACAGCATAAAAATAACGTACTTCCATCAACTTTGCTCAAAGTTTTACAAAGAGAATTTAAAAGAAACTGTCCTCTAATTACAAATCGATTTTATCGGAAGCCAGCAGCCATAAACAAAATTTTTAAAAAAATCGCTTATTATTTTCTCATAAATATCAAAAATATATACACATATTTATAAAGCATCTTAAAACTTAAGACTCCAGTCTTCTAGAATATCTATGTAACGGCGCACTTGCAGCATCCCATTGAGCGTGGGCTATAAATATACAACTCAGAGCGATGTAAAATCCCCTACCAAAAGCTCTCTATCTATCAGGTCTCACATAAATTTTCTATAAATAATAATTCATTTTTATTTTTTGATAACAAAAAAGTAATGTCTATTATATAAATGCTACAACTGTACAATGAAATAAATATTAACCATTGAATATTTTAAACTCATATATATAAATTTTATATTCTTTTGTGTTCATGCGCCACAATCGGAACAGAATAATATCACAGCTATAAAGGTAAGTTGTGAAGAACATGGATTATTCGATTTTGAATTTCATACTGTATTCTCATTCCGATTTACACATATATATGTAATACATAAAGTATATAGATATATATCTTTGTTCATATTCATCAGTCACGAGACAATCACACGAGGCATTAAATCTTGTAGCTGCCTATCACACTGTTCAACTGTACTAGTTTCATTCTTTTGCAAATATCTTTATATATATATATATATATATATGTATGTATGTATGTATACATGTATATGCAAATGTTACGATCGTACCGGCAATGTGCCAAACGTAATGTAGCCAACGACGTGAACAGCAGCAAATTCATGGGAATAATTATAGATTATGAGTGTTGCATCCGATATCCGGATCCTAAAATTTCAGTTTGCGCTCTGCGAATATATATCTATATACATAAATATGTCAGAAATAACTAATAAAAAAAAACGTTGGAAAATCCAAAAGTGCACACCTCAATTGCTAACTTTATTTTTAATCATTACCTTAATTTAATTTTATAAGGTTTTTTTTTCGACTTTTAAATTATTAATTTGATTTTTTTATTTCTTATTTGCAGTTTAATTTTTTTTTTAAATATCCCGCCTTTTTGTCTGAGATGTCGCTCTTTTTTTCAACTCTACTGTAACGCTAGTGCTGCTGCCAGTAGTTGATGAAGAGAAAAAGAAAAAAAATAATAACAATAGTAAAAATGAAAATGGCAGTTAAATTTATCGTGAATAATCAGTTTTACGTTTTTGATTAATTACAATTAAACTAAAAGGATTTAGATTGTGATTTTTCATAGGGTTCTTGTGATTAAAAATACAAAGACAACAAAAAAAAGTTAGGCCGATTGAATGTATCTATCGGGAGTGATCGTGTTTGTTAAGTTTCATTCACGGCGATTGACAACTCGTGTCTCTAGGATTAAATCGGTTTGTTTTTTATAAATGGAATAATCAATCGACTTAATATTGAGTCGAAACTATGCTTTAATAAATTGTCTTTGTATTAGTATACAATTAAACTCATTTTAGTGTAATCAAATGAGTGTACACTTCAGAAAAATAAGTGGAGAACGCGAAGTAAATCCAGAGTTGAATTAAATATTAAAACTCGGAATTGGAGTGAATTCAGATTGAAATAAAATCTGTAATCACTCAAAATTCACTCCCAATTTTTTACAGTGTAGAGATAATTAAATGCGAGTGAATGAGTCGAAAATAATAGATCGATCATAAGCTTTCGCGCTTGAGGTGTGCAAAAAACAAAAAGTAACTGCAAATAATATTTTTTGAATGCCCAATTACAGACTGAAACTGCACTAATGTATGACGCAGTCCATCTATTTGCGAAAGCACTCCATGTACTAGATACCTCTCAACAAATGGAAATTAAACCACTATCATGTGAATCAACAGACACTTGGTCCCATGGTTATTCGCTAATTAATTATATGAAAATAGTGAGTACAAATTTACAAATTTATCTATCGTTCGAATTATTCTACAACGAAAATAATTAAAAATTTATTCGTGTTTATCATCGAGCTGCTTGTTTTATCGACGAAGAATAATTGGCTGCATATTTATGTACGGAAATAACTTCTTTCATGGAATCCTCCGTTAACGAGGACATTTAATGAATTTTATTAAACAAGCGTTAATTAACATGTGTCCGACATTTATGTATCGCTTTTTTTTTTATTATTTGTTATTCATTATAAATGATTGGCAATTATTTGTGCACACGTGTACTTAGTTTATCGAATTATTTAATTAATTACGTTATCAAAAATACTTGTGCTGATTAAGGATTATGAATTTAACGCTCGGATAAATCTGTGACATTATTTGGTTTAATTATATATCGAATCCATTTGAAGCAACAACTAAATTACGTAATCGGTTGCTATTAATAATAATAGTAATAATAATAACAATAATAATTGTGTACTCTAGGTTGAGATGAAGGGACTAACAGGACTGATCAAGTTTGATCACCAGGGATTCCGTTCGGATTTTATGCTTGACATAATCGAGTTAAATAACAAAGAAGGACTTAAGAAAATCGGAGTATGGAATAGTACTGAGGGGGTTAATTTTACTCGAACATTTGGCGATGTTTACACACAAATTGTCGAGAGTTTGCAGAATAAAACTTTCATCGTTTCGACAATATTAGTTAGTATCATTTATTTGTATTAGGGCGTGCCATTTTAGGAAAAATTTTTTTCAACTTGCAGGAAGGTAAGACAAGATGTCTGTTGAAATTACGGTTCTCAATATTAATTTTAACGAGTGGTTATCATCGCGATTTTATATTTAAATACCATGGAAAAAAAATTGAAAGTTTTTCCTAAAATGACACACGCTAGTATATTTTCTCTTCTAGCAAACGAGTAGTCAGGGCAAATAAAATAATAGTCGAGATTTAAACGGTTTTTTATGTTTCTTATTCACAGAGCGCGCCGTACTTTATGCTGAAAGATTCGAGCGTAAAGCTCGAAGGCAACGCGCAGTACGAAGGCTACAGTGTAGATCTCATCCATGAAATATCACGGATACTTGGGTTCAATTACACGTTTGTTATTGTCCCAGATAAAAAGTACGGATCGTACAATAAGAAGACCAAAGAGTGGGACGGGATGATCAAAGAGCTCTTGGATCAAAAAGCTGATCTCGCAATAGCTGATTTGACTATTACCTACGATCGAGAGCAAGCCGTTGACTTCACAATGCCTTTTATGAATCTAGGTAAAGAAGAAACGGTGACTATAAAATGGAGCTTAAGGAAAAATTTAATAATTATTTTGTTCCAGGTATAAGCATTCTTTACAGGAAGCCTATCAAGAAGCCCCCGAATTTATTTTCATTTCTAAGCCCTCTCAGTCTGGATGTGTGGATCTACATGGCCACGGCTTATCTCGGTGTTTCCGTTCTTCTTTTTATATTAGCCAGGTAAGGATAATACTGCTCCTATTATCCTTAACTAAATTCCTAAATTTATTTTATATTGAGACTGAGGCTAAGTAAGGTTAACAATTTCAATCAACCTAAAATATCACTTTTTATTAACTCTATTAATTTTAATCATATTTACTTGTTTACTTTGGAAAAATTACAGAGGCCATTAATTTTTAATCTAAGGATCATAGATTTTAAAAACGTAAGCGGGATTTATTAAGAAAAAATTATTTCTGCATGAACGGATGAGGACTGAAAATAATTTAAAAAAAAGGGGACAATTTTATTTTTAAAATTTTATTAAACTCACGTTAAATTTTAAAAGTTAATAAATTTTATGGTCTTATGAGCTGACAGTATCAAGACAATAAATTTTTTTAGTAAAAAATTTCTACAATTTTCTTGGGTTTCTTTTGCGTCTCAGTCTCCCTCAACAGGGAATTTGAATAAAATATTAATAAATATGTGGACCAAATAACGAAATCCAGATTCACACCCTACGAGTGGTACAATTCCCGACCATGTGGAAAGGACTGTGACCACGTGCAGAACCGTTTCAAACTAATAAACTGTCTGTGGTTCACAATCGGTTCACTAATGCGTCAAGGTTGCGATATTTTGCCCAAGTAAGGTTAAAAGGTTTTAAAAAATATCTTTATAGACTTTTAAACAGAGAGAAAGAGCGAGAGAAAGAGATAAAAATTAAAACGGCTGATCCCCAGTAAATTATGCACTCCATGACTCGTAGACTCTGAAGAGTTGTAACGGCTTGAGTAAAAAAACTTTGACAATTTAAAAGATAAAACGAAATTATAAAAAAAACTGTATAACTGTTACAGCTCTAATCCCACCCTCCTTTCCATTAAAATGTCCACAGGTTCAGTCCGTATGAGTGGGAAAACCCTTCTCCGTGCAACGCCCAGCCTGAAGTCTGCGAGAACGAGTTCACTCTCCTTAATTCACTCTGGTTCACCATAGGCTCGCTCATGCAGCAAGGCTCTGATATAGCGCCTAAGTAAGTTTCAAAGATTATCTCCTTAAAATTATTTAAAAAATTTATTTACTTATTTGCCGACAAGTATCTCGACTACGTAAATGCTATATCGTAGGCTTGCTGCAGTGGCCTACGTACTTGTGTGTGTGTGTGTTTTGAGTTATTGTTTAAGTTTTTATCTGATGAGCAATGAAATAAAATCCATAATAAACACAACAGTATGTCCATTCATGAGCAAGCTTGTAAAATAATTTAACGCCATGTTTTTTTTCCGCTGCTTTTATTTTTACTGTCATCGTCACTATTATTTTACACTACCGCACCTTTATGTACTCACCTTTTATTTTTTATATTTCTTATGCATGAAAAACTTATAACTGAGCTTAACTACACAGCTATCACATAATATGAAGTACACATTCATAGAGCACTCGTAAAAACTCCAATAATATTTTTTTATATTTTTTTTATTACTCCAGCCATTACTACTAGCATTATTATTGTTTTTAGAGCCGTATCAACGCGAATGGTCGCCGGAATGTGGTGGTTTTTTACTCTGATCATGATATCATCGTACACTGCAAATCTAGCGGCTTTTTTAACGGTCGAACGCATGGAATCGCCTATTGAAAGCGCTGAGGATCTCGCTAAGCAGACGAAAATAAAATACGGTGCTTTGGCTGGTGGCAGTACCGCTGCCTTTTTCCGGGTGAGTTTATCAGAAATTGTTATTATCAATGATGAAAATATATATTTACTTCTCTCGGAAATGTAATATCATAAAACGAATCAATAATCGAGATCGCGATGCATATGGAAATCATGTGGTGAATTATTTCTGATCCTTATCCGGTTGTGTGGAAACAGGATTCGAATTTTTCAACGTATCAGCGCATGTGGTCATTCATGCAGTCTGCCAAGCCGAGCGTATTCACTAAAAGTAATATGGAGGGAGTGGAGTGGGTTATCAAGGGCAAGGGAACATACGCATTCTTGATGGAATCCACATCTATCGAGTACGTGATCGAGCGTAACTGCGAGCTTACTCGAGTTGGTACTGAATTAGATTCCAAAGGATATGGCATTGCAATGCCTCCGAGTAAGCATATATATATATATATATACATATATATATTCATGGGGTATATCATTGATGAAATTTGTATTGAAAAATTTAAAGTTAACGCGATTTTATTTTTTTTCAGACTCTCCCTACAGAACGGCAATCAGCAGCGCTATCCTCAAATTACAAGAGGAGGGAAAATTACATACCCTTAAGACAAGGTGGTGGAAGGAAAAACGCGGAGGCGGAAAATGCCGGGTGAGCTTTAATTTTTTACACTTTTTTTTTTTATAAATCTTTTGTGTTGTCTCCCTAAAAAAAGAGCTTTAATTTTTAAATTTATTATGACAAATAACGATGACACTGAAATTAGCCGACGTCTAATAATTTTTGGATTTTTTGCAAAAAACGATAAATTAAAAAAAAAAATATATCTTACAAAATTGCACCTATAGTTTTTTTAATTTTCTACACGTGCAAAATGTACAAAATTTTTTTTCAAAATTATGGTAGTCCGTAGTTTATTATTTCTGCAACAATTTTTCGAGCAGTTTGAAATTTTCAGGACTTATTTTTAAAACAATTTTTTTACATTTACTATAAAATTGTAATGCAATTTTTTTTTTTTTTATTAGAAACATAATTTTTCAACTTTTTTAGACCACACGATTTCGCAAAATCTGACAATTAATGAAAATAATGACTGGAATAAATAAATATATCGTGAATACATTAGCCAGTGTCGATGTAAGAAAATCACCGTGAGATAAATAACAGAATAGTGAAAATCGATGTAGACTTTGACGTTGATTAGGTGTAAAAGAGAGTATTCTACTCAGTACTCCTCATTCTATTCTCTTCTATCTGTCTTACGAGGATAATTGGCAAAGTTTGCTTTACGTGACTGAGACCTGAATCAATTTTAATACGAACCAAACGACACTACTCTATCTATCACAATTTATCTCAATGTTAATTCCTCGATGTCATTACCATTACCTTCCTTTTTATCATCTCCTCCTCCTTTTTTTCTTCTCCAAGTTCTCATAGTTTCCTTTGTCATTAGTCCCATAAACTTATCGGACATTTATTGATTAGTGATTCAAATTTTTAAACTTGCTCTGCTGCAGGAGGATAATCAGAAAGCCGGCTCGACGGCCAACGAGCTGGGACTGGCCAATGTCGGCGGAGTCTTCGTGGTTCTGATGGGCGGAATGGGTGTCGCCTGTGTGATAGCCGTTTGTGAGTTCGTGTGGAAAAGTCGGAAAGTCGCTGTTGAAGAACGGGTGAGTGTTGTTAAATAACATGAGGAGATGGTCGGGATCGAGGCTGGTTGCACAACTTTTAACACAAATCACCTCGATCCCGACGCTATTTACCCCGACATACCACGCGAATACATTAGCTGATGCACGCACACCGGTGGAGTTCCTCTTTAATGGTCTTGTAGCGCGTACAAGAGTACTCAAGTTTAAACAATCTGCTAACTAATTATTCGATAATTTATTCGATTCTTATCGTTATCGTCAATGCGCTTTGAGATGCGCATTGCTCACTACTAAAATCGTAAATAAATTTTTTTCATTCGTGATGATTCGGGAATTCATAATTCGTAAACGAGACTGATGCCTTTCGAGATCGATTAACTCAAAAATTCATAAATTTACACTGTAAAAAATTTTTGGAGTGAATGCAAGTTTAAATAAAATTTGTAATCACTCTGGATTTTTTACAGTGTAACCAATTGATCAATTTTATGTTGGATAATTTACTAAAAACAAAATTACTTATTTTTATAAAAAATCAACACAATTTGCTTGTGATTGGCCATTGAACTTTTTTTATTAAATGAAAATAATTCCGTTAGCTTTTATAAATTTATTTGAACCAGTGATCGATAAAGAAGTCACGATTTGAACTGCGACATTGTAAAAAAAGTTTGACCGTTCTCGATCCTTAACCTTTCGATTTGTTGAATAGAGCTACGGGAATGTCGTATAGTAGTTTGAAAAGCATTGTGGTACTTTCCTTACGACATTTAAGTCGTTAGGTCACGTCAGGCGACCAGTTTACCGTTACACATAAATTCTCATTTTTTTTTTTTTTCAAAGTTATTTAACCTTAACGAGGATTCAAGTGCAATTAATTATAGAATACTTGATAAATTTGGGCTACCAGCGATAATATTTTTTCAAAATTTTGCTTTTTAGAAAATTTTTTATCTCTTTGTTCCGGCGTATTTTCATACTGAAATCATATTTTTAAAATACTAGGAAAAAAAAAATGATACTGAAGTTAGCCGACGACTAATAATTTTTGGACTTTTTTTAGAACAATAAATTATAAAAAAAAAAATATTTGAAAAAATTGCACCTGTAGTTTTTTAAATTTTCTACATGTGTATATTTTTACTCTTTGTGTTTTTGTAATTGATTTGTTGAAAAAAAAATCCGAAAATTACTAATTGTCTGCTAACCAGGATATAATAAGTAAAATATCCAGAGTACCAAAGTTGAAAAAAATTTGCATGGCTTATTTATAATTAAATAATTTAAAAAATAAAAATAAAAAAATTTGCTGTCTTGGTATTATAATTTCTGTACTTAATAGCGCAAGCACTTTAGATCGAGTAATTAAATTAACGGTAGATTGCAGGCATTAATGCGTTCAAGCGGTCGATGAATCAGAACTGTCGATAATTTATTACAAAAAAAATTTCAGATTGTTTAATTAATTAAAACGGATATCTTTATTCCAAAGAAAATAATAATAAAGCACTTGGGCGTGCACTGCTGCGATAAAAATATTTTTTTATTCAAATTATATATTAATTATCTGCTAGCATATTTACTTTAAATTATAAATTACAATTACATTAGTATAGCTATTTATATTATTATTTAAAAAGACCATTATCGAGGATTTATTTCCTTCTGTTTTAGAAGCAGAAATCCTCGGAAAAAGCTATCTGCGAGGGTTTTACCGATCTTCATTAGCATCAGTCTTTCTCCTTCTACTCGAGTGCGGTGTATCGACCCCCCATTCACGTAGAACAAAAAAAAAAAAATAACACAAAAAAAATACAATTTAAGTAGACGAGTATAGAGAAAAAATTATGAATAATTAAAACTTGTGAGACTTGTACGCTTTTGACCTGGATAAGGATTTTAATACCAAGAGGAACTTCATCGCTCAAAATATATGAGAAAAAACTGTCATTTGAACTTTCACACGCGTGTGATACACGCAATATTAAATATAAATAATTATAATTATAATTACAATTAATTTATAAAATAATAATAATAAATGTCCAATAAATTATTTATATAAGACGGTATGAAAACCTAGAAAATTTATAATCTTTGACCGTCTTAATTTTAATTTATTATTACGATCGGATGAATTCAAATTGAGATGGTCAATTTGTCTGTCAATTGCTCATATCAATTTTAAAAAAAAGCAACTGGCTTAAGACTACAAAATGTATTATATTATTTATTTATTACGTGAGTAATCATTTTATTTATTTATCGATCGGTTATTAATGTAAAGATAAATTATATAAATAATAGTGGACATGCGTGTTGACATGCCAATAAAAATATATATATATATATACATATATATATTATTTATTTATGACGAACAATCAACATCGTTTTGTACTGACTAGATAGACAAAGAAACTCGTACATTAATTATTCATAAGCCGAAGAGTAATGGGTAATGAGTAGTTTACTCATTACTCATATGATATAATTAACAGGAAAAAAAAAATTATTGTAAATAACGATCATTATCATCCATCATGTGTAGCTTCAATTAGTTTGTCTCTTGGCGGTTCACTTGATGAATTGTAATTTTTTTGACAATGAAATTTTTTTTTTAATGGAAACATAAAAAATACGGGGTAAAATTAAATGTCGAAATTAGTACATTTTAATTGGGAGAGAAATTCTCCCGGGTCGAAAAATTTTATCAGATTTTAGTTTTTACTAGACTATATTTGGTCTGTGTTTGATGTTTTTGAATTTTTATTAAAATTTTAAGCTGTCTTTTATCTAAAGAAGATCAAAAACTAACTAAAATTAATAGACAGAAAAAGTAATTATGGTCTGGATAAAAAAAAGTATAATTTTGATCAGGAGGTGTCCAAAACCACAGTAAAAATTATTGAAAACAAGTTTGAAAATAGTCTTAATAAGGAATACACGGAAAAAGGGCAGTGGAAAAATTACAGTTTTTAGTACAAAAAAGAGCCATCATATAAAAAACATCAAGTATTAGTGTGCACTGGGATAATTGAATTCTTGTAATAACCCGAGTCGAAATATTAGACGTGAATTCAAGGTTTTTAACGTTTTGAACGTAAATTGAAATTTTTTCCATCTTGGTATGCTTATTTATCTGTTATAGAAAAACGTATGGTTTTATAAAACCATGCAGTCACTTTGACCGAGAAAAACAATTTTACTGACCTTGTGTGATCTTTATTTGGTCTTAGATCAAAAAATATGGAATCATAGAACTATGCAAGATTACTTTGGGAAACAAATGAAATTTTCACCTCTTTGTATGTTCAAGATATGGTCTTAGAAATACATACGTCGTACTCGGACCATCCAAGCTCACTTTGAAGAACAAAACAAAATTTCCTACCCTTGTATAACCTTTCTTTAGTAGGTTTTGTTTACAATTTATTAGATTTGTGAGACGAAGATACATTTTGGGTACTACAAAAACGTTGAATATTCATTTTGAATGATCAATACGTTCAAAACGTTAAACACGTTCAATTAACGTCTAATATTTCGATTCGGGAAAGTAACTACAATTATAGATACCAAATTTTACAGTTTCTATCACAAAATTTTAATGTTGAAAATCTGTTTGCTATTGAGGACTGAAAAAAGTCATATAATAAATTCTAACGTCTCAGAAAGAATGTAATTTTTACAATTTCGAGGCAGAGGGACTTTGCTGATATTTGAATCTATAATTTTTCCATGATAATATGGGCAAAACTCGATTAAATTTCTCATGTTAGTTAAATACAAATAAAAAGTAAAAGTGAATGGATGTAACTTAAAATTTTTATTTTATCTAAAACATCAAATTTTTTGACCCGGGTTTACTCAAGTCCCTTATTTTACCTAGTATTTTTTATAGTTATGTATATATATATAAGTATACATATTTGGTTATGTTGTGTATATAGTTTTATTATATAAAAGAAAATATGTTATAAATGTAATAAGGATATAGTAATGTGGAAGTTTAGTATGACATTGTTAGTTGTCTCGCATATGTTTCTTGCTAACATTCGTCGTACTGGATACACAGAAGGTGAGCTAATTAATTTTATTTTTAATTACTGTTATTAAATTTTAATTATCTTGTACCCAGTTCTCATATTTATTTAGCTTCGAAATTATTTTTATACAAATTAACATATATATTATTCAAGATCACATAAGCATACAGTGGAAAAAAAAACTCTCATGGCGGCTTTTAATTAAATTTTTTTGATGCTGTTTGAAGTATGGATATAAATATTTTTGCAAGGAAATTTTTAAATGTAAAAAAGTCAAATATTAATTTTGATGGGAATTTCGAAGCAATTTTGAATTTATTCAAATGTTTATTGAAAAAAAAAAAAAAAAAAAACGGACTCATTGAAATCTTAAAAAAATTTAATTACATTTTTGAAAAATTGTGAGCTTAACATTAAAGTTCCAAGTAAAAAATAAATTTCCAGGGCAAGAATTTAAAGTAGTTAAGGACTAAGTAGTTTATCCCGTAAAATTATAATTTGACTGTTTTAAAATACAGAGAACTGGGAATTATAAAACACTTTTAACTATTTAAATATTTGAGTAACCTGACTTTGGTATTAGTCGTTGTCTATGTGTATTTTTTTTTTTTTAACTTTATTTTAGAAATCATTACACTCGGATAGAACGAGTGAAATGCAATATTCTGTGGACAGCATCGATTGTCTTGAAAAAACATCAGGCAAGATATCGTGTTATTGGGACAAACAGCGTCAAAATTTATCAACTGTTTCAGAAGTAAAACCTCCGACCCCCGGGTACTCTAAGTACACACATTTCGTTGGAAAACCGCCATTGACATAAAACCACCTTCATATATATAAATATATACATATATACATATACACTGTAAAAAAAAATGGGGTAAGTCCAGGCGGTGTAGGTGTTAAATAACACCGCCGCCCGGTGTTAAATTGAGTCCATTTTTAACACCACTCTTTTTACAGTGTATATATATCTATATATATATTTAAAAAACTCCAAAACGTGACTGAAATCATGCTTACGGATTATAATAAAAACCAAAATACAATAATAATAATAATAATAATAATTATAATAATAATTTAGAGGATAGAAAAAAAAAATCAAAAATTATTCTAAGCATAAGTGATAATTTTTTTTTATTTTAAAAATTCATCTAGTATATTTATTAGCTACTAAATACCATATATATATAAATATATAAATGTTTTTTATTGTGTGATATGATTCAAAGTCTAAATATTGTAATTATAAATAATCTATTAGTCTATTGTAAATAAATTTTAATTAATGTGTGGACGAATGGGTCATAAAAAAAATGTGAGTGTGTGGGTGGACGGATCCAAGAGTGTGTTAAATTTTTTCAAAATATGTATGTTACTTTATTTAACTCTCATTGAAATAAAGATATAAAATTACACCATTGCATTAAAAAAAAAAAACTGCCAAAGTATTAATATAAATTGAATTATGAATGGCATTTGTAAATAAATAAATAAATTTAAGCTAAGTCCACATCACTGAGTTTTTATTTAAGTCTTATTATGTATTCCAATAATCACCAATTACTATTCAGTGTTTTTTATTTTCATGTTTGCATGTAAAAATTAATCATTTTATTTTTATTATTTATGGAGCTGTCCATTATTTTTAATAAAAGATATTATATATAAATATATGTGACTGATGAGTTTGCAATGCAAATAAAATTAATCTTTCCAAAAAAACTATCCCAAATTTTTCAAATTTTTTTTTTATTACTTTTATGGAGTTGTTTGTTTTTTAATTAATTCCCATTGCACTGCAAAAAAATCAGGAGTGAATACGGATTTTATTTCAATCTGAATTCACTCCGTCACTCGAAGTTCCGGAATATAAAAAAAAATCACTCTGTATCCGAAATGAATGGGATTTTTTATAGGCGGAGTGATTTCAGTGTCGCGGATTTTATTACAATCCGCATTCACTCCGGTCCAGAGTTTTCATACTTAAATAAATTTATATTTAATAGAAACAGCTGTTTATTAGAAACATAATTATTTCAATAAATAATTCATTCAGATATTAATAATTAAACTTAAAATATTATGTCTTTAATTTATAAAATGTTTTGGTAACTCACTAAATTATAATTTCATATATATAATGCACAGTGAAAATATTAAATTATTGAATAGCTACAGTGTCATAGTTTTTATGAGAATATTTTATATTTCGGTACAGAATGAAATGTTATCTCGTGGTATGGTTGCTGTAAGACATACGACAGTTTGTGACTCAGTGGAATTATATTTGTTAAAGTTTTATTATCAGCTGCTTATAATTTTTAAAAATCATTTCGCATAAATATATGACAAGGGAGTTCGTAATTATTTCCGTACTCAATATAAATGTCAAAATATCAAAGACCTGAGCTCACTATGTATTAGTAATTTTTTTTATAATTAATATTTTCCGAAACTTCCCTTCGGAGGGAAATTCACTTCAAGGGAATTAAATAAATAAAAAATCATCCACTCCGCAAATTTTTATGATCCTGAAGTTAGCAGACAATTGAAAATTTTCGGATTGTTTTAAACAATTGAATTTGAAGAAAAATAAAAAAACTAAAAATACGCACATGAAGAAAATTTAAAAAACTATAAGTGCAATTTTTAAAAAATGATTTTTTTTTATAATTTGTCATTTTAAAAGTAATCCAAAAATTGTTAGTCGTCGGCTAACTTCAGTATCATAAATTTTTTACAGTGGATATGAAATTAAAGCTTATAGTCAATCAATTTTAGCATAATTTTTTGTAATGTATAATTAATAATATAATAATACACGTAATTAATTTTTTAAAAAGTTCGTTAATGTGGAAAAATAATAATAAAAATGATGATGAATTTTTTTTTGTTAATAAAATGCAGTAAGAAGTAGAAAAAAAAGTTATTTGATTATATAACAATCCGTCATTTAGACGTAATAATTTAAAATATTTTTAGTAAAATTTTTTCTCCACTCATTTCTCAGAGTGGGTATTTTGCCGTGAGTAAATGCGATTGCTGGATGGAGAAGAGTGCGATGCTTTAAAGCTCTAGCATTTAGCTATTCTCGTCTCAACGGAGGCAGAGTCACGGCATTTATAATGGGTCGCAATGAAAATAAAATAAGAAAAAAGAAAGAAATAAAATAAAAAAAACAAGAAACGATAATAATAGAAGGAAGAGAATGTGAATGGGAGTGAGATACAGCTGAGTAGTGGATAGTGTAGTGGGACGACGAACTTTACTTTTTAGTTTCTAGTTAAAGCTGTCTGTTTAAAGAGTGCGGATAATCGGGCATGCGCTTGCGAAAACTCGCGTTGTGAATACGTTTGAGCTTACAAGTTTTTTTGATTTACTTAAAGTTACAGCAACTGAGCAAATAATAACATTTTGTAGTTTAGGAAAATTCAAATAGAAGTAAAAACAAAAAGTTATTTCCTTTTTTTTTTTTAATTTATTTTTCATACTTTTTTAACTTGCATATGATTTAAAGTGGTAAGCTCGGTTTATGTCACTGCTTATGCTTATATTTATTCATACTGCAAATTACTTTTTTCTCAAAATTTAATTACATTTTTATTATTATTTTTATTTTATTTATTTACTTATTTTGATTTTTTCCGGATTAATTTCATAATTAAATTATTTTTAGCTAAATATAATTACAAGAAATGTATGTCAAATACTTTGAATAAATATATACAGTTAAGTATTCACGTCGCCAAATTTAGAACCTATAAATATATATTTATATCCTCGAGTTCTGTTAGTAATTTTGTGTCTTAAAATTTAAATATTCACAAGATATTCAAACAATTTCAACCGCCTATTAATTTACCGATCTGACAAAAATTTATTCGAAAACAGTCACATTTATTTTTGCCGGATACTATTTGCAAGATAACGGAGTTATTATTTAGCATAATAGTCTCTATTTACTGATGATATTGCTTGTTTGGTAAATAGCCTTGGCTATTTATTGATAAATCATTAATTATTTTTACTCAGTACTTCAATTAACAGTAAATATTTACGTTGAGGGCAATATAACCAGAATATATGAAGTTTTGAGCTGAGTAGACGTAAATGTTTATGCTTTGGAAGTTAACTGAGCTTTACGTTCTCTTGTGCGTACATCGTTTTAGTTTACATTATATGTCAAATATCTGAGTGCTCTTGTATCTATAGATACTTCATATATTATTATTATTATTTTAAAGTTTCATTTATCTCTAGTCGCTATACAATTATTTATAACTATTACAATTTTTTCAAAAATTAATATTGTCGATTTTTCATTGCCGGTAATTTGTGTTAAATAATCATTAAAAATATTTTTTATACAAACAAAAAAGAAAATAATAAATTTAAGTTGCATACAGTAACGCGGCGATTCAAATTGAAAACTAGAAACATTTGAAAAAAATTGTGTAAGAATTTGAATTTCGAATAATTATTTTACTAACCGCAAACTTTAAAATTAAAGACAATGTGAACCTTAGGTTGACAATTTATAACTTTTTTACAACTCAAAATTAGTCATGGTTGAATATCATGATATTTATGCAAGCGCATGTAAACAGTTTGAAAAATCATAACAATGTTTTTGATAACAAAGCCCATATGAAAAAACATATGGGAATATATGCCTGCAAAATAGCATACATACGATAAACATATAAGCCGCATGTATACTATTTCGGGAGCTTAATATCAAAATATCTTCATATTTGATCTTTTTTTTTAAAAGTGAATAGTGAAAATGAATGAAATTCACTAGTAAACAGTGAAAATTCACTAATTTATAGTGCAAAGCGTACTACTTTTTGGAATTAATGGCACACTTTTCACTGCAAAATAGTGAATATTTACCATGGAATCTGCAGATTCAATAGTCGTAATTTAGAAAATATAGTCTTCAATATGAAAGTATTCTATATTCGAAAATTTTTGTGATTTTTTTAGCTTTTGTTGTTAATGATATAAAATTTTTTTTAGGAAAATTAAAAATGTATAAAACTATATTTATATGTTTTGCCATCATGGTATCAAGTGTTTTAGCCTTTTCAAAAGTAATAATACTAGGTAATTGAAATATCAAATAATTACATAATTAAATCACCATAACTATTTATTGTTTATGTGATACTATAAAAAAAATGATTTACAGGAGGCCTATTCCCTGAGAATGATCTTACTCAGAATGCATTCATAGAGTCGATAAACGCAATAAATCAAATGAGAATTGAAACTGAAGAATTTTCGGATACTTTTTTCAAACCTGAAGTGATCACAATCACTGATGATGTATTTGAAGTATCTGAAGGAGGTATATAAGAGTTTTACGTTGTTATTACTGGTTTTAAGATTAGAAAGTGCGTTGAATTCATCAGCGGACTCGCGTTTCCACCTTTCAACAATACGTTCCTCGGCTCAGTGGTCTAGGGGTATGATTCTCGCTTTGGGTGCGAGAGGTCCCGGGTTCAAATCCCGGCTGAGCCCTGTTACTTTTTGAATTTTTTTTTAGCCATACATAATATTTTATTAAAACTCATTTATATTATAACTCTGGTACTCTGGTAGTGTAAAATAGTAAAGAAAAAAAATTTCAGTTTGTACGCTCGTTGGTCAAGGAATCGCAGCTCTGTTTGGCCCGCATGATAAGGTATCATCGAGTCACGTTCAAAGCATGTGTGACACTATGGATTTGCCAAACATTGTCGCGCGATGGGATTCAGATCTTGTTCGCATGAAGGCCATCAATTTTTATCCACATTCCGAAACACTATCACTGGTATGACCTTTTTATATATCTCTCATTATTTTAAATCTATCCGAAATATAATCCCACATTTTTTTTTTCATTCATAAGTCGAAAAGACTGGAAATTTATTTTATTTTTATTTATGAAGACAATTAATTACGATTGCACTCAGTTTCCGAAATACCAAAATTGCAAAATTATGATTAAGAAGATTTCGGTAGAAATTACATTTTTTTTCAAAGAGAGTTACATACTTTCTAAAAAAATGTATTAGTGAAATTTAATAGTAGATTGTGAATATTTACTAATGAAAGGGCAATTCGTGCCACTTTTTGGAATTATTGACACACTTTTCACTGCAAAATAGTGAATATTCGCTGATTGCTATTAATTCAATTTTAGAGAGTATGCTACTAATTTTTTAAAATGGTTCAAACAGACTTATATTTTCATACGCCATTTTGGTGTTAGAGAACTTCCTAAAGCCATAAAGGCTCATAATTTTTTTTTATAACCAATCGTTTTGTAGACTAATTTTGAAATTAAAAATAGAAAAAAAAATTTTTAAAGCCAAAAGGGCATACATTAATATAAGTCTTTGTGGAGTTAGTAATACGATATGTATATTAGATCGAAATCTTCATTATTTCTTTTGCTTATTTGGAAAATTTTCTTTTCCCAATGTTAATATTAAATTTTGCAAATATTACCCTCTTAGGTACACTAATTTTCTATTCAGCGAGAAAAATAAAAGATACTAACTTGTTTAGATTTACCTGTTTATGGTAACGGAGTTCAAATGGGAAAAATTCACAATATTGTATGACAGTACAGAAGGGCTTATTCGTATGAGTAAATTATTACAAAGATGGGATACAAAAGGTTTTCCAGTAACCCTGCGTTATTTGGGCAAAGGGCCGAACTATCGGGCTATTTTAAAAAGAGTCAAAAATTCCTACGAAGAGAACATTATTATCGACTGCTCCTACGATATCCTCGAAGAAGTTTTACAGCAGTCCCAACAAGTTGGAATCCTGTCTGATCGTCACAAAATAATCATAACGTCATTGGTAACTTAGCCGGAAAATTTCTTCATAAGCTCAAAATAATGTAAGGGTCAATAATAACCACAGCCTAATTAGTTTATTTTTTATCAAAGGATTTGCAGACATTAGATCTGGATCCTTACAGTCACTCAGGCGCCAATATAACCGGAATACGTCTTCTTGATCCAGAGGATCCCGATTCATTGTCAATATTCAACGAATATTTGGGTAAAATGGAACTAGAGGAATTGTCGAAAATGAGAACCGATTGGGCATTGATGTTCGACGCGATTCAGTTGTTTTCCCGGGCATTTAAGCAGCTCGAAGAAGCCGTCGAAGGTGACGTAAAAGCGTTAACTTGTGACGCTCTCGACAACTGGGAACATGGAGCTTCACTGAGCAATTTTATTCGCTCTGTATGTTATGAATTTACTGAAAGTAATATTTATTACGATAACTAATAAAATACAATTGGCGAAGCAAATATTTGTTTGTCATGTTCCAGACTGAAATGAAAGGACTAACAGGTCTTATTAAATTCCATACCAACGGATTCCGCAGTGATTTTAAGCTTAATATTGTGAGACTCACTCCAGATGGTTTGAAAACAATTGGAAATTGGAATAGTACGAATAGCGTAGAGTGGATTCCAGAACCACCACCGGTATTAGCTGATGGCGACATAGACTTAGCTAATCAAACCTTTACTGTTGTGATATCATTGGTAGATTTATTAATAATTTAAATAATTATTTTTTTATTTAATTTTGAACTGGTGGTAAACGATTTTTAGCTCGCTCCCTTCAACATGTTGACTGAATCAACGACTACTAAAACGGGTAATGATCGTTATGAAGGATTTGCAATAGATATAATACACGAATTGAGTAAAATACTGCACTTCAATTATACGCTTGTTGAACAAGTTGACAAAGTTACTGGTTCTCCTAATGAGAAAACGGGCAAATGGTCCGGAATGCTTGGAAAAATTATCGATGGGGTAAGTGTGTATTTGTAAAATGGTTGTCATTATAATCAACTAATATCATTATTTTTACTGTTAACATAGTAGTCTATAAGTAGGAAATTATTGTAGTGAAAGTCAAAATCTTTACGATCTGGCTTGGTGTCAATCAGTTGCGATCAAGTTGACGACAAGTTGCAGCAGTAGGTTGTCGCAAAGTTGGTTACAGCTTGTAGTCAACAGTAACAAAGGTTGAACTTATCGTCAATTTGATCGCTATAAATTGACACCAACTTTCCGACCAGAAAGTCTCGCTATCAGGGTGTGTAAGTTAGTCTCTAATTTCGATCCCTACCCTGATAGCCAAACTTTCTGATCAGAAAGTTGGTGCACATTAGTGGCGACCAACTTGACGACAAATTTCAACTTTTGTAACTGTTGACTACAAGTTGTTACCAACTTTCCCAATCTACTGCCGCAACCTATCGACAACTTTCTGAGAAAATTGAAGGCAACTTTCCGTCAACTTATGTAACGTCAACTTTTGCCAGCAAGTTTCTCAGAAAGTTGGTGACAGATTGCCGTCAATTTATGGAAATGCCAATTTTTGCGGCCAACTTGACGACGAGTTGCTGCAGTAGGTTGTCGCCAGCCTGCTGCTAACGGCTATAAGGGTTTCCAATTTTGGCTTTAGATAAAACAGTTTCCTCTTACACCTGATGATAACTCATCTATTGCCGATAAGTTATCATTCCATACCAATATCCACATTCTCTTGTAACAGCTGTCAAATACTCAATTTCCTACCGATCCTCTAAGGACTTTTATTAATTTGAAAATAGTTAATAATAAAAAATTTTCTATTTCCATTTAATCAGGAAGCAGATCTCGCTATCACAGATTTGACAATAACCTCAGATCGGGAAAAAGTCGTTGACTTCACGATGCCTTTTATGCATTTGGGTGGGTAAATTTGAATGTAATAATTACTAATTTATAAATAAATAAACTTTAAAAAAAAAATCTTTATACTTTAGGAATAAGTATTTTGTACAAAAAACCGGGAAAAGCAGCGCCAAGTTTATTTTCATTTCTATCGCCGTTATCACCATCAGTATGGATTTGTTTATTCGGAGCGCTGTTCTTTACATCATTATTACTTCTTGTAATTGGACGGATAAGTCCTGCGGAGTGGAATAATCCGTATCCGTGCATCGAAAATCCAGAAGTGCTAGAAAATCAGTTTACGTTCTCGAACTGTCTTTGGTTCACTATTGGAAGTATTATGCAGCAAGGATCAGAAGTCGCTCCAATGTAGGTCCTTGTTAATTAACATTATTTAAGAAAACACAGTATCCACTCGAGACTATGCCTAAATATGCTTATTAAATATTCATTAAAGTGGAGTATCAACGCGAATACTTGCAACTTCCTGGTGGTTCTTCTGCATGTTAATGACAACGTCATATACGGCTAATTTAGCGGCCTTTCTTACGATTGAAACCATTGTGAGACCCATTAAATCTGCCGAAGAACTTGCTAATTTGAATGGCAAAATTCCATACGGCGCAAAACGTGAAGGCGCGACTTTTAAATTTTTTCAGGTAAGTTTTAAAATCTTTGAACTTTTTTTCCGTCAATTTATTTTCAATACAGGAAGAAGGCGCCCAAAAATATCAACATGCAAGTATTTTTATTATTTTTCGTCTCATCATTTCTCCTCTATTTTCACGCTCGTACACACATACATTTTTTATACTTTTCATTTACTTAACAATTCCTCTTAATAAATTTATTTATTTCTGCTTAATTTTGTAAACTACAAAACTTCTTTTCCTGGACAGAGTTGCGAATAATATCATTATTTCGCTAATAAATTTTATTAATATTTTCTTGTTAAATTAAAAAAAACAAAAAAATGATTTATTGAATAACTGCAGATTTATTATTTTCTACTAATTACAACTATTTGAATTGATTGTTTTCAATTAAAAATAGATTGGATAGACTACAGCATGAACGGCCCATGAGACTGAAATACGAAAGCAAAAAAGCTACTCAGAGATTAAATACAGGCAAAAATCTATTTTTATCACTTGAATACTAAACAAGGAAAAGAAATCTTTTAAATTTTTCGATCTTCATATTAATAGTATCGATAAATCTTGAGAATATTGAATAAATTTACAACGATTCCTAATTCGTCGGACCCCGTCGTGACTCAGTCTCCCTCAATTATTAAAATTATTAATTAGAAAACATAATTTAAATTATTGCCTATTTAAAGTCGATTCGAATAATTTGTTTTAATTAATTTAAAAAATCTGCTCCTAATTGCCTCAGTCTTAACAATTAAAATTAAAAAAAAAAAAAGCGAAAGTGATTGTGCGAAATTGGTCATTTTTTTTTTTATGGTATCTTATTTTCTATTAATAAATTGATTTTTAAAAAATGATAATTAGAGTCATGGGGGGAAAGTGTGCGCAAACCCTTGCATATCAGTCCGGAATGAATGGGTTTGCGCACACTTACCTACAGAGCACACTTGCCCCACATGACCCTACATTTTTTAAATTGAAATATGTATGAATGCTGTACGATCTAGAATAAATAAATATAACTCGTGAAAAATTTTGTTCCCTATTCTCATATATGGGAAAAATTAGACATAAAATTCTAATCTACACTTTGAAAGAATTTGGTTCATCTAAAGGGTTCCAATTATTCGACGTACGTAAAGATGTATCAGTACATGAAAGACCATCCTGAACTTATGACAAAGGACAACGACGAAGGTAGAATACGTGCTTCAAATGAGGACTACGCTTTTCTGATGGAGTCGAGTATTATCGACTATGTTGCCCAGAGGGACTGCAATTTGACGCAAATTGGCGGGCAACTGGACAACAAGGGCTACGGAATAGCAATGAGAAAAAGTAAGCATTCGTACAAACTCAAAAAAAAAATATATATGTAGAGCATCCTCATTCAAAAGTTAAAATATTATCTCCTTTATTGCAGATTTTCCTTACAGAAATAAATTGAATACAGCCGTACTACAAATGCAAGAAAGCGGAATCCTGTCGGAATTGAAAAAAAAATGGTGGAACGAAAAACGCGGCGGTGGTTCATGTCCTGTAATTATTATTTATAAAACCGCTAATGCACACCTTGAACGCTGGTTTTTATACTCTAGATCAATAGGCCCCATACTTTATTAATTATTTCTTATTCATTATTCAATATTCAAGCGAGTCCTGTTTAATTTCGATTTCATTTTTATAACTTTTTTTTACCCGGCTTGAAATTAACTTATTAAAATATATGGCCCTCTAATTATTATTGAGTTTAATGGGAATGAGGATAAAAATATGGAGCAATTACGAGAAGACCTCAAGGCATGGGGATCAATGAATAAATTGGCAGAGGGCTCAAGTTGGTAGCGAGTAACAGTAACTTAATAATAGACTCCAAGTTTACGTTACCTAATTATTTAATAAATTATCGGTTTCTATTAATAATATTTCGTCTTAGGCACACTGTAAAAGAAACCAGGGTAAGTCCAGGCGGAGTAGGTGTTAAAATTTTTGGTGTTAAATTTCAACACCGAAAGCGGTGTTAAAATAACACCGACGCCGGTGTAAATATTTTTTTTTTCTAATTTCTATGCGTGGAATTTTTTTTTACACCGATTTAACACCGATATTTTAACTCCACCTACACCGGTGTTATTTCATTTCAACACCACGTGGTGTTAAATTGAGTCCATTTTTAATACCGCTCTTTTTCTAGTGCATGAATAATTTTCGATTTGTTGGCACGAAATCGATAATTTTTTTCCAACCCGAAATTTAATTTCTGACAGCAAAAGGCTCTAATTTAAAATCTATAAAAAAATTTAATTGCGATCGGCGTTTGAGGTGGAGACTGTAATTTAAAGTGAACTAAATACAATATTTTTTCACCAGGCCGAAGCATCGGGAAGCGCAGCCCAGGAACTAACTCTAGACAACGTGGGAGGTGTGTTTTTGGTGTTGGTCGTAGGTGTTTCAGCGACGCTGTTTATATCAGCGTTCGAAATGGTTAAAGATGTATTTAGTTTCTCTCGCAAACAAAGAGTGTCTTTCAAAAAGGAGCTCAAAAAAGACCTTAAGTTTCTCATTAAGTGTCGCGGTAACGTAAAACCATCCAGACACGTTCGAAGAGCCTCATCCCAGTCGGACAGTACACGAGATACCTCTCCGCCTTATGGTTTCGTGCCCACAGTAATAACTACTGCTCACCCCGAAGAGCCATAATCAGCCCACACTTCTTGAAACTCTGCTAACAAACGAAAAATAAATAATCATCGACAGTATTAAAAAATAATTAAGTCAACAGAATATACAATTGGAAAATCCAAAAATGCACACCACAATAACTCATTATAATTACTATTATTTTATTTTTCAATCCGATTGTCACACTAGTGCTGCTGCGGCGTTAAGTTTTTTATTAATTGAAATTAAACGAAAAGGTAATAAAAATAAATTACGCGAATTTATTCAATTTTTCGAGAATTATCGTGCTTCTGAAAATTTGTACAGGACAATCGACAGTACTGGTTTTTTTTAATTAAAATAATTTATTTTAAATCAACCGAAAAATAACAAATAGATTCAATACTGGCTCGGAATTATTTCCTAACAAATTGTTTTTGTACTAGTGTACAATTTAACCGATTTTAGTGCAACCAAAAAGATGTGGAGAAAAAATAATTTCGATCGTAAAGCCCAGACTTGAGGTGTGCACTAAAAAAATGTAAAAATCTTGGGGTTTTAAATAAATGATTGTGTATCCAGCGGCTGAAAATAAATAAATGAAACGAAGATTAATAAAAAAATAAAGTGAAATATACATGTACATCAAGATGCCTGGGACTGACATACGTGCTATCTGGAGAAATCAAAGTGATGCGCCTTTTACCTTTAACAGACATACAATCGCCGCAACTATTCTCTCTCTCTTGGGCTGTACCGCGAGGTATTGAGAATTGAGAGCACAGTATGCAGTGTGCGCTCGTCTCTGTACCACTGTCTTTTTACTCCACATCCACTACTTATTCTCAGTCTCAGTCTGAGGACTGGATCAGATGCTGGACTTGGCCGAGATATTTTTCAAACGGATCACGGAGCACAGCGGCGCCTACGCACGGCGTGCATAAAATCCCCCCCAAGGCAAACGATACGAATCAGTTTGCGTCCAAACTGTCCTTGTCTTGTCTTATATGCGACCGTCGACAGATACGCGATTCTATACACTGTGCTACATACTCTTCACCAACTTATTCTGCTACTTGCGTATGTATGCACTCGGGGATTTTTATTTTCCGGTGGACACGCGACGAGATTTATCTCCCTATCTATATATATATATCTTTTATAAATAATATACAAGTATTGGCTGGTTATTAAAGAATTTATTGTCGATTAAAAAAATATTTTTTAATTTAAAACTAATAAATTTAATTAATTTACTTTTTTAAAGCCTTGGAAGGTACACGCGAGAGCTTGATAATTATTTAAAAATTTTTACTGCTGATAGAGGATCCTCGGGTAATGAAGCAATGAGAATCGGCACATACTTTTATATATAGACGAGTGATGTGAGCCAGTAAGAGGGAGAGAGAGAGTGTGAATAACAATTTTAGTTACAGCGTGACCATCCACGGATAAAGTGATTTCAGGCGTCGTAAGATTAGCGAGGTGAATTCACGCAATGCAATGCGTGAAGGAGTATGTAATAGTGGTAGTTTATGGTGCAGGTTGAGCTGAGGTGAGCTGGAGATGTATAGTAGTGGAAGCGCTGTAGGTGAAGTAGTTGAGCAAGGGGTGAAGTTGAGGTAGAGGAGTTGAGCTGTTGAGGATTGTGGAGGTTAAATTTTTAATGCCAGCGAGGAGATGTAATGGTGTAAGCCGATGGAGGAGGAGAAGGAAGAGATCGAGTAAGCGCGAAAGGAAATTTTCTTTGAGAGACGCGCGTCAGGCCGACGAGGTGTACACTTATCGCCGAGCCGCAGAGACGCCAAACTACTATTATTAAAGTACGATAAAGTTATGTTCTATATATGCTGGTAATCTAACAACAAATCTATCTATATATGTGTATATGTTTATATGTACATGTATGTATGGTGTTAAAGAGAAAATAGAATCGTATGTAATGTAACAGATTTTACTACAAAGTTATAAAAGATAAAAAATCATGAACGTGAAATAATCCAAGCAATTTCCTCAACTAATTCGTAATATATATGAAAGTATATGATGATATAACAGAACAAAAACCAGGAAATCTATTTGAATGTTTTTAAATTTATAAATAAATGAGAAAATTGAAGAAGCATCAAGATTTTATTTCATGCAAAAAAAAAGTATTTTAAGTCTGGGTTTTCATTGATTCCGAAATTTTTTAGCATCGAAAAAAATTGTTATTTTTTTTTTTTATATAATACACTGTGAAAAATCGGGAGTAACTACGGATTTTATTTAAATTCGATTCGGAGTTTAAATTTTGAAATAAACTCTCTTCGGAGTAAATTTCATTCCGAGGAAAATAAATATACATTCATACACTCCGCACTCACTCGAAATTTACTCCGGATTTAATTCGCGTTCACTCCGCAATTTTTTTACAGTGCAAGAAAATTTGGTATTTACTTTTGTTCATTGAGATTTTTTTTTAAATTTGCTAGTGTTTAATGTTTGTCAAATAATTTATAATGTGAACTAACATTTACAAAAAAATTTGTGTGCTCCAATTTAAAAAA
This sequence comes from Microplitis deprimator, assembly GCA_964016945.1. Classification (NCBI taxonomy): domain Eukaryota; kingdom Metazoa; phylum Arthropoda; class Insecta; order Hymenoptera; family Braconidae; genus Microplitis; species Microplitis deprimator. The sequence goes on along the minus strand of OZ024709.1, from coordinate 21,282,603 downwards.
ATAAAATTTTTTTCATTTCTCACCAAATTTGCTCAGTACTTGATTTTTTTTTTCATTACCTGACCTACTAGACAATTTCCGTGAAAAAAAGAGTCAATAGTGATTTCCAATACTCTAAAAAAATAAAAAAATCAATTGAGACCAGATTTTCCTATTCTCGTAACCGTTATATTATACAGTTATTGCTAATTTAATATTTACGAGCAAGAAGAAATTGAAACTATGAAAATTTTTTTTTATCAAGTAAATAAATGAAAAATAAAAAGTCAGCGTAAATCCAACCGCCCATTTTGTCTCTACCCAAGCATAATAAATAATTTATTTATGTACATAAATAAATACAAAGCATTAAAATTTTCGAATTATCAATACAGAGTAATGTGTATTTATTAAATAAATCACAGAGCTCAACAAAAGACGCGTGTAACACATCTAGAGATATACATAGAATGAAATATAAATTTATAACCCACACGCAATCTTTAGGACGCGCGACACGATACGATAAATGTTGAGTATAACCCAAGGCAAAGACATTTGTGGCTTGCAACAATTCTTCGCCTGCCCGCCAGCCTGTTAAACTATATACTGCACACACACATACATATTATACACATATATAAAAATACACACCGGATCGAATGGGCGACAGTCGGCAATTTGCTCGCGTTTGATCGCCCGAACACCATATTAATCCTCTCGCGCTTTCCTCTTGTACTCTGCCCTCAACAATTCGCTCATACACTCGCTTTTTATTTATTCTTTGAAAATTTTATCACCCGACATTCTCGACGCTTTACTCTTGTCCCCATCATTACTTATATTATCACCATTATCCTCATATCAATTAACATTTTTTTTATCCTTAATTATTTTTACGTAAAAGTATAATGAATTTTACTGTTCACTATAAATACCCCGCAATATAATGACCCAAATTATGCACTCATTCAATAATTATATTGGCTTAATTATACTGTAAAAAATTTTCAGTGAACGAGGATTAATTTCGGAGTAAGGGCCCAGCAGATCATTTTTTTATTTATTTAATCCCCTGGTAGTGGAATTTACCCTGAGAGGATTTAAATAAAGTCCACATTACTCTTAAATCATTGGGTTGAAAAAAAACTCCCTATTTACTCCGTATGAAGGATAATTTTTTTTTTAACTACGGGATTCCGAGTGACGGTGGAAATTCGGATTTAAATAAAATAAATATTCATTCCTAATTCGCGGATTAAATCCGGAGTAAATACGGAGCGGATTACTGTTTATTTATTTAATTATCTAAGAGTAAAATTAAATCCGAAGGGGAGTTTATTTTAAGATCAAAAATCCGAATCAGATTAAATGCGGATTTAAATAAAATCCTCCCTATTTACTTTATATTCGGAGTAATTTTTTTAAAAATCCCGAAACTGGCTTTGAATAAAATCCGTACTCACTCCCGATTTTTTACAGTTTATACCAAATCAGTAATTGAACAAATTGATGATAAAAAAAATTGATAGAAATTTTTTATTATTTTTACTCCGTAGAATAAATAAATAATTGGTTTTTCGAAGACTCACAGGAGTCCATTTCAGGTGGAATATATAAGACATGTATATATAAAAATACTACTATCAATAATAAGGATAGAATAATAGTAATATAGTAGCTCATTACGGTTATGGATATAAGTTTTATTATTCCCCTGATAAATATGACGATAATGGTCATTATTAGAGTGTAGCCGAGGAACACGGCAAGTGATTTACAATTAGCTGAGTGTATTATGGATTATGGATGTTACTAAACACGGATATAACATGTTGTATGTAAAAAATAGTTGAATGCCCATAATTATGTGACAGGACAAGAGATATTTCAACTAGAGTGGTGTAGCGACTAGACAAGGCTGGTATTTGTTTGTGCACTAGCTAGTACTCCTGTACTAGTTATAGTATACGACTAGTAGTATAGTAGATAGTAGTGAGGTCTTGGTGGTCGCGAGGGAATTCCGCTTGTCAACTGTTAGCATAGAAAGAAGATCAACTCGACGTGTTTGCGTGATACCTGTCAAGATATACGCACTAAGTTGTGAAACCGGCTTTAATAAATGTCACGGTCCATTTTTTATTTTTTATTTACTTTTTTTTCTGTTACATTCAGACAGATATAGCATGTAAATGGAAATCACCAATGTCCTAATAAATTATCATTATTCTTATTTATTATTATTATTATTATTATTATTATTATTATTATTATTATTATTATTATTATTTTATTATTAACTGTCTTACACATTTGATTGATGGGATTTATAATTTATTTTGTGATTTATTGGAAATTATATTTAATTTATATAATAGACGGGGTTAACATGGCCAGTAAATTTTTATAAAAATAAATTCAATTTTCAGTAAAAATTTATTTATTTATATTTTAAATATATGCAATATATATTTGAAGTATTTTAGCATTTGTATTATAAGAATAAAAATTTTTTTCGCAGACCCATTTTGCCCGATATGAGTTCTCTCAATGACTGTATCGTAAAATAAAAGAAAAAAAATGACACTAATTAGAATCATTATCCTAACAAACTATAGTATCCACAAAAAAACATAATCAATAAAATTATCTAGAGTCATTGCGCGGATTAATTTTAGCAAATAAATAATAAGACTCATAAATCATAAATAATTATAATACGTGGGCAATTCGCTCGAGCCCCAATAAATAACTGAATGAAAGACATAAGTGACCTCGTATTGAAAAATAGTAGGTCGGTGGCTACACCTCAGCAGCAACAAACTGACGAAGAAGGATGCGGTTTTCGATATATATATGTACATATATATATACATATATATGCTTGGTATCGAGCACCGTCTCTATACCCTCCTTAGCTCATCCGACTTGCACTCGTCCGAGCAACCACCGCACGACGTCCAATTTATTTTACCCAAGGTCGATTTCATGAGCTCGTTTCTCAGCTCTTGCTCGATCACTGCTCCTGCTTCCAGCACATGCCCAATGCAGCCAGCCGAGTTAAATTTAATTACACAACCAGTAAAATCAAGTACACATAGATTAATTAACAAAAAGATATCGAGACTCAGGCCATCCCGACAGGGATATTGGTAAAAAAAAAAAGCAAACGGCAATAGCAGTACCAATACCAATACCAATACCAATAATAATAAATATATCTGGGAATGAGTGATAAAGACTTGTCTTTAAGTCGATGGGTTAAATAAAAATCTGTATGAATAAGAAGCTTCGTAATAAATAAACCGCTCGGGCAATCGTTCTTCCCTATCGCAATTCCATCTTCATGTCTTCTCTAACATGCAAACGCTGCAAACACCGGGTCCTTTATCTTGTGGAAGCCAGAATGGGGCACCGAGGAGTCCTTCTGGAGAGAAAATGAATACAACGTCAAGGACACGATTAAAGTGGCCTTGGGTCTAAATTACACACGAGATTTAACTTATTTCTTACACATCTACACTCGGACACGCCTGATATGCACTCGAGACTTGAGACTCGAGACACAGACACGGACACGGGACTCGGGACCAGGGACCGGGACTAGGACACAATTAATAGTCCGTGTTTTGTTTTTAATTATTTTTTTTCCCCATAAAAAACATGTCAAACAAAAATCTACGAGACTGATAAATCACCGAAGGATAAATGCTGCGGCTTTTTACCTCAAAGCCGGAGAATGCTACTTGAGATAACCAATAGCTGGTTTTTGTCGTTGGTTTTTTTTAAAATAAAATAAACGCCGCGATGCGCTCAACTGGGGGCACTATTATTTTTGGCGAGTCTAAGAGTTCTTGGGAGGTAGACGAGAGAGTTATGGATCATAACTCGAGAACGTAAACTATTATGTGGAGGTATAGTATACCAAGAGGTTAAGGCACAAATAATGAGCGTTACTGTTTGTGTATAAATGTATGTATGTATATATATATGTATATGTTTATTGCGCGTATAGCATTTTTACAAGTGCTAAGTTTGATCAGTCAACCTCGCGAGGCTATGGCGCGTGACTTAATCTTGCTGTTCTGACATACATGACAGACCGGACATAATTCTCGGCAGTGACAAATGATTCCCAGAAAGATCGATCCGTTAAAATATTTTTTTGTTTATGCCTCAGACGCAAATAAAATAAATTAAATGAAAAAATTGTTTGCTCGGAAGAAAAAAGTCCGAAGCAATTGATCACAACTTGATAAGTTCATTTTAATTGACGTTTCGCTGGGTAATGAACCGAAGAAATATTTTTAAAATATTCATTTGTGGGACTTAAGTATTTGTGTTGCTGAAGTATAAGTCTCTGTATTAAAAAAATTTCTTAAACTTTGAGAAAAAAATTATTTTTTATTTTTTGCTCAGACGCAAAAGAAAAAATTAAAAACTCGAGGGTAATTTTAGAATGTGATTGAGATCGTTGTCGAAGCCTCGAAGATCTCAAAGTAATTTTTTTGACATCCAGACATTTCTTGTCCAGAAATGATGGCCGAAATGTAAAGAACAGAGACGGGTAGGATTGAACTTCCAGCATCCGTCCATCCATCGGATTGTGCAGCTAGATAACGTGCAGGTGGGCGGCATTCCCACAAACAAAATAATCCGAGCCGTAAAACTCAGGGTTTCTTCTGTAGCCTGGCAGCAAAAAGCATAAATTTGAATACCGAGTTATGAGATAGTTAGAAAAGTTTAAATTGAGTCAATAGTTAGTAGATTTACGCCCGTGAAGTCTCTGCCCGATGCACAAACTATTAATTCCACTCGGACTAAAGCATCCGGTGCATTCCGCACTAATTGCAAGGCGCAAGACCGTGGCCGGCGACTACTCAGGGAACTAAATTTACATAGCGGGTCTTGTCCTCGTCCTCGCTGTCCTCTTGCTCTTACAGTAGTCCGTATTGCTCTGGACTCTCTACCGTAAAAGTTAAGTGTCTTCTCTGAACTCGGCGATTCGCGGGCAACAACCACCGTACCCTCGGGTTTATTTTCATCATTTTTTTCCTTATTCGCTACTTTGTAGCACTCGACTCTCGATCCTCGATACTATATTTATACGCTTACGGTCAATTTCTCAGGAGTCAAAGTTTCATTGCAACTATTTCTTCGTAAAACTATATAACTGAATAAATTTTATTAAACTACACATTTTTCTTCAACTTACCATTATATTAAATTACTACTTCTTCAAATCACTTCTCTTGTGTTATATAGAAGCGACCGAATTTAACGAAAATTACTTTCTTTTTTTTTCAGTAAAAAATATTTACTGCATATGTCTAGATGGACAAGTTAGATACCCAGAGCAAATCAGGTTCTACATAAAAAAAAAAAAAAAAAAAAAAAAAAAAATTTGACTGAAAGTAAATATTCTTGGTTTTAAAAAATTTTTTTGAAAACCTCATTTTTCTTGGATGAAGTACATGAAAATCTTCTCTGATCTAGACAAATTCTCTTGGGTCAAGAAAATCTTTACTTGGTTCCCGAAAACGTTTGTCTTCAAAAATATTTTCGTGACTTGATATCCTTTTTTTCTGGAAAATTTTAATTGTCAATTTTTTCGAGTAATTTAATTATTTTAATTTAGTTTGAATTACAATTCGAATTACGGAAAAATTCAATAATTTTTTTTTTTGGGTTTTGATACTTTGTCCCGTGAGTATGACTTGCGCATCTCACATTATGTATATATTTAGTCACAGTGAATTATTTTATGGAAAGTTTAATGATGTATAATTTTATAGTCAGAAAATGTAAAAAAAAAATTTTAACATGAAAGCAAATTTTTTTTCAATTTTATTTTACGGAAAAAAAAATTTAATGATAATTTGATAGTTTAGTGTTATTTATTATAGATAATATGGAGGTAATATCGTTAAGGGATTTTTAAAAAAATATAACTACATAGATGTGTCGGAACCTTTTAGCTCAATCAAATGTGCGGTATTACGATTGATGCTTACGATCGCTTAGAAGTTCTCATGATCGTGTCTTGGTTTCACTCTCACTCAAACACCACCTGTATCAATCCATGCATGTATACTACCAAGTATACCCATATAAATCGTTCTCGATAGTGTAGAGTGTAGTAATCATACGAAATTAGCCAAAATTAGATACTACGTCACAATTCGTTTGCCTTTTAATCAGCAACTACCGCTCCGGTACTTCTGAGCCTCTTCTATCCGAATATCTTCGCTCTCACTTCAAGTAGGTACAGATATTACACTTTTATTTTTTATTTTCATTTAAAAACTTTTTTTCAAGTAAACTTTTTTTGTCTCTTCAGACTTTAGCTCGCGCAGATTTTTGATTATGAATTTATTAATAGGATGAATAATATTTAATGAAGACATTAATTCCCTTATGAACTGGGAATAATAAATATTCGAGTGACACTGGTAAACCGTGGGGTGCAAGAATTCTCCTGGAGAAAGCAGAATGAAAAACGAACCACATGGCTGTGTAGATATATGTATGTATATATACATATATAAAGACTGATTCCAGAAAATAAGATAAATGAGTTAACAAATAAATAAATGTGCTGATCGTTCAGATTAAATAACTCGATGATGTTGCTGTGAAATAATTCGATGATTAACGGCTCCTTAAAATTTTATTATTCAAAAAAACATATTTAGAGTTTCAAGATTTATTATTTTGTAAATTGCGGTGACTATCTATGAAAGTGAGGATTTATTTATTTAAGCCTTTCAAAATTTGTCTGTGCTGCTGTACTAACACTGCTCTGAATAAAACAGGAAGTGAATTCGGAATGATTACGGATTTCATTTGAATAAATAAACTGTCATCCGCTTCGCAGTCACTTCGAATTCACTCTAGACTGAATCTGGAAATCTGACTAATTTGATAATTCTGATAATGCAACTTTTTCAAAATTTTGCTACCATTTGACTAGAAAAAAGTCTTCGATAGTGCACACAATTTTTGTCGAATTTTTATGAAATTTCTCAACTTTTAATCATCTTGTAAATTTTAAAAAATTTTCAAATAATTTAAAATTTTACTTCCATAACTTATCTCTCTTAAAATTTTTTAATGAACCGACATTGCCTAATTCTGTAAGAACTAAATTAGAGATGATAAAAGAAACTATAATTTAATTTATTAAATTTTGTATTTTATTATAATTTCGACAGATTTTACAGAAGTTCAAAATTAAGAAATTTTTTTTCCGTCAATTCTGACTGCCAGATGTCACTTTATTTAAATAAATTAAATAAATTCCAGAATTAACACAGTAATAAAATTTTTAGTTTCACCAAATAATTACTCCTTAATTACAAACTCAATTAATATTATTATTTTATTACATGAATATTTTAATTTTGCTCTAATAAGTGTAACGTTTAATTTTTTTCTCTTACACCCATAAAAATTTATCTCAATAATTTATCGTACTGGTCAAAGTTAACTAAAAGCGAAAAGTAATGAAGAAATTTAATTTAAGTCATAATAAATCATAAATCATTTCTACGCTCCATGATACCCACTTTTACTGGTGTTTAAAAATAAAAACCAGCCTAAAACAATTAATGAATGATTGACATGTCAATTATTTTCTATCCACCAGCCGGTCAGGCCAAAAAAAAAAGATAATAGCAAAGTAAAAAGTATGACTCGAAAAAATTAATATTATGAAAGTGTTGTCATAAAAAAATTAGTAATAGTCTTGAGCACGCACATCCAACAGTCACTGCATCATCAATTGACTTGTCTCGGTCATTGACATTCACAATGTCATTGACACTGTATGTATATAATCTAACATACTTTATATATATATATATATATATACATACATTTAAATATTTTTACCTTCAGATCCCATTAAATGGATACATAAATATTTTATCAATAGTAAAATTTACTGTTGGCAAATTATAAGGACAATTATACCGACTAGTTAATTTGTGGTAACCGTGTCACATACAGAGCTATAGATTAATAAAGTATTTGATTGCTCATAATGGAGAACAATTATGACATCTAGAGTCGCTCGATCCATATTACATGTGTGTTTATGAACGAGGACTAAACTTCCTTGGCTGTAGCTCCCGATCCATATCCACGTTTATTCGTCTCTTAATCTCCACTCAGTAGAGAGTGTGTAGTTACGATGGAACTGGTTCTCAGCCTCGACATATGGGTAAGTGTATGATATAGATAGGATACTACATACGCAGGAATTAAATCCTAGAATGAGGACTAATTAAATGACCGCCCGATCTTTTAGCGCTGATTTAAAAGTATCTCTAACGGAGGAGAAAATAAATAGAAGAAATTTAATGCCATTTGTGGTTTATGTTGATTGGGTTCAATGGAAATTTAATTATTGGTGGTTAAAAAAATTTTTTAGCACGCGAGAAAATCGTAATTATTATGGGAACTCTTTTTTTTTGGCGGAAGATGTCGATGTCAAATCAAAGGTATAAATATTGATAAGAGGGTTTTAGAAATTACTTTTTGACAAAATGGGGTAGCCATAAAATTTAGGGAAATTTTTTTCCTTTACTTGTATGTGCCAGTGATATTATAGAAGTTTTCTGTGAAACTCCTAGAGTCACCCGAGAGTCACCCGAGAGAAAACTTAGGGAATAATTTTGTTTTCCAACACAGAGTCCCAAGTACCAATTGTTTATGTATTGAGTGTGCATTTTCTGTTGAAACTTCAGACGAAGACTTTTGACATGGCGCTAACACATAGAAGTGATGGAAAATAATTTTTTTTTCCAACAGCGAGCCCTGAGTCCCGATTGTTTACGTATCTCAAGGAGCTCGAAAACAGCTGGTTGTTTTAGGGCTTACCCGCAGGGTCAACCGATAGACAGATTTTCTTTATTCATTAAATCTGGGACATGACAAATTGCTTGAAAATAATTTAAAAATGATAAATTATGATTTCGGGCCATTTTGAAAAAAAAAAGAAGTAATCATTAGGGTACCCTATTTTCCCACCATTGCCATTCTAAATATTGATAACGCATAATTATAAATAATAAAAGTTTAATAATAGATAAATTTATAAATAAATCCACTCGGATCGTGATCATCAGAAGATTTAACGAGTTTTGTTAAGTGCACGATGACATTTTATGAGTATTTATTATGTCGTACGTGAATTATTGGAAACTATCATTTGCATTGCTACTGACAAATACAGTAGGTAGATAAATATTTTATACGTATATAAATAGTAAATATTATTTACATGAGTGTGTGTATAAGCGAGTGTGAAGTCGAATAGAAATAGGAATGGCATTTCCGTGCAGATGTAACTCCTAGTCGGCGTGTACGGTCTCTCACCACAAACGCGTAGTAAATCGAATGATCTGTAGCAGTTGGAATCACAAGGAAAGGTGGCATCCCATGAGCAGTAAAACGAAATAAAAAAGATAAGAGTGGTGCGCATCGAGGCGATGCCATGTGGTGGAGGGTAACGTACATTACATTCGCGCGTTCCATCTCAATTTTTCACAGTCGCTTAAAGCACGCCATATACGGCGACACGTCTTAGGTACCGTCGGCACTACACATTTTACACATATGTCTGTGTACCATATACATATATATGATAGTAGAACGGAAAAGTTTTGTTGAGGTAAAGGAAAGAGAAAGGATGAGAGATAAATCTTCACACCTCAAGCGCCACTTATTTCGATTCCTTTAACTTTTTATTTCTATCCTTCACTTATTCCTTCCCGTTTATTTTCTTCTCCACTAGACCAATGGATCGCCAGAGATTCAAAAAATTTAAGCCTCAACCAAAGTGGCAGCTTTTCCTCTGCAATTCGATCGGGAAAATTATTTGAGACTGAGGGCCATTTTGTCGTTAATTCATAAAATTTCAGGGCACAAAAAATTTTTTTAGTGATATAGACAATCGGGGTAAATCGGATCTCGTAAAAAACGATCCTGATATTAGCAGACAATTGATAATTATTGGATTTTTTTTATTCAACGAATTAATTATAAAAAAAAAAAAAAAAAAAAAAACTAAAATTATGCACATGTAGAAAATTATAAAAACCATAAGTGCAATTTTTTCAAATATTTTTTTTTTCCATAATTTGTCGTTTTTTAAAAAATCTAAAAATTATTAGACGTCGGCTAACTTTAGTATCATCTTTAAAAATTGGATAGAAAAAAAAATTTTTTATTAAAATTAAAAACCCGGTAAAAAATTTGGTAAAATGAATTCTTGGAAAAATTATGATTTGCTCCAGTCGTTTGTATTTTTTATAAATAAAATCCAAGAGTTAAAATGATTTTTCTGGGTCGTAAACGCTGTTATTTTTGAGTTATTATTTGAGTTTTTTTGATAAAGTGATTCAATTCACCATCTCGACATGATATATTTTTATCGGTATTTAACTTTTGACTTTCGCAGCCCAGGATAATCTGTAATTTGATGTACGACTTGTATAAATAATATACGAGGACATTTTCGAATATAAAGCGTGTTAATTTAGTAAATATATAAATTTGTTATGCTAAATTGTCGAGCTAAATAAAATAGCACCCTGTCAGTGTGTAAAAAAATAAGTTACAATAATAAAAGGTGACTTATAATTCAAAAGGTCCGAGCGGACAAATTACGTCTCACGCGGCGAATGCGCCGGTCGTATTGAATTGAACTCCAGCAGCGCCTTGCAGCATCACCGGTATAAAACGTCTAGTATCCACTTGACGAGGATTACTATCTTCATTTGCGGCGACTTGTTGAGAAGAACGATTGCACTGACGTTTCCTCTCGTTAGTTATTTTCAGTCCGTCACAATCCTGTCGACGGGTCATCTTCTCACACTCACACACTCTTTAGTTCGTGTCGATTCAATCCACCGCATGCTAGACTCCAACTCACACGTCATAAAAATGAAAGTCCGCAAAAAAAGCTCCATATATCTCGATCAGGGAGACTAAAAAATATCGAATCGTACATAAGTACGATACCAGTAACTCTTTCTCAAGAAATAAATATCAAGAAGAAGTGATTGGAATAAATTTTTTAGTGTATCATCATATATAGACTACTCGTTTGGTGTTTGTTTATTCTCAGTAGAGTGCCGAGATGATCACTGCTGCCTCGGCTACAGGAGTTACTCTTTACTCTTTACCATCATCTCAAACTAAACAAACATACACAATAATGCACTGGAGATACATATAAATTTTTTGCAGGGCCCAGATCCGAGGAGTTATGGGTAAACCTCCAGTGTTATTTCTAACGAAAGAAACATAAAGGCGTAGGAATAAAGAAAAAACAAAAAGAAAGACGATGCTTGGTGAAATAATGACTGGCTTCGCCGGCCAGTTGCTCGACACAACAAGGATCGTTGTTACGCAACAAAAAGAGAAAGATGTTGATGTTGAAGTCGAGCATCATCAGTATGAGCATCAGCAGTCGCTGTTGCAGAGAACGAACTCACTCACTCTTACTCTCACTCTCACTCTCTGTTTGTTTAGTGAATCCAACTTTGAGAGTAAGACTGGACAGAGGAACAATCAAGGGCTCGGATGTGCTTTAGTCCAGACAAGAGCCCGCGGGCGGTGTGCTTACACGCGATCACAGAGCTACAGCTACATGCCCGGCATACAAATTGAATTGGATACATAACATAAGAGAGTATCGGTACATGCTCGGTACTTGCTATCTGCTCTGCGGTCCCGGTATCTGATATTGGCCCTCTCTTCCCATCCCACCCCACCCCTTTGTACCTTTTATGGAATTATACTGTCGTTTGTTGGCTGGAGAACTCGCGCTCACTTTGCTGAGTACGACTCGTGCTCGATACTCGATTATCATTTCTTTGTCTTCCTCAGCACATTATTGTAATAATACCGATAATAACAATATTAAGGATAAATTTCTGGTGGTTTAATTTTTGTCCGGGCATCCACGTCCTTATCTCTTACACCGCAACTGGTAAATTGTTTTCAGCAATTCGCGTTAATTAAATTCTTGCTTTAATATTTCTCACACTCAAGTGATACTGGGAAATCTAGAGTGAGAATGAGCTGGTTCCGGGAACTGGGAAAACAGTTTAAGAAAATAAACTCCGAGATACTTTTTCCCATGCGAGAAAATTTTTATTTACTTTTTACCATAGACTTACTGAGCACTTCGCACCTAGTGTAATGTACAGCCGGTGGTAGAAGATGGCGAAGATGCTTTTTATTGATACCACTGGGAGCAAGAGGGTTGTAAAAATAAAGGAGCAATAAGGAAATAAAAGTAAAAAGTTAAAAATAAAGGAAGAGTAAAATTAAGGTGGACGTCAATTGCAATGTGGCAGTTGCAGTGGCAGCTCAGGCGGTGGCGGCAACATTTAATCGACATCACCAGTCCAGAGGACGGAGTTTGCTGGCGAGTTGAGGATTGAGTAGGATACCCAGCTGCATCATTATATTTATTCCAGCAATGGGTGCATGCGTGTGTGCTGGTTAACGTTTGCGCGTAGACCGGTAGTCTACGGAATTGGCGGTATGCCTTTAGCATCATGAATCTTCCGGTTAAATGATAGTGTCTTGCCTGGAAATACTAAAATCAAAATGCTCTAGTATTACATTATAGTCTCAACTCCGAGGAATTTCATTTCTTGTTAGACAGGGTTTTAAAATACCCAGTTATACTTTGTCCGAATGCTATTAAACGATGGGTGGGTTGGATTAAACTTTTTTGTCTTGAGATAAAAATAGCTGGGACGTTACTGCGATGCACCACCACCAGTCAGATGGAGGCTTCGTGGCAAGCGGATACCGGCCTGTTCTGGATGAGCTATTAACACATTTTATTTTGATGATTTTAATAGCCAGGTTGCTTGGCACATGTCGACAGAGCTGGAACACTGCTGGTAGATTAAATACAGGTGTGGATCCTTGAATACGTCTTGTGCTACAAGTTCATCGTCGAGATGTGTTTAACAACTATTGCTCGGTATCATGATCACAAATGTATATATTTATGTTTACATGTATATGTGGATGTATATGTACACATATGTGGGGATGGACGTGTGCATGTGAGTGTTACTCTCTGATATAAAATCCATGGCAGTCTTGGCCTCGGGACTATCGTTGAAATATGCAAATTTGCAGATGAAGCTGGAGTGGAATTCTTTAAAAGCTTGATCATGAATTACCGTTGAACCATGAAATATTTGTTGTCTTATAAATATTACCATACCACTTATAACTCGTAATTTTTTATACAATAACTTGTTATTTTTCATTTTTTTTTCATTGTACTCAATTCTTTATGATTGCCATGAAAACGCTTGATGACGGTTACAATCAATAAAAAATTTAACCGGCAGATTGCACGATCGTAAAGAGGATTTTCATTTGAATTATTGACTATCGGATTCTCACGTGATTACGAGTGATATAGGAATAGTTTGGCAAAGGAGAGGGGAATTAATGGTAACACAATATATTTTTATTTATGAGGCACTGGAATATTATACAGAGTACACTCACCATAATTATCATTGATGGTAGTTATTAGTAATAAAAATATAGTGTCAAAAATTGTGAATTCGGACTTTATTAATATCCGAATTCACTTCATCACTCGGAGTTTCGGAATTTTTTAAAAAAATCACTCCGCATAGAAGTTAATAGGGAGTTTGTCTTTTTAGCAGAGGGGTCTGGATTTTTTTTCAATCAGCGTTCACTCCGGATTTAATCTGCGTTCACTCCGCAAATTTTTTACAGCGTAACTAGACATAAATTTTTTTATCAAGGAGACTGCAATCCAATGGAATGAAAAAAAATTTTGTACCCGTCTCATTTTACCCCTGTTTTTCCATGAGTATACAAAAATATATACCGGAAATTAAAATTTTTTTAGAAAATTATTTTCAACATTCCCAGAATTTTTGATTTTTCAAAATTGCGCTGATTTGAAGTCACTCTGAATAACAAAAAAAAAAAAAAAAAAAAAAACAAAATGAACTATTGTGGCACGTAATTGTTTAATTGAGTGGTATCAATACCGTCATGTCTCGTCAGCTATTCTATACACAGAGTAAACAGAGCATTAAATCAGAATGTATGACGCCGATTATTTATACTATCGTGCAAGAAACGATGAGCGATCTAATCTCGGACAATGTCCGAGATAAACCTGTCATGCGTTATATAGATCGGCTAAAATAAAACATACAGAGCAGCGGATGATGTAATACTTATTAGACACACGTACGCACATTTGTTTCGCGCCGGATTGCATGACTATCAACTCGAGTAGTAATACAAGCGAGTAAAAAAAAAATACCAGAAATAATCCGGAGATTAAACATAAAAATGACAGATTTATCCCCTTATTCACATTCACTCTCTACTCTCTCAATACCACACTTTAAGACATCATTATTTATCAAGTAAATAAAATAAAAAAAAAAGCATAAACGCTTGGTCCGAGAGGAATAACAGCTGAATGGCTTAAGAGCATTCGGATGGTGAATAAAAGTGACATGACGCGTTGGTGGTGCGATTAACTCGGCAATCTTGAGCCTCAGTAGCCTCAGCAGCCGAGAAATCCCTTTGGCATTCGCTGGAATGGAGGATCCTGGTGTGGGTTCCACTTAGGATCAAAGGGAGACGCGATTAAAACGCAAGTAGCCGACATGCGCGTCCTCAGTCTTAGCTCTCGTACTTTCCTCCTGTATGGTAGGAACAAATTTATTGGCATGCTCGTGTACATCGAAATTGAAGGTTAATAAAACAAAAACAAGGAAATTAAATAAAGAACTGAAGTACAACTGCAATGCAACAGTCGCAATAACGACAAGAACAGCTGTAGGAATAAGAAAAAAAAAAAAAAAAAAAACGGTACGTACATCCTACGGCAAAACACGATCAGAGACAACAAATAAAAGTAACTTCTTCACGAGAGGACGATCGTGATAGATGGATTCGCTGGCAGGCATATGCCCGGTGATCGCGACCGCTGGAAAACCGGAGTAAGAGTCTTAGTCTTAGTTTCAGTCTTAGTTCGTTGTAGTGGTGAAGAAGCCTTTGGCTCCGCGGTCCCCGGCTGTGTCTACTCTACTAGGACATTGTGCAGTCTATAGTCCGTAGTCTACATAGCGAGCCAGTGATGTGGATGGATTTATCGCCTGAGAGTATTTCTTACGTACACTCTTTTGCTAATACACTTTGTAAGAGCAAGAAACCCTTGTTGCGTATAATTAAATTTATTGATACACAATTGCTGCAAAAAATATTTTTTCGACCGAGTAATGGAACACATAAGACCACTGTCCAGTTTAAAGCTTTGACAGAACGCGTATGGTCTTATAAATATGAAACTATTATCATTTTCTAACTTTCAATTCCACAAGAAATAGTTTTAGGAATTTCCTCAACTAAATTTCCTAAAAAATTTGAGAAATTTCGGAGTGATGTGGATTTTATTTAAATCCGCATTCACTCCGAATCGAAGTTTTAATTTTAAAATAAACTCTCCTTCGATGTGAATTTCACTCCAAGAGGATTGAATAAATAGACAGTCATTTGCTCTGCATTCACTCCGGATTTACTCAGCGTTTACTCCGCTAATTTTTTTGCAGGGTATAAATTAACTTCGTCACTTATTCTCAGTGTGAACGTTACGGAACACTTAGTTGATCAGCAAAGTACATTAGAAAATTAATTTTTCCTCGGAACTGCTAAAGGCCTTCCATAAAACGTTTCGAGCAGAAAAACGCATTAACAAAAAAAACTATATTGAAAGACGCTATTCCCTTTTATCACGATTTAATTCACAAACTTTCAAAGTATTAAACTTTTTGTCTAAGAAATGAAATATTTTGCTGAGTGGATTGTGCTAAGACTTATCCTTCTGGTGGATTGAAATTCGGGTTAAATTAAACCGCCGGATATATGAAAGAGAAAAGTTGGTTCGAGTGTCGGGTATTATAAGAAAACCCGGATAAAAGTGAAAAGGTTGATATGTTTCTGTTTAATATTTTTTTCCAGCTGTCAAATTGAGAATATTACCCGATTAAGGCTATTTCAGTAGGAAGTCACGTATTATTTTGTAAGAGAGTGCTTGCTATGTGTAATTTGATTCACGTCAAGAAGCGCGTGCGTGTCTTGTCGTGATAATGACATATTTCCTGTATAAATTACAAGTATCGTGTATTTATTTTGGTTATTTATTTTCATTCCATGCATCATTAAGTAGTGTCGTTTGCGTCGCTGAAAAATTATTATCTTTTTTTACATAACTTTAGTCATCATTGAAAGTTACCGTCTATAATTTAGATAAAATTGGCTATTCCAAGTGTCTGTTTGCTAAATAAATATCACGTTCTCCAACTTCTGTTTGCGACAATCGTTGAAAATTTTATAACTTTATATTGTACATGTATATGAATGTGTTGAATCTGGTGATATAAAGTGGCCATAAAATTATACTGGATAAGAGTTACGGCCATTGAGGATCTGGTATTTTTAGCGGCATGTCAAAGATCATATCTGATACAATATAATGTAATATAATATAATATAATATAATACTTCTTCCACTAGTCCGTCTCAATACCTGACGGATACTTTGTTGCTACACAAGATGATTTTATGTCTGCTGAAGAAAGATAGCGGAGGCTAAAGAAGCTTCAGTTTCAGTTTCATCATAACTCTCGGACGTTTTATCTTTCTGCTCGAGAAGAGTCGAGTCGTTAAACCCTAACTTAAATCTTTACTTATCTACTGAAAGAATGAAGCTGCATACTGACGCGAACTTGGTCTTTTTTTATCCGGCTTCCCAGTCTATGATTTGTTTAAATGATTTATTCCGTCTCTTTTATATAGTTTTCATTCTTCAGCAATTTTGTCTTACAATCAGGAAGGTGTAAATTTTGTTACTTTATATACTTTTGACTTTTTTATTAAATGTTTTTCAGAAATGCTGAGTTTTTGTTTTAAACTCTGGTTTTTGTTTGCTGCATTTAAAGTTTTATATTTACTTCCGTATCCGGTACGATTATTATCCTCAATGTTTTTATGGAGATTTATAAAAAATTACTTGTCCTGAGCTAATATAGAACAACCGGTAAATTAGAGTTCGAGAGAGAGAGAGAGATATTGCGGCAGTAAATTAGAGGTTAGAGTCCGCCTGGTTAACGGGAAGTCGGCGGTTCGAATCCAGTATGAGGTAATTTTTTAAACTTTTTATTAAGTTGTGACTTTTATTTATTGTTTGTGATTTTTTTTATTACAATTGACATTTTGCGTAATAAAATTTAGATGCAAATTAACTTTACTCGATAGTTGAAGCGGAAATTAAATGACGATTTTTTTAGTAGAAGTCAGTATCGGGGTGAATAGAAATAAAAATAGTGATAAAAATAATCTGTTATTTTTTATTCTTTTGCAAGTCGACTATATATTTTTTAGTAACTGGAAGATCGTAAATATTCATGTAAGAGTAAAAAAATATCTCACTGGGGAGTCGTTTGTTGATATGTATCTAAACATCAGCCAGCAATGCTGCAAGTAATGTTTTTATTTTTATTTTTATTTTATCAGCTCGGTTGGAAACTCATATGTATGTGGACATGTGTGTTTGATCCTCATTGAAGATCATTCACTCCGCACTTTGCCATCTCGGAGAACCAAAGAAAATACCCAATATCGGCATGTGCACAAGATTCTCATAAATGCTTAAGACTGGCGTTTAAAACCGCGCATACACTCGACACTTGTACTGATATATGTAACTACTGGTGATGACAAAAAAAAATTAACTTGGGTATTTTAAAACTATCGACGTCGTCATCTCTAATACCATAAACGTTCTTACAAAATTTAAATTTTTTAAAAAATAAATGACAATAAATTTAAATACCAGATTCTTCGAGATAAATCTCACCTCCACGTCATATATTTTGATCATTAATCATCACATCGGGAATTTGTTGTGATATTTTGCAATCAGCATGCATATTATTGAGGGTTGTATATATTCTTTTGAAACAAAATTATGTACGAGCATATAAAAGTCTGATGTAGATGTCCAGTGAAGTAATGGATTGCGTCAGGATGTCAAGTTTACCTTGGCGATGAAGGAACATGACCATGGTCATTAATGTGGGACCAAAAGGTGGAAACTGCAAAGGTATTGCAGGAAAATCTCTTTTTGTTGAGTTTTTTTACTATGAAATATCAAAGAAATTAAATAATGTTTTTTTTTTGAAATGTCAATCGTTGGATTTTTTTGCCACAAATAACAAGGGCCCACTTCTAAATGGCTGAATGATTTTTAATCTGTGTAATAAAATTTCAGTCGCAACGCGAGGGTCCCACATGGACCTAAGGCCCAATATTAATTAAAAATTATTAAGAATAATTATTACCACAACTACCAGGGTAAGAAATCTGTGCGTGAACTTCACTGTATGTAATTTCATATTTATATATATTATATATACATGTATAATAAGAAGCTCACACGTAAAAATAACAATAATAATAATAATAGATAAATAAAGTGTATAATTCAAAATAATAATGAGTATAATGAAAAGTAAAAATAATAATAATAATTGTATTATCTGTTATAAATATATTCAACAGGGTGGTCTCGCGTGTCGTACCGTTTAAATTACAATAGCCTTTTTTGCATCAGGCATCACATACTCAGCGAATAAAACCGAGTGAGGTTAAGTTTGTATAAAAGAGGTACGGTACGGTATGTACATGAGATAAAATAAAATAATGTTAAGTAAAGGAGACGTACGTCTCAGCGATCTTAAAGGCAATTACCCATAATATTTTTTCCCAACTCTCTCAAATAATCTCGTATTCATTCTTTTCATTTCATTATCTTCTTTATTCAAAAATCCCCCATTATGCCGCCATAACGATTCAATAAAAACAATACCCGCTCTTTATATATATATATATATATATATATATATATATATCTAATAATGATAATAATAAAAATAAGTATCATGATTAAATTCAATTACTAACAAGTCTTATGTACACTTTAAATATAATAAATTGAAATAAACTTTAACAAACATTGTTATTCTCTTCATAGTTGTCATACTTTACGACTCACGTTTCACTAACGACATATATATGTATATATACATTAAACATAAATATATATATCTATATATTTATATAGTAACTATACTCACGTGCCGATCTCCTTTTGCGAGTAAGTGGAATGCCACGCATCAGCAATTCGTCGGCTTTAACGTTTGTTTTCTCAGTGTAGTGGGAAAACACTGGTTATATATATATGTGTATATATTTAAAAAAAAAAAAATATTTATGTATCCTTGTTTATTCACGCGATATACAATTGCAGCTAAAAAAAAGTCCATACAAAATAAATGTATCTTTAACAGCGGCGGCAAAAAATAAATAATCGGGATTTAAGAAAAAAACACTTGAATTCCAGTGAATAAAAAATTATATATGATTGGTGTGCAGAAATAAGTGAGCATTAATGGCAAAATAATATCTGGGAAAAAAAAAAAATTTCCTCTGCTCGTTCTTACACGATAAATTTTTTTTTCAGACAAAACGATTTTTTGGTTCGCGATTTTTTTAAAACAATTAAAATTTTTAAGCGGGCAAAAAATTTATTTATGAGTTTAACGAATGTTAAAGTGGCCTTTGTTGGTATTACAGCCTCTGTGTGGGCTCTGGGCTCGGTATGTACTTCGTAGCTGCGGTGAGCAAGCGAGAGGAGAAAACGAGGTTAATCCTGATGCTAGAGGATCTCACGGGAAGATGCTGCTGCTAAGAGGAAGAGTCTGAGTACCTTTACTTCTATTCTCTGTAGCCTGGTAATGTGCACTATTCGCATTCCTCTACCGCTAGAGCCTCTGGAGTCTTGAGGTAACAATCTCTGGAGTAAGTATACCTCTATATTTCGCTATTATACAGTTTAAATGATCAGATATTATGCATTGTTTAGATTATTACACATGAATTCGTAACTACTTTGAATATTATGCTGACGTTGTTTTTTTTTTGACAAGACATCTGATACTGTGATAAAAAATAAATAAAAAATGGAAAGCAAGGTTATTTACTTTTGTGTAAATAATTACAGTGTTTGTTCAAGTAAACACATTAATCTTATTGAAAGTAATGATCTATTGTTTCCTCTGTGATCATTATTCATAATGTAATTGTTATTAAAATTTTATATGTTTCTGCGATAAAAGTTTATTCTACAGGAAAATGGATGCAAACATTTTTTTATTGATCAATTTTTTAATAAGACCTCAATGAATAGTCAGTTTGAAATTTTTTTTTTTTTATTATTATAAACTATACTCTGTAATTTCGGAGTGATCTGGATTTCATTGAAATCCGCATTCATTCCAATATTAAAATAAACTTCCTTTCGATGTGAATTTCACTCCGGATTTACTCCGCGTTCACTCCACTAATTTTTTACAGTGTAGGCTTGAAATATTAATAAATATCTGTGGAAATATATTCGATTTTTTTATTTATTTCATAAATTTCAGTATGAATTTAAAAAAAAAAATTTTTTTACAATTTTTTATTGTAAGTAATTTTAAAAAAATATCTCTATTAATAATTTTCACTTCTATATATATATATATATATATATATATATACAGATGTATAAGGCAATGCCCCTGTCATCGTAGTAATGAAAAAAATATATGATAAGTTGTAGTTATTATTGATAATCATGGTCATTAACTGCTTTACGTTACTTCATATATATATATATATATATATATATATATATATATATATATATGCATAGAAGCAAGTTCGTCTACCGTGTCTACACTTTTATTCGCATCTATACGTAGGGCAGCACTCTCACGGCTGGTCGAAGGGTGAAAAGACGAGTGGCGCCTACGGGAAAATGATTAATTCTCTCTACTCGTACCTCCCGGTTACATTAACATTTTAACAGAATATCACGGAAATATTATACCCTACAATGTTACTTAAAACTCTACAACTATTTATTTAAAACGCGTCAAATGTTAATGATTTTATAAACACGATACAAATTAAATATACACACATATCTATCAAACCTAAAGTGTCTATTACGCAGAATGCAAACATTATTTATGCTCTTACGTACGCGAGGCAAAAAGTTTAAAAGCCAACGGATGTGCATACAGAGTATAAATATATACATATGTATGTCTATATGTATGCGGGTGAACGGGAGCTTGTTCGCTCCCGATGCTCCTGCTGGCATGGTACTTTTTTTTTTCCTCTGGATTTTAATTTCATGCTAATCCCATGCTAATTTGCTTCTACCAGCAATTAAGATAGAAAGGACGACGCGTCTTTCTTAATTAAACCTGTACACCACCGACCGTAACGTATCGTATTTAATGAAGTTTAACTCACTTCGTTTTGCCTTTTTATTTGCCTCAATTTTTAGTCCACTAATTTTCACGTTATTACTTTCCATTAGTCTCATCGAGCAGAAAGCAACAAAAAAAAAAGCGCGAAACAACATTTAGACACGAAAGTTATTTTTAGCGACTCCCGTGACACGCAAATTATATCTGGCCGTAAATCGGCCCCAAAAATACAACCAATGAAAATTTAAAGTCACTTTGATTTTTCACTAAATTGAAACCGTTCTTGCGCCACTCGTGAGTCAAATGAGGGTCTACTGTTTCAAATTTTATTCCGAGGCTATTAAATTTTTTAAAATATCTCAATAATTTACCAATTTTTTTGAACTATCGAAAATATTTTCAAAACAGTGATTGTAAAAAATGTCAATTTCTTAATTAGACATTACTTTGACTTAGATTTTTTTGTCATAATAAACTCGGCAATATCGAAATTTTTATCTCAATATATACATGTCAATATACGATTAATACACATCATGGATAATAATAAGAATAATTTTAACTTGACTATGTAATTATTGCAGCCTCAAAATCTAAAAATAACATTTTTTGTTTTGTAAATTACATAAGTCAATTTACAGAGAAACTTGAAAATTTAACAGACTATTCTGTCATTTTTACAAAATTATCTTTTCCATGGGCTTTTATTTTTCACAAAATTAAAGTACTCTGTGTCCTTCACGACATGCAGGGAAAAAAGAACAGACTAGGACTATTCCCCAAGGCTGGCCGATTATCTCACCTCATTACGCAAATAAACCGGCACTAATAGCACAAGAACGTTTATCACATAAATAAACCATAATTATGCGTAACTGCCGTGTAAATTTGTCGGTTTAGTTTGTACATCGGAAATGCATTAGCAAACTGTCGTTTGTTTTGCACACACTCGACTCTTAACTTAAGTCCCAGCTTGTAAATTCCTTATTCGTTTTATTTAACATTACACTCATTCTATATTTAGCACTAATTATATTTTAAAAATATATACAAGAATATTTACATGACAGCCGATTTAAATGTCCATCGATAAAGCTAAATTATTATTTTTATCCGTGCAAACAACCTCAGACCGCTACTTTATTAAACTTTAACTTACTTGATTCATTAATATCGGTAATGAAAATTTCCAGGCAAACGATCTTACATCAGAGATCGCAAGCCTGTTTTACATTTGACGATCAGAGTTAAATCGGCCAACAGCAAAACGTGTACAAATTATGATGATGATAGTTGTAATAAATTTTAAATTCAATAATCTACCAAATCAACTATGGACTAGTCGACTACCTGTCAGTTTTAAGCAAAATGTTATTTATTGTTTATAATTGTAATCATTAAGTACTTTTAAAACTTCGGTTACAATTCAAAAATTATATTGAGCATTTTGTTCATCAATAAAATTATTATTATTATTACAGCAATTAATACCACTATCGTTGTAATTTTTTTCATTGTAATTATTATTAGTGTAAAAAGATAAGTATTTATTTCAGCACCATGAGCACCAGAAAAATCGGGAGACTGGCGATTGTAACAAAACGTGAATGTAACGTTTAAAATCATATAAAATAAAACAGGCGAGTTTTCTCCAACAAGTGGTTATTAAACTGTGAAAAATTTGCGGAGTGAATGCGGATTTAAATAAAATCCGTAATTATTCCGAATTCACTCACGATTTTTTACAGTGTATAAAATAAAACAGACTTAAAACGGGTAGTCGGGGACAAAACTAAACGTACGATAGGGAGATTGAAATTCTAATAAAAATTTCCACTATTTCTCCTAGACCAGGCTTATGACAAATAGTCGGCTGTTTTAGACTATTATACTAAAGTATGAAAATAAATAGCGAGTTATCTCCAACAGCCGATTATTGAAACAGTAAAAAATTTGTGGAGTGAACGCGGACTGAATCCGGAGTGGATGCAGAGCTGATGACTGTGCATTTATTTAATCCCCTTGGAATAAAATTCACTCCCGATTTTTTACAGCCTACCGATCTCATTAGATTACCGATTATTGAAGTCACGTTACACAAATCCTCGTCCTTCATGCCCAATGATATCGGATCCACATACGTGATGTTTCATTACGTAAACTCTGGCATATATCGGGGAGTATTGGGTTGATATACACGTGAGTTGGCGGCACAAAATCGTCGGCCAATTATTATGAAAGCCATCAGGAATGAACGCTGACGGTCAATAAGACTTGACGTTCGGTGTGTCGTGCTTGAGATTTTTATCGCGGAATAAATAAACGACTTTTACGAGTTAAGTGGATGGAATAAGTGCCCGGTCTCATTCTCTTTTTATGTTTTTAAGATTTACTTTATCCGAGGGACAGAGATAACATGCCGTGACTGACTACGTCAATCACTATCATTTAATTATTTATTCATTATAATTATTTTTTTTATTTTGTTCGACGCAGTGTTCAATTGAAATATCAATCAAATCGTGTTATTCCATTATTACTGTTATTATAATTATTATTACGGGACTAAAGCTGAAACAATAGGGCCGGAGGCAAACGCTGGTTTTAATGATAAATTAAAGGCTCGATGGCCAAGTAGTTGGAGGTTGTTTATTTTAAAATGCCGTATTGTAGAATCAAAGAGTGTCCTTCGAGTATTGGAAGACGAGTAAACGTGCACGGAGAATAAGAAAGACCAGTCGCCCAACGCGATCATAAACCTCAGGGACGTGAGGCATATTAAGATGGCAATCAATAAACGTTATTTTTTATACTCTTTCATTTTATTTTATTTTTTTAATCCGTATACAAGCTCGAGGCTTTACTCTAGCACTAAGTTTCAACGATTTTCTTATTGTTTTTGTTGATAAAATAAAATATCAATTATTTTATAAAAAGAGTATGATTGTTACTCTCGGCTGTGTTTATTTATAGGTTTATTTTTAATGAAACAGAATAAATTGTGGATGTAAGTATTTATTCAACGACTCACATAAATATATGATGTGATAATTATTACATTGAATTTTTATTATGTCCGCAATTATTTGTAAGGGCAGTTGAATTTTTTTTTATTCTAAGTACTGGGCATTTAAATATTTTATTATCGATGCACGATAAGTATGAGAGATATTTTTAATATCAGTATCTTTTGGAATTTATTTCACTTAATTTCATGCTCTAGGATAATTAAGAATCGATTTAAGGCCAATCGATCCCCGGAAAAAAAAGTTGGTCGTAGGTTGACCCCTCAGAGGGCCACTTTTGTGTTGTGAGCTGCTGTGAGACGCTGTAGTGGATCTGGGGCTAAGTTAAAATTTATTTTGACCATGAATTGAATTTATTTTACTTATTTCCGTGCCCACGGATGATAAAGAATCGATTTAAGGCCAATTGATCCCCGGAAAAAAAAGTTGGTCGTGGGTTGACCCCTCAGAGGGCCACTTTTGTGTTGTGATCTGCTGTGAGACGCTGTAGTGGATCTGGGGCTAAGTAAAAATTTCTTTCGACCATGAATTGAAATAATATAATTTTCACGACGATAAAAATTCATTTTTCCCACTCGTTGTTTTGTTACAAAGGGACGGGATAGAGCAGTAAAGTAATTTATTAGCAGCAGTTACTATGCAGAACTGCAATATAGTCGGAGACAATGAAGAGTAATTTTTATGGAGGAAATAAAAGGGAGCTGGTGAGTTTCATGAAACTCAAAGCTGTGATATTAGTTTCAGAAAACACTTGGCCGAGACTGACCGGGACGTAACTCGTCGTCCTTAAAATTGAATGCGAGGTTTTTCATGGTCTCGTATCTGTGTTTTTGAATACGAGAGTAAGTATTCTGACTCCCGACGTAACGAGTATAGTACATGAACTCTGCACTTTAATGGGCTTCGTCACTCGTCAGTGACTCTATGATAATAACGCGAACTGTAACACTCCTGTGCTGTAGTATCCTCACTATTACTCGACTGCACGGAGTTTAAATCTGTAATTTATACTTCAACTGGGGCGTCAAGGATCCATGACTCTGATGGGCTCTGAGAATGCACTGTAAATTTAAGGCTAGACGCTAATAACTATGGAAAAAGTTAAATGAGGGAACAATAAAATGTTTAAAGATTTTGAACCATCAGACCGTAAATAGAATTAACGCGAGGAAAAAAAATACTTTAATTAATATCGTAAGATTTACCCTCATGGGAGATAATTACTACTTTGAAAAATTTGCTCTCACGATATTATTACATAAGCTTTCATTTAATACTTGATATAGTCATTTTTTGTTCTTTACTGGGCGGGTTTTTTCGTAGGAAAAACTTAAAAAAGTTTAATGAAAAATTTATTTTATGTCATGCGGCCATACGGGTCATGGAGATGATTGAGTATAGGATGACTTCTTCGAAACTTTTATAATAAATTTCTGTAATTTGCGGACAGATTACTGCTCTATTACCAAAGCAGAGTAACCACGGACCCTAAGTATTATTAATAAAATAAATACTATGATTGGTTAGAAAAAGTGTTTTTAATAAAATCCAGCATTTCCGCGCTCCGGAAATACAACATTATTTTTTTTGTAAAGATTTATTTATCTCGGAATAAATAAAGTACTTTAGAAAATGAAAAACTCCTATTGAAATGAACGAGAGATGTTTTAAGTATCCGTAACTTCTGCTCCGCAAAGAGCAGCCTCCTGAAAAAAAGCTCATTGTACCAACAAACTGAATATTGAATACTCGAATCGCCAGTAATATTTATTAAGATATTATTATCATGTATAAAATTTATAATAGTAACCGAGCGTATGGCGTGCGAGGTCGTGAGTTACAGCAACTCGTGATTCTTGAACACGACGAGATGCACGCGAGAAACTCTGTAGCCTCACGACTCTGTGTACTGCCGAGTACTGTATACACTCGATGGCGATGCACTTTACTTTCCTACACCACTATTACTGCAACCAAGACAGCTTTAGAACGAGCACGGTTACGGCCACGGCCACGGTCATCAAATGCTCTTTTACCCGGCAATACTGCCGGAAATTATTGTAATCGCCTAGAGACGTGTCTAACTCAAGATCACGAACTTAAGACCACTTTTATCCTTGAAAACTGTTTCCGCGAGTGTTGTTTTTTATCAACACACCCCTCGCTGTCGTACTTCCATACTTAATGTTTTAATAATTAAACACTCCAACTATCAATAAATTGCTATCATAACCTCACTCTCTGTGTCCACTGCTTACATAACCTCCAATTTAGTTATATTCTGATTAACTTTACAATTTAAAAATAATAAGTACTCAGTAAAAAGTTGTATCGCCGTTAAATTAACGCAATTACGACATCAAACAACAACTCAATCAGACAATTTATTTATCTATTTTCTCTCAACAAATCCCATCAGCTAAATAAATAACTGGAGGTGAAAAAATTGATGTAACTTGTATCGGTCGTGGTGTATATAAATATATATATATATATGTAGTGTAGCTATGTGATGCAGTGGTCTCCGCTGCTCACGCTGGGCTAACCCAGGACATACTATCGAGATAAGAAAAGAAACGATTCTCGAACGCCGATCAAGAGGTTGTTTTACGATAGAGGAAGAGGAAATTGCTAAGATCGTCGTACAAGGATAATGGGAGACTTGAACGATTAGAGTGCAATAAAAGGTCGTCGGTTCAATCCTCTGTATTCTATACACTCTGAGCGTAAATCCATCCTCAAGAGCTAAGATACTTCCGAGTTTACATCTTCCATACCTATATTTACTTATCTAATAACGAAAGTATCAATTACTGTTTAAAAACGCCTTGCATTGATTACTTTTTTTTTTAAATGCAACTTTTAATCTTCAGTTAATCATTTTTTTGAAGTTCCGTTAATTTTCTCCGCATAAAGAGGGAAGAATTTTTGTCTTCTGAGAGGAATTCGATAACGGTTTTTTATAGAGTCCTCTGTCAAGACATTCTTCAACTATCGCAATAGAAGTGAAGTTGATTTAAGTCATACTTTAGATGTAATTGTGAGTACATATTTACGAATGTACGCACATGCCGACTGAAAGCACCAGAATTCCGAGTAAAATCGATTTCTTTGTTAAATTAAATTGACTGGATGATGGATCGTCATTAAACGTCTCTGTGCAACGCATTTTTGGCGTCAATAATAATTACAATAATTATTATTTGATAAATTTGAATATGATAAGGGTATAAAAGTGAGAACAAAGTATCGCGTGACTCCGGTGGCTTGAGTAATCAGGCATATAAAATTCAATGAAACGTGTGCCTTGTTAATCAACGGCACGTTTTTTGATCAGCTTCATTAATGATCCCCTTCAGTGCTTCGCAAGAACTTGACATTTTATTCATTCGTATTACTAATGAGCCACGATCTTCCATTCGGTTGTTTATGATGTTTTGTTATTTATCCTTGTGCACGTCGACGATCCACCTCAGAGATCCTTTATCCTTACAGATATTTATTTATTTCCATGACAGACAACAAGGGTTATTTATTATTATCCTTATTATCATTATTACTATTCATATTTTTTATTTTTTTCAATCCTATTTATATTGAACACGAGAAAATTATTCTGATCGATAGAAATAGCCGTGGATTGGTATCAATCACGTCATCGAGTTCTGATCGATTTTCTTCTTACTCTCTGTATCTACATCTTGCGGTTGATCGTCTTGGTATTATATATATATGAGAGTTGGTGATGCAGGTGGAAACGGTTGGTATAGTTCTGAAATGTAATGGTCGGCGACCACCGTGGCGAGAATCCAGTTCGTGGTCAATGATGCTTGAGCACCACGCGCGCCACCAGTTTATTATTGCGTTCTCTAACGTTTTTCATATTATATACATATATAACTATACATGTTTATACTTTACGGTTAAATAATCTCAGAGCTTTTAGTCAAATATTTTCTCAGGATATTACATAAAAAAATGCTATGATATTATCCATACACAAGATCATGAATATCTTTATGATTGCAAAAAATTTTTTTTTTACTTCTAAGCTCAGAAGTTATGGAAAATTAAAGTCACTTAACTCAAACAAATTTATTTATATAAATAAATTTTTTTATCGTTAAATAATTGGAAAAAATTTTCGTCTATCACCTTAGCGTTCTTCTGAAAGACTTTCTAATACCCCAGAGGGCTTCCAACCTGCAACGGAAGCCTCAATTTTGGTCAGAATTGCCGTCTAAGGAATTCTATAGAAACTCGATCGAAAATCTACTCAGGGCTCGGTTTTAAGAAAAAAAAAAAAATTTTCCTTTATTTCTATGAGCTAGAGTTCTTTCAAAAGACTCATCTTATACCTCTGAGGCCAATAATAATTAGAGATATATCTCAGAAATTGGAAAAATTGTATCCGTGGCTGCCTCAGTCTCGATTGTAAAATGATATTTTCTGATCACTACGTTAAATTTCCAAAAAAATGTCATTCTCTTAATTATGAAATTGTGTTGAACAATAATCGGGCGGGAACAATAATGTCTCAAGTGGCAAAAGCTAATATGCCGCATTATTAATTATAAATTAATTTTTTAGGCAAATTTTTGAGCGAGTCTGTCGTGCCCCGATCTCCTCTATTTTTAACACTAAAATAGGAAAAAAAATGAATTATTCCATACCGTAAAAAAACTTCAGAATTTACCGATGGTTTCAATCACAACAATAAATATAAATTAAATCTCGGAAAAAAATTAACTCGATTAATTTATTAGTGATAAGTATTGAATTGTAATAAGCAATAACTAAAAAAGTATTGTTAAAAAAAAATCAAGTAAACAACAAATCAATTGAATTAATTCATTAAGACTTTAATGTACATCAATTGAATTTATATATATAAGGTATAAAATACCGATGATGAGTTAAAATTACGAAGAATGGTTGTAAAAATAGTATATAAATACAAGTAATTCATTGTGTAAACAAAACTCGTCGTGTCTGGTGTGTGCTTTATACATTAAAATAAAATAAAAGGACAGCGAAGCAAATAATACATCGGAGACGAGGCGAGGCGAGATCTCGTATAAATCAGTTGGACGCTTCACAGAATTTTTCCCCCATTTACACACATATTTGAGCCTCAACATCACCTGTCATCCTTCTTCGGCATCCTGTTTACGTGTGTTCCCATCCCGCAAAAAATTTAAGTGCGAAAGGTAGTCCAGATTATATATATAGACACCAATACATCAACTTGACCAGTAAATGCTACAGCATTCAGCCACCGCACGCTCATGCAATTGGAACACCATCTTTACATTATATTAATGAATTTAGTCCGCGTGGTACTTAACGTTTATATATATACAAATATATAAATACAGATGTATGTGCCACACAATCCAACATTTTTTTTACCTCGTCAGTAAATCTGATTGTTATTCTTGCTCTTTTTCTCTCATTGCAATTCGATCGTTTAGCTTTTTATATATTTATTTATTTATCGTCGGATCAAACCTTCTGTAGCCGCGAGTTGCTTATAATACTTAATATATTTCTTGCTTATCATTTAAACTGCGCCACGGGATACTTTGCTAGTACTCGTGTCTCAACACCCACTGAATATCTAGATCATTTGATACTGCAATAAATCACCTATTATTTTATTCTTTTTTACCTTTATATTTATTTATGTGTTTTGATACATGTTAGAAATTTTTCAGTCTGTCGGCATATTCTGAAAGAATTAAATCCAACTCGAGGCGCTACTAGAATACCATATAAGCCCATGCAAAAAAAAAGAAATCGAGAGGAGAGAATTCTTTTTCTACTGAGATTTATATGGGAAAATTATAATTGAAAATAAAGTAGTTATTTTATATTTATTTTAAAGTTCATTCGGGGTAAAAATATTAGGCTGAAATGACAAACTTTGGATGAAGTCACGCCGAAACCATATAATTTTATTCAATGAGGCCTAAATTTGCCCGAAATCACACTGAAACCATAGAATTTTATTCAATGAGGCCTGAATGTAGCCGAAATCGTGCTGAAGCCGTATAATTTTATCGGAAAAGGCTGAAAGCTGACCGAAAATACGCAGAAACTGTAAAATTTTATTAAATGTGGTCTGAATGTGGCCGAAATCACATTAAAGCCGTATAATTTCTTCGGAAAAGGCCGAAAATTGGCTGAAATCACGACGAAACTGTAAAATTTTATAAAATGAGGCCTGAATTTGGCCGTAATCATAAAACTTTATCGGAAAAGGACGAAAGTTGGCCGAAAACACACCGAAATTTCATTATTCTTAATAAACAGGCCGAAAATCGGCCGATGAATTGAGTCGGCCTATTTTCGGTTTTTCTAAGACTCAATCATCGGCCACTTTTCGGCCGAGAAAAGATTTTACTATTATTTTGGCTTGAAAATTTTTTTACTCAATATTGAACATTTTTGTGCAACGCTCTGTAAGTATCGCAATCTACTACGGGGGCAATTTTTTCTGTGTGGTCAGCAAGTTTTAAAATTAAATATTTAATGTAAATTTGATCTTGATATTAAGTTTTCTAGAAGTTGTAAATTAGAGTTAAAATATAAAATTTTAAATTTATTAGATGATGATTAGATCGAAAAAAAATTTTAAATTTATAAAATAGTCTCATATTCTCATACTTTAAACTGCTTAATCAAATGTAATCTACTTAAATTCAGGACGGAGTGTAGGTCACGATAACTAGACATTATCTGTAGAATTATCGTCAGCATATTAAATTAATAATTTATTTTTACAAACCAGAGCTCTATTTCTCTCAACCACAATCTCGATCTCGATACTTAAATTGTCAAATTTTTTGTACTTATTTCAACAATTAGTTACTTATACGCTAACTGAATTACTGTACCGTATTTTATATTATCGATCACGCAGTAAAACAAAAATATTCGTTCGCGTGACAATATTATTAATCCACCGTTCAATTAAAATTTTTCCACGCTTTTATGTACGTCGTTTAATAACATACAACATATATATAAATATATATAGATAGCAAGACTGGTCCATCGTCCCGATCATGACGTGATTTCAAGACAACAAAAAATTAAAAAAATTAAACTTGGCAATTAATATAATTTGATATATATATGTCAAAGTGGGGTAATATGAGCCAGTATTTCACAGAAAATTAATCGATCAGGGTAAAATGGTCAGCTCTTAATTTTCGAGAAATTTTTTTTTTCTATCCGAATACTTCCATTTACTGTACATCAGAAAAATAGGGTATGTTGGACATATGAAGTAAAATAACCTCATAAATTTTTTTTATAAATTGACTTATTCTAAATTTTGACGGAATAAAAAACATCAAAACTCAATTATAATTTTTAAATGGAACAGTTTTCAATTTTTCGAGTTTCCTATCAAAAGTGAATTATGCATAATGGCGGGAATTGGCAATTAAATTTATTTCCGGTCAAAAGTATGTCTCATTTTGTCCCGGTTGTGTTCATATATATACATATGTATATGTATGTCGGTACCGAAGGAATCGAATCAAGTGAAAGAGCAGTAGAGAAAGAAAAAAGACAACAAATAAGTAGCGTTATACTACTGGCCGTAGGATGAGATCCAAGTACTGCATTCAAGAGTCAACACACCACTTATATTTGTATATATACATATATATGTATGTGTACCAACAAACGATGGGGATCGAGACCCCGGTGCAAAAGGCTTATAAACGACTGGCATTAGTATCGATTCACGTTAATACTATAGACGATCTGATTGCAAACGAGGGATAATTAATCCAGATTGAACGCGTTCAAGGATACATTACACAGTGGATGCATTTGTAAATTTTATTTTACATCGAATTAAAGTTGAAATATTTAAAAAAATAAAATTATGTTTTTATCTATCTATTTATTTATCGTTTGAAAATAATAATTAAGTAAAAATGTATTTCTCCGAGGGTTTTAACGATATGGAATCAATCATAATAAATAATTCAAAGTTAATGAATAGTTATCCATTATCTTGATTTTATTTTTTTTTTACTGCTAAGAAAATATGCCAGGACTCTAATTACATCAGCCAAGAGGTGCATTATTTATCTCATGTCCTTTCAGCGGAATACTGAGCTCTTCGCTAATTGATCGATGTACCCGCTGTCGGAGTTACGCGCGCATTTATTCAACTCTCTGTCCTTACCGGCCAGAGGAAGGATGATCGATACGGCAATTAAAGATGACGAGATATCATGTCGCAGCATGAGTTTCTCTATCTTATATATATTTATATACATTTTGTGTGTTTGTCTGCGGTTCCCGGTCTCGATGATGCACTCGGTAAGTCCGTTTGCTTTCCGGCTCAAAACTTGTACAGACGAGTTAGCCAACTCATCTAATAACTCGACTTATGTTGCAGGAAAAAAAAAAGCTATTCGTTAATCAATTAGCATTTTATTATTATCTTTTATCTGATTCAATATCTCCGAGAAATCGATCATTTTCTTTCAATATTTATTTGTAAATATACTTGTATATTTATATTTTTTTTACTGCCTGAAACAAGTTTTTGAAGACTTAATTTTTTTTTTATTTTTTCGAGGCCATTTTATCCGAAAATGGAAAAAAAATTGACAATTAAAAATACGACTTATTTTTAAAAAATATAGAGAAGACTTTTCTCTGAAGATAAATAAGAAATTTTTAAAATACCCGATTTCTATAAAAAAAATTCTTACTTCAATCTTTAAAATTATATCTTCGCTTCCTTTCCAAGCTTTAATTTCCTTCTTCATAAAATTGCTCGTCAATTATTTAAAATTTATTTAATACCAAAGTAAAACTATTTTTTAAAAAAAATCTAGCATCCATAAAATAAAAATTTTAAAAGTATAGACTTGCCGCGGAAAAATTAAATTTTTTCACATCAATATGTCAGAAGTAACTCAAATTACATTCATCTAAAAACGATTCTATAATTAATCGTACATTTGTACCTTAAGAAAAAATTTTTGCCGCACTACAAAAATTCAAATTCCCATTGAAATATTAAATTGAACTATAAAAATTTTCTGATGGCCATAAAGCTCAAGATTTGAAAAAATTTGAACTTACTGACCCCCATCTACTTACCGCTATTTTCTTCCCACTTAATCCGTCATTTCAATCATCATTTAATTTTCCGCTGCGTCACCCATTAAAACGACATTTAGAATATTTATTTCCCCATTATGAAGCTTTATTAATACAACATATAATATAAATTGTATTAGGTACATAAATTATACAGCAAGATCTCGTACTCGGATGATACAATCACGCAAACTCTTTCTCTCAACATATAATATAGCCAGCACATGCCCTCGGTCCATTCTCTTACTTACCGTGATGGAGGACGATGCCCCCTGACCGTGGTATAGGTCAGCACAGCAGACGGAACTGAGGATGAGGAATTACTGTTGCTCATTCAATCTTCCTTATGGACCTCTGGTCATGTCCATGTTCATGTCCTACCGAGACAGAGGCAGAGGCAAAGGCAGAGGCACAAACACATCCCATACCCCCACAGAATCACCGATATGTCAGTGCTCCAGGCGAGTCCCCAAGCTTCTCGTAAAATTACACCTTTTTGTGCACCCTCATTAGTCATCACCATTACCAACACCCGTAAATACACAAGCAAACTAAATAAATAGATAATAATCTATACTAAATAACTCAATAACGGAAAACATCTTCACCGCGCAGCATTACGTGGCTTGTAATATACGAGCTCTTAAAGTTAAGTAATCTAGCGGTCACGTATTTTTTATCAACTTTACTTTTTATCATACTCATCATTATTATTATAATCATTATTATTATTATTTCGCTCTTAACCTCAGTGTTCCTGTACACCACTAACTGGCGATACTACAACGAGATATCGCATTTCTTGAGGATTACGAAAAAAACCATTTAAATTCCCATGCATCGTGTATATTCATGTACGAGGACTATGGGGCGTTCTTATATAAGCAACGTGTATTTGCAACACCCATTCTTTCCTATCCAACATATATATATATATATACAAACTACAACTAGAGAATAAAATCCACAGAAACTAATGAAATAGCACAAAACTAAAAATATTTAGCTACAACTATCTATATACTTAAACATGTTACACATGAATATGTAATTACATAATTTTATGGTAGGTTTAAATAAAAAAAAGTAATGTATGAAAATAGTGCGTCATTATTTTTTTTTAGGGTTTCCTAGTTTTTTTTGACACAAGTACATGCACTCATATACTTATATGAGTTGTGGGTAAATATACATATATATGTAAATGAATAGATGTACAAGTAGGAATAAAAATATTTATGTAAAATGTGGTGTAAAAGTTTGTTAAGATTTAAAGTTTGTGTGCTTCTAGTAACATTGTTACAGTGGTGTCGTTACTCAGCTTTTATTTCAAAGTCGTAAAATTTAATGGCAGTCCACTTGAGTAAGGCTAGAAGGTGCACATCCTGCAAGATGTATAAAATTTAATGCAGAGTGTGTATGTACTTATATATACATATATATAATACATCATATATATGTTGTATGCATGTATGTACAATATAAATATAAATAAATGTGCATCGATTTAAGTTATTCACTTCCTGCAGCTTGTAATGAATAATTATCGAGTAATTTATAGCTTATTATTATATTTCCAGAAGCACTCACGGGTTATCGTGATAAATAAAGTGATAAAAAATTATCATACAGCTGAATGCCGGTGGATATATATACAAGTGTCAGTTGTATGTCGACAATTACATCCGCGGAAGGATATATTTCTCAGGATCTCCCCCGGAATAAAGGGATCCGAGGCGGTTACCATAATACATACACATTTATTTTGAGGTCGTTGTACTTTAAACCGCAAGACCCGGTGCCTTTTCCGTGTTAAATCTTGCGTGATAAACCTGGGGTGCCCTCCTGTCTGACTTTATTCTCGTTATTCAATTGCCCGTAGATATTAATCCCGCGTGTACTCGAAACGTCATTAGTCATAATCATTAACTTTAACGCTTATAGAGCTATTTCGAGTTATTAATTCCGCTAAATATCCGTGACACTCGACGATTCGACACATCTATTTATTATTAATAACGATGGCAATTAAAAATATTTAATTATAACTATATTCAATTGGTTGCGCGGGCTCGAGACAAAAACGATGCAAATCACGATGACTCGGTGGTTCGAGCCAAGTCTCGCATACGCGATTCGATGGAAATATTATTAAAATTAATTATTCAATGATTAGCATGCCGATACAACGTAATGATGACGATAATGACGGCGACGACGACGAGGATGAGGACGAGGACGAGGAGGACGATGATGATGAAGGATCGTAAGAGGGTGATGGAAGTATTTCTCAGCTCGCGAGAGGTTTCACAAACCGCGATACTAGTAGAGTATAGAGTATAGTGTACGTCTTGTAGATGTAGAGAAGCCAAAGGGGGATCCGAAGCTGGATCTGAGCAAGTAAGCCTCTGCTAATGTAATGTACAAGAGGCTCTACTGGGAACCGTGTTAACCGGGCAGTGTAGTCTTGTGTACTAGAGTGTAGTATACTATCGCGCAGTACGCTTTCGTCTCTCGCGCAAGCAGGATTACATCTATTCTCAAATCCACTCAACTCCCCACGTGCTTTTGTCATTTCCGTACTCAAAATCCTCAGTTAATTTATTTAACTTTTGTCACTTTTAGTTTTTGGGATTTTTGACAAAAAAAAATTTACTTTTTTCGAAATTTTGTACAATCGCGGTTTCGCGAAATTACGCGGTTTGAGGTGACAACGGTGGTAATTATTTGTGGTGATTAAAAAAACTAAATCGGTAGGTGATGTGAATGATCTCTGTGACCATAAATGGATTTGTAATTTGTGAGTCGGCGAAATTGTGTGGGCTGTCATGTGGTACCGTAATATCAGCTCGGGTTAAGATTTTGCGTGAGCGATATGTAATAACTATTTAAATAAAATATTAAAATATCAGTGAGGTGAGTTGAGTTTAGTTGAGGTGAGGTGAGTTGGGTTTTAAGATGTTAACACGAGAGTTCTAACGCGTTGGTGTTAGTTATTTGCATGTATAGACACTCCCATGTGATGAACGAGTATTGAAGTAAAGATAGTTGAGTAGTTTGCGTGGGTATTATGAGTGTGTACTTTTAAAACGGTTGGTGTTTATGTTTTAATTTTATTTTTTAATTTGTCTACTTAACACGGATACGCCAGAGCTATTTCTCATGGGCACGAGGAGCTCGTGTGGGGAAGACTAGGCTGCGATATGAAGAGTGAATTAAACGGGGAAGTGAGTGAGAATAAGAGAGCGAGGGACGAGTGGATACTCTCTGGATTGGGAGGCTTGTTTGTGAGCTAGAGGAAAACATTTTGCTATTGACAGAGGTGTATGACGAGCGCATGTACGTGTGCAGATGCAAGACACTGTACCACTGCTGGAAGTGGGTCCGCATCCGCGAGGTTCTATCGCATGGACAATAACGGAGATGTTGGTATCATATACTGAGGAGTGGTCTTTTTATTGAGAGGATATTATGTTAGTCGTGGGTATGAGAAGATTATGCAGAGTGGGATTGGCCGCAGCCCTTGTAACTGCGTTTTTTGTTCTTACTCTAGTGGATATGCCTCCGCAAATCGCGGAATTACCCACGGATTTATCACCTACACAAGGTATAATTTCACTTATTTATGTTACTGTTACTATTTTTATATGTATATCTGGGTATTGCTGATATATTTATTATCGCGATTTTAATATTTGCTAGATACATTTTTTTTGTCGACTAATTTTCGGATTTGGTTCAAATTTTTTTCCACTTAAAAATCTACATCTCACTTCAGACTTTTGGCTGCAGATTTAAAAAAATTATATCAGTTTCAAAATTATGAAGTTTGGAGAGAAAAAATTGTCATCGGAATGAATAACGGCTAACAACTCGAGGGAATCGGATCAAATGCCGCCGAGGCCTTGGCGTCCTCAGACACGCGTAAATATTTAATACAATCTGGCAAAAAGGCCAGCACGAGAAGATAATAAAGAAGAATAACAAGATAAGACTAGACTATAGAGTAGAGCAAGAGGCCTAGAGTAGAGTAGCAGAGTAAATTCATCGGTCGCCTGAATAAAGACGAGAGTAATCCCCACGGTTGTTGTGCAAAAACGCTGTAAATAATCAGGGAGATCGTGGGGGTTTTTTTCACCGCAACATAAATCTTCGGTTGCACACTCCGGCACTACCGTCGCTTTCTCTCTCAGTTGTGTCTGGATCGACGACGAGTCAAGTCGCGTCGGGGTTAGCAACTTCGTTAGTCAGCTATAATTTACGATTACTGGACAATCACCTGCTCAATATACTTGGCAGATTGCTTTCGCGATACAATATACAATAACACTAGCTTTCATACCGCCCGTTGCTGCCTCACTGCATGTCACACGAGTTTTATTTACAGAATATTAACCCAGTCGGGCCGTCTCGTCGCGGCGATTCGCCCAAGTCCCAGCTAAATCATAAATTAAAACTTAAAAAAAAAAATGAACATATCCACTCTTCGCCCAATGGTCTACTAAATGAGTATTTTAATTTTTACAGCGACGGCTAGCGAACCACCAGGTACGCGGAGCATCGTGGCGTATTCATGGGCGCGAAGATTGGCGCTGGATTATCGGCCGTCACGTGAATGCAGCAGAGCCAGCAGCAACGAGACATTATCGAGCAGTTGGTCCGCCGATGCCGAGAGGACTTGGCTCGAGTCTATTCCCGGCCACTTATTTCTCTACACTGGTCACTTAGATATTAGAGTACTTGGATACCCAAGTGTACGAGTGATTGGCGTTAAACGAGAGCCGACAGGGTCTAGCATTCTCTACTGCACTATTTGGTAAATAATTGGATTTATTTTATCTCCACATTTACTGCACGCTAGAATATCTAAGGGGCAAATTCCGAGTAAGCTCTTGTATATTTGCTTTAAGGAATTGATATTACTCAGGGCTGAAAATTACGATTTTCATGTCCTCGAGGTCTTTTTTAGCGAGAAGTTCTATACTCAGTCTGGAGATGAATTTTTTTTAGTCAACTTGATGTTGGTACTCGGAGATAAAGAGGCGTGAAAAAAATGTCTAAATAGGCTCCTTGTTCTCTGAATTTTTAACCGTAAACTTTTGTACCATTAATTATAAGCTGCATGCTAATATTCAACAGTGAGAAGCCAAAATTACTTAGTATTGTACGTGAGGAGAATTTAGGAGATTAGAGTCTTGCGGTGATTGGCTTTTGATGACCCAAATGATGCTTTAATAGTAACGGGCAGTTGCTGTTATTGTTATTTGTGAATAACATGGTACAGAATGCGTGGATAGTAAATTAGATGCTCGACTAAGGTGGTCCGCGGTGTCTTTTGTAGCTATTCCGAATCTCATCCTTTAACGGCAACTTTCTCTAGGAAAGTAATTGCGCCAGGCTGTCGTTTGAGTCGTGGTTCTGTGCTGTGCTGTGGTAGTATGAGTCTCTTGTGTTCTTTTCTTCGCGAGTAACTCTCGTGGACCGTGTAACGGATCCTGGGGGAATCGTAGCGAGGTGTAAAAGCAGGAAAAGGTAGTTTGTGTAGTGGTTGTAGTCGTTAACATAGTACCTCGTTTATGCCTCGAGGAGAATATTTTACTTTTTTATAATACCCATTAAAAATTATTTAGCTTTATATTTGAACCGGCGATGAGGATTTTATGGTCATTACATTAATTTGGATTAAAAATAGACTCCGTGACTGTTAAGAAAAAAATATAATAAGAGTACTGGCTATACTGGATTCATTTTTTCTTGCTCTTTAAAATCATTGCTCTTAAAATATTTATATTGCGATGATGTTGGATGATACTTATTTTTTTTTTTTTACGGCATAATTCAAAACATACTCAGAAAAAAAATATTTCTTGAAGCAAAAAATTTTTACTCGCCTTAAGAAAATTTTTACCTCCATTTCATAATGCAAAATTTATCTTGCGCCAAAAAATCCTTTTTTTCTGTGTCGATCATAAAAAATTACCATCATAACTGTACATTTAAATGAATAAATTAAAATAATTTATTAACTGATCGACTGCTGGCTTTTACAGGCAAGAAGATGATGAAGGGATCCATTCATACAGTATGGAAGCCTTAGTGTCCGACATCTGGGTGGATGAATGGGGCGGCACATCGACAGACTACACTGGCATCTTGATAACATGCCCGCTTCCCCATTACGTGAGACCCCCCACCCGAGTGTACGTGGGCCCGAACGCGTGCTACCAAAATCCTAGTCATAGTTTAATTGTCAATAACAATGTTAATAACACAGTGATACCCAAAACAGAGTTTACGTTGTGCATTAAGGGCCTGGACTTTGACGAAGACATAAGTCATCGGCTGATTGCCTTCTTCGAGCTGTCCCGCATCCTGGGTGCCGGAATGTTCTACGTCTATGTTTTCAACGTCCACGAGAATGTGACAAAAGTGTTGAAACTGTACGAGAAATCAAATGTCGTCAGATGGTTCCGTCTGAACTTACCTGGCGATTTGCCCAACGATGTAAAGGCAAGACGGCGGCTCTTCAGCAGCGATATTTGGATGAAGAGGCGCATGGAACTGATACCTTACAATCATTGTTTCTACGACAACTTGTACAGTTCCGAGTTCATTGTGCCCATCGACATTGACGAAATAATAATTCCTATTAACGTGAGAACTTGGTCAGAATTAATGGCCATCGAAAAAAACAAAGCCGGCAGTTCTTTTTACGATTACGCTTCCTATGCAGTAAGAAATGTTTACTTTTTTCCGGAATTGCAAAGACTTGATAATAACAATAATAATGATAACGATAACGGTAATAGTAATAGCAAAATAACAACTACCGTTGACAATGACTCACGTTTGCTCAATTATTTTCATACACTGAGAACATCAATTGTGTCCCCGGAAGGCGACTCGGTCAAGAGTTTTGTGTCTACCGAGCGTGCACTTACCATTCACAATCACTATGCCTTAACGACACTAAATCCCACCTCAAGACGTGTCTACCATTTAGATCCACACCAAGTCCTGAAACATCATCACAGGCATTGCGACAATGATCATCTCGACTGCAATCTTCTGATGAGAGACCTGACTGTCGACCAATCCGCTCTGAAATACATTCGCGAATTCAAGTCAAGAGTCAAATTTGCCTTAAGTTATCTCAATGCTTCCATGTAGTATTTTATAACAGAACCTTTTCCTTGTTAATAAAAAAAAGTCTTAATATTTTTTTAATGCATATCTTATTTTTTACCCCAGTTATTTATTTAAGATTAACTTTCGTAGCCTCTTTACAGGACACAAGGGACTCGAAGAAGAACAACGCCAGTTAAATAATCGCTCAATCTGCTAGCGCAGACCGGAACCTGTGAGGTAGGTCAGATTCATATTTATTCGGTCGAGTCCAGGGCGCACTCTCTGTCAAGTAAAAGGGTAGCTTTGTGTACTTCCGTGTAACAGCGTGACACAAAGCCCTATAGGTGAAATCGCGGGCATGCGCTCCAGGAGTTTAAATACTATCGAGGATGTTGTCAGTTCCTCGACACGTGGGTCCTCAGTCGTAATTCGGAAGCGGGCGCACGCAAAATACTCAGCTACGATTGCTGATAATGGTGATGGTTGATTTGATAACGTAGTACAATGAAACATAGTTACTCGTGGCCGGATTATTTGGTGACGTTGCGTGTCAATCCGATAACAAGGACTTACACTATTGTTAATGATATTTATTATCCGTGTGTAGTTAACGAAAACGGTAAAAAAGTTATTGCTGATAAAGACAATAGTCGAAATGATATTGGTGGCAATTGTAAAGAAGTGATTGATTGCAAAGTTAATTTAGCGACTTTAGCAGAAGATCTGTCTTTTGTAGACGAAGTTAGTACGATTGAAAGTGGCGATCAATTGCCGTTGAGTGACGTTGAGCTGAAAAATACCCGAGTTATTTTCACGATTGGAGAAAATTACCCGGTCGCGAATGTTGACTCTGTAAATCAATCAGCTGATAGATTTTGTGAAGAAATAAAACCTGTTATTGAAAATATTGCAGAAGTAGATTCTCCGAATGACGAATCCAATCAACTGATTTCGGAAATTAGGCGTCGTTTTAGTTGCGCAAATAATGACCCGCCAATTATTACTATTGTAGATTACGACAGCCCGAGTACATCGAAATCGTGGATAAATTCTCAACATGCGTGTATTAAGTGCAAGTCGGAAAATTATCTCAAACTTAAAGTCGATCCGTTCCGAGCGTCTATTGAGAAGGCTGTGAAAAAATTTGATAATGATCACGGGCATAATAAAAACAACAGGATCGTCGAACGTCGGTTCAGATCGAGGTCCGCTACCTATGAACTGCCGCCGAATATAAACAAAATATTCGGCCGTAGGACAAAAAGTTTTGCTGACCCAAAATTTGATGGTAAAAAAAATGAAGCAGCTCCATATCCGTCCGCGGGAGCTGCTAATCACAAAAAAGAGGTTCTTTTGAAGGGACACTATTATCCAGAAGGTGGGTGGGGGTTTATTATAGTAACTTGTTCTGCTTTGGTTCATTTGCTGGGAGTCGGTCTACAGCTCAGTGTTCCTGGTACTGTTTACATCTCCGCGCAATTGAAATTCAATCATCCGCCACTACATTTATCAGGTAAAATAAATAAAAATAAAATTAATAATAACCGAGAAAAGTTACTTTTTGAAATATTTTTTAATTGTAACTGTAATTATAATTTCGTTTGACGTAAAGTAATAATAAGTAACCAAGCAATCAAGTTTCCTGAAAACAGGATTTTATGAAACGTTTAAATTCCTTATATATAAGAATAATAATTTGTTATACTTTATATATATATCGTATCATATAATTAAATTATAAATTGAACTCACGTAGTTTTAAGTCAAAGAATATAGTATATATTTAAGATAGTAATGATTTAATGATACCTTGTTTTATGAAATACAATGAATAAGAAACCTACACGTACATTAACAAACGGGCGCAAGCAACAAATACTGCTGCAGAATACTAATTTCATTTAAAACTCATAAATGTAAGTGCTGGTCACGTTGAATTGATGCAACAGATGGGGGTCAAGGTATTAAACAAAAGAAAAGATATTATTCATCAGTTAAATTAAATGAAGTAAAAAGAGGACGTTGACTACTGGAAGTGAATTAACTTAAAAAAAAAAAAAAAAAAAAAAAGATAAATAAAACGCGTATACGAGAATTGGGATGGGTAAAAAATTGATGAGATTGCGTCGCGACATTGATGTCGTCAAGAAACCGAGTAATGTGCCATCGTGAAATTAAACCCGTCGTCTATTTTCAATTCGTGTTCAGAATTGCCAACTCCATTAGCAGGTACTCGAAGTAATGATGCAATTATTCGTGGTTGCTGGTTGACAGTAAAAAGTTTAGTGATTTTATTTTAGTGGCTATCAGTATTGGTTAAAGCACCGACTTAAACACGCGTCAATTTTTATTCGCTTACGAGTATTGATTCTGTCGTTTATCGCCCACACTTTTTTGCTGTCTCTTCATGGTGGTAATTATTGTTGTCATTTTGAAAGGGGATTGGAGATCGGGCTGGACTTAATGGAATATGCAAATTTATTTCGTGCTGACCAGAAGAATTGAATAACAAATCTTATTATTTGTTTTTTTAAGTTTTAAATTTATTCGGATGGAATACAGAGGGAAAAAGTTTTTGTAAAAGTGTATTCGTGTTTGAGGCGATTTCAGTTTCAATTTATTGGCGTAAACGCAACCGGTAGATGTTCGTGAAAGTTTAACATTCGTATGTAAGAAACGTAACGAAAAACTAAATAAACTAAATGGAAAAGAAAGGCAAGTTTAGTCCCGCGGGACAGCAGCACAAGCGACGTCATTCTTACGTCGCTGCAATGGAAGATGACAATGCGATCATTGAAGCGGAAGAATTAATTCGCCGACAAAGTTTGGAGTCACGATTCAGTACGCAGAAAAAAAAGTTAACCGAGACAATAAGCTATCAATCGGTTAATTCTGATAATTCGCGTTGCTCGACTCCGGCTTTGAGAAAAACTTTTAATTTAACAAAATTACCTTTATCTATTTGTGAACTTTCGTCATTATCTGACGACGAACTTGCGGAAATTCTTAATGCTAATCCTGAAGTAACTTTTAGTCTGTTTCGATCTCTAATTAGTAAAAATACTAAATCCTGCGAGTGTCTAAACTGTCGTAAAAATTCACTGTCATCAGATAAAAATTATTCTAATTGCGACTCTCGTTCCCACGAATCAAGTCTAAGTTTACCAAGCTCGCTTTGTCAGTATCAGAAAAAATCATCCGATTCGCTGATGAGTAAGACCAGCCCAAGTGATTTAGAAGACAGACATTCCACACTTATTACTGTGTCAAGACCCGGATCGGTAACGAAAACTACCGACGAAAGCTTTAAACCGGTCGACGATGACAAGTTTAAAAATTCAAAAGAAAGACGCAATTCCTCGAGACGTGGCTCTGAGATGAGCATAAGA
This sequence comes from Microplitis deprimator, assembly GCA_964016945.1. Lineage (NCBI taxonomy): Eukaryota > Metazoa > Arthropoda > Insecta > Hymenoptera > Braconidae > Microplitis > Microplitis deprimator. The sequence continues at coordinate 21,238,524 of OZ024709.1, read as the reverse complement.
AGCTTACGTCGGGACAGTATCGAGCCGAGTGTCTCGAAAATTATGAGAAGACGATTTTCCGAGCAGCTTATATTGGAAGGCGGCTTTGGCGAATGCGAACCAGAGTTCGAACAACTCGTCGCAGCCGAGCAAGATGATGACCCCGATGACCCAGACGCGATCAACGCCAGAAAAAAAATAACCCTTCAGAGTCATTACTATCCCGAGGGGCATTGGGGTTACGCGATAATTACTATCGGGATAGTTATACAATTACTTAATCATGGTCTTCAAGTTGGGTCGGGTGTTCTCTTAAGCCCGACTGTCAAGCAATTTAATGAGTCTGCCATCAACGCAGGTAAGCTCATAGCTTTCATTATTATTTAACGCACTGTACCCTCGTCTCAGAATACAGTTATGATTAACGACAGGTTATTCCGATAACCACGTTGTCATACGTTCCCGTCATTTATTTAAATAATAATCAATAAGACCGTGAGCTTTCTCCGCCGGCAGTCGTCCGGAAAACTTTACACATCCATGAATATTTAATAGAGTGAGATTGACGGTAAAGAATGTAAAAAAAGTACGTGATGTGTCGTGTGATTTATGGGCTTCTAGGTAATTTGTGCCAAACTCAACAATGTCAACACACTTACTACCTGAATAAGACCGTTTTTTCTACGTCTCCAAAGTGAACCAGAGACCCAACATAAATCTGCACTTTAACGTGACCCTTTTCTACTCAGATGCTTCGCGTTCTTGCTCGTGCATAAATTACCCAAGCTAATCCTCTGTATAAGTATATGTGTGCTCATATATGTGCATGCAGACAGAAAGACGGAGCGGATGCACGGAAAAAAATCGAGAACAGAGGGCACAAAGGGAGGATGTAATGTTTAGAAAAAAAATAATACAGCGCATATTACAAAGGGAAAAAAAACCGATGACCATTTAGTATATTCAAGAATTATATCTGCTGTCCCGCTGTTTAAATGCTATCGTATTAAAGCAACATTATTTATAACGGGTAGAAATATTATCTCGTAAGTCTTAAATTTTTATTTTGTTTATTTTTCAGTTAAATTAAATTTTAAAATCTGTTGACGTTTTCATGACCGAAAATATCCTGGCTTAGGCATTTGAATTATGGAAGAAGTATTTAGTATTTTTTATTAAACTGAATTACGCTTGGATAAAATTCACAAAAAAAAAGAAAAAATAGTGATAAGAAGTTTAAGTTCAATACCAACTTGTGGTATTGAACTTAAGATAAGTCAGCTCCTTTGAAAAGTAGAAAGCAAGTATGGGATTACCAAGAATTCTTTGTAAAGGAAAACTGTCTTATCAACAACTTTTTCTACTTACCGACTTAGGGGCCGATAATATAAAATATGGATATTGATGATAAATAAATTTATAATTTAAGTAAACGATTTAATTAGATAAGCTAAATAGGAAATTTTGTTTCAGTATTAAGTTAATTAAACTAAAACTAGTGATAACACTAGTTTTAGTTTAATCTCTGTAACATGAAATCATGGGAATACTCTAAATTAAAGTAACAACTGGGATTTGTTTCTAATTGCTCTGCCACATAAATTTGTGTCCTCGTTTAGTGACACTTAATGTTGCACTTAAATTTTAAATTAGATAATAATCAGCGGACGGTAAATAATTATATCAATCAAAATTAAATGAGCGATCTCAGTCTACAATTAAAATATGATTTATTACTATATCCAAATATAAATATTAAAAAAAGAATAATTCTCAATGCGCATTAACTTTAAAGAAAATAAAGTTAATTATAAAATGAATTATTGAAGAAGTGACTTAATAACCTCATTTATTACGCAAGGAATAAATACTATTTAGACAAATCATTTAAGCAGCTGGCTCCGATTAATGTTAGGTAAATAAACCATTAATTTTTTACACTTAATTTCACTCAAATCTGCCAAAAGATTTAATTTATTTGTAGATCTTAATTTAAGCTACGAGTAAATATTTTAAAAAATATTATTGCTAAGGTCAAAAATAGTTGATGTTTTACAATGGATTCGCATTTAAGTAATCTTTGGTAATAAATTATCGGGTAAATATATATAATTATTATATATTATACATGAGTAATGCAATATTTTAACAACATTTAGTTATTATCTTGCGCAAATTTCATTTAAATGAGTGGGACAATTAAATTTGAATTAACAATTAACACAAATGCTCGATTATTCGGCACACTTAACACTCAACGTCGATCGAGAGTATTCATGTGTAAATATATATCTATATATTAGACTTTAAATACTCGTAGAGTAAAACAAACGACCGACACGTTTCGCTATACTTTTTTTTTTGTGCGGAATATTGCGGACGGATACAAATTTAAGTTGTTGAATTTCTCTGTATGCAAACGAATATTTCGATCATTTTGAATAGAAATTGGAAAGCGCATGAATTAAATTTTATTTTTATGATTTCGTTTAATAAATATTGAGAAACTAACTATCAATTTTCTCGAAATGCTGAAAATAATTATTTTAGTTAATTTATGTGCAGCCATTGCGTCTGCCACCTTTTCGCATAATGGTAAGTAAAAATTGGTTATTAAAAACTTTTTTGAATCGTGACTGTTTAGTAACGAATTTAAAATTTTTAAGGCTTCCCTACAGTGAGTGAAGATGAATTTAAATGTGAGAGAGTAGGATACTTTGAAAACAGATATGATTGTACGACATTTTATCATTGCGATTTAACGGGTTACGGTGGAAAACTGATAGCACATAAGCATGTTTGTGGACCAGGAACAGTGTTCTCAAGTCTTAGAAAAAGATGTGTACTTCCGAGATTCAGTGGCAGAGCAGAATGTCTTAATTACAAATGGAATTTCCAGGTATCTCATTTACAAAACGGGATGGTTGGCAGTCCGTGGTATTTGAACAAAAACCCAGCTGTAAGAACTAGGGATGAGCCGATATGTACATCTCAGGGATTCATGTCAGATCCAAAGTATTGTCGGAAATTTTACTTGTGTGTGTCAGTGGGTTATCAATTTTATCAGAAATTTGCGTATACTTGTCCGGCAAACACTGTATGGGAATTGCAAAAGCGATGGTGTATAGCAGACTGGGCAACGTCAAGATTACAATGTAGAAGAAGTAAACATAATTTGGGGATTCCAGGCTATGGAGAAGGGTCATTTAATCTAATTGGAAACCATGGTTACTCGAAGAATGGGATTGACGTTACTATTGAATCTGAAAGCCATGTAAATAAAGGGGGGGCTGGAAATGAAGCGCAAAATGAGGAAAATCGTAGTATCGATAGTAGCCAAGGTAATCATGAAGCACGTGGAGAAAGTTCAGAGCACAGCGATAGTGAAAGAAATGATTATTCCCAACACCAAGAAAAATATGATAAATACGGCATACTAATTAATAAAGAAAAACAACAGTCAGAAAATTATGATACATCACAGCACACTATAAATTATGATGATAGAAACAAGAATCAAAATCAGTATGGAAATCAACAAACAGAAAATGATAAGAATGCTGATTACAGTAAAAATAACAATGAAGTATATAACATTCTGATCAACAAAGATAGCCAACAGTCGCAAACTTATGATAATTCAGAGCACACCATAAATTATGATAATAAAAACAAAGATCAAAATCAGGACGGGAATCAACGCACCGAAAATGAAAAGTATGCCGATTACAGTAAAAATAACGATGGAGTATATAACATTCTGTTCAACAAAGATAGTCAACAGTCGCAAACTTATGATAATTCACAGCACACAATTAATTATGATGATAAATACAAGAATCAAAATCAGGACGGGAATCAACAAACCGAAAATGATAAGAATGCTGATTACAGTAAAAATAACAATGAGGCATACAACATTCTGATCAACAAAGATAGTCAACAGTCAGAAAATTATGATACTTCAGATCACACCATAAATTATGGTGATAAATACAAGAATCAAAATCAGGACGGGAATCAACGAACCGAAAATGAAAAGTATGTCGATTACAATAAAGATAACAATGAGGCATACAATATTCTGATCAACAAAGATAGTCAACAGTCGCAAACTTATGATAATTCAGAGCACACCATAAATTATGATGATAAAAACAAGAATCAAAATCAGGACGGGAATCAACAAACCGAAAATGATAAGAATGCTGATTACAGTAAAAATAACAATGAAGTATATAATATCCAGATCGACAAAGATAGTCAACAGTCGCAAACTTATGATAATTCAGAGCACACCATAAATTATGATGATAAAAACAAGGATCAAAGTCAGGACGGAAATCAACGAACCGAAAATGATAAGAATGCTGATTACAGTAAAAATAACAATGAAGTATATAATATCCAGATCGACAAAGATAGTCAACAGTCGCAAACTTATGATAATTCAGAGCACACCATAAATTATGATGATAAAAACAAGGATCAAAGTCAGGACGGAAATCAACGAACCGAAAATGAAAAGTATGCCGATTACAATAAAGATAACAATGAAGCATATAACATTCTGATCAACAAAGATAGTCAACAGTCGCAAACTTATGGTAATTCAGAGCACACCAGAAATTATAATGATAAAAACAAGAATCAAAATCAGGACGGGAATCAACGAACCGAAAATGAAAAGTATGTCGATTACAATAAAGATAACAATGAGGCATACAACATTCTGATCAACAAAGATAGCCAACAGTCGCAAACTTATGATAATTCAGAGCACACCATAAATTATGATGATAAAAACAAGGATCAAAATCAGGACGGGAATCAACAAACCGAAAATGAAAAGTATACCGATTACAATAAAGATAACAATGAGGCATACAACATTCTGATCAACAAAGATAGTCAACAGTCAGAAAATTATGATACTTCAGATCACACCATAAATTATGGTGATAAATACAAAAATCAAAATCAGGACGGGAATCAACGAACCGAAAATGAAAAGTATGTCGATTACAATAAAGATAACAATGAGGCATACAACATTCTGATCAACAAAGATAGTCAACAGTCGCAAACTTATGATAATTCAGAGCACACCATAAATTATGATGATAAAAACAAGAATCAAAATCAGGACGGGAATCAACAAACCGAAAATGATAAGAATGCTGATTACAGTAAAAATAACAATGAAGTATATAATATTCAGATCGACAAAGATAGTCAACAGTCGCAAACTTATGATAATTCAGAGCACACCATAAATTATGATGATAAAAACAAGAATCAAAATCAGGACGGGAATCAACGAACCGAAAATGAAAAGTATGTCGATTACAATAAAGATAACAATGAGGCATACAACATTCTGATCAACAAAGATAGCCAACAGTCGCAAACTTATGATAATTCAGAGCACACCATAAATTATGATGATAAAAACAAGGATCAAAATCAGGACGGGAATCAACAAACCGAAAATGAAAAGTATACCGATTACAATAAAGATAACAATGAGGCATACAACATTCTGATCAACAAAGATAGTCAACAGTCAGAAAATTATGATACTTCAGATCACACCATAAATTATGGTGATAAATACAAAAATCAAAATCAGGACGGGAATCAACAAACCGAAAATGATAAGAATGCTGATTACAGCAAAAATAACAATGAAGTATATAATATTCAGATCGACAAAGATAGTCAACAGTCGCAAACTTATGATAATTCAGAGCACACCATAAATTATGATGATAAAAACAAGAATCAAAATCAGGACGGGAATCAACAAACCGAAAATGATAAGAATGCTGATTACAGTAAAAATAACAATGAAGTATATAATATTCAGATCGACAAAGATAGTCAACAGTCGCAAACTTATGATAATTCAGAGCACACCATAAATTATGATGATAAAAACAAGGATCAAAGTCAGGACGGGAATCAACGAACCGAAAATGGAAAGCATGCCGATTACAATAAAGATAACAATGAAGCATATAACATTCTGATCAACAAAGATAGTCAACAGTCGCAAACTTACAATAATTCAGAGCACACAATAAATTATGTTGATAAATACAAGAATCAAAATCGGGATGGAAATCAACAGACAGAAATGGAAAATAATGCCAAATACAGTAAAAATAACGACGAAACATATAACATTCTGATCAACAAAGATAGTCAACAGTCAGAAAATTATGATAATTCAGAGCACACAATTAATTATGATGATAAATCCAGGAATCAAAATCAAGATGGAAATCAACAAACAGAAAATGAAAAAAATGCTGATTACAGTAAAAATACTAATGAAACATACAACATTCTGATCAACAAAGAAAGTCAACAGTCAGAAAATTATGATACTTCAGATCACACCATAAATTATGGTGATAGAAACAAAAATGAAAATCAATATGGAAATCAACAGATAAAAGATGAAAACAATACCGATTACATTAAAACTACAAATGAAACATATAATATTCAGATCGACAAAGATAGTCAACAGTCAGAAAATTATGATACCTCAGATCACACAATAAATTATGATGATAAATACAGGAATCAAAATCAGGATGGAAATCAACGGACAGAAAATGAAAGTAATGACAAATACAGTAAAAATAACGACGAAACATATAACATTCTGATCAACAAAGATAGTCAACAGTCAGAAAATTATGATAATTCTGAGCGGACAGAAAATTATGATGATAAATACAGGAATCAAAAGCAGTACGAAAATCAACCTACAGAAAATGAAAATAAGGCCGACTACGGTAAGAACTATGAAGAGGAATCCATACTTACGAACCAAGGAAGAGATCAGTCAGAGAATTATAATAATTTAGAGCAGACAGAAAGTTATGACGACAGGCACAATGAAGAAAATGATCGAGAAAGTTATCAAGCAGAAAATAGTAATGATTCCGATCATAAACAAAATTACAACGAAGAATCTAACGGCCAATTTTACCAAACAAATGTTCAGAAACAGAGCGAGAATACTCCAGAGCATCAAGAAAGTCAATCGTCCGACAATGATGAAAATTCAGTATTCTATAACAATAATGCTAACAATTTTATTGATGAAGGAAATCGTCAGGAAAAAAATAAGTCCAACTTTAATGAACAATATAAGGATAGTCATAATCGTGAAGACAAAACAAGCAGCAATAACAGCGATCATATTTCTGAGCATACCGAAAACTCTTATAACAATATAAGGGATGATAACCCTGATTCAGATTTCCTTAATAATGATGTCCAAAATAATAACATCGACAAACAAAAAAGTGATTACGAAAGTCGTCCTAACGAAAGCGATATCTATAGCAAAGCAGAGACCAATCAACGTCCAAATCAAGAAGCTGCTGATGGTTCAGACCAAGGCCAGAAATTAGCATCAGAAGTAACCGATAATTCTTATCTCCAACAGCATACTGAGCAAGAAGTGTCCAAACAAGAGAATCCCGGCGTCAACCATGAAGTAATTGATTATGAATTACAAAAAAATTCAGTTGATGATACGAAATCTCGTCATGAAGAATCTGGAAGCAATGAACTTAATTATGAATACAAAGAACACAATAATTATCATTACGATGGAACTGAACAACAGGAAAACGATCATGAACCATCAGTAAATGTTTCTGAAAATGGTCAAAACAATTTCCCAAACGCAGTGAAGCCTACCGACTACGAAAGTAACGGTGTAGCAAACAAAATTGAGAATCTCCATGTTTCCGAGCAAAATAAGAGCATCATCTATGACGAGACTCATCGTGAACATAACTATCTTGAAAAGGAGAAATTCAACCTCATAGAACCTTCCTTCGAACCCTCAGAGGTTTTAGAAAAACCCAGCGTTGATGAAACATATTATCTCGACTCTGATAAAAATCAAACCTCTAGTCTTCCAAATAATAGTCATGATCAAAATAACTTTGAGGCATTAAACGCCACTGGAGTTTTTTATTCTGTAAATGGTGAAAACCTCAACTCAACTCTCAATTCCGATTCATCAGCCCGCAATTCTGGAGCTCAGTGCCCAATCGGCAACCTTACAGGTGAACAAATAGCCCTCGTTTGTCCGACCGGATTCCGTCGTCATCCAAAGTACTGCAATCTCATCTACCAATGCACTTCTGCCAGCAAATATACTTACAACGTCGTCGTTCTTAAATGCCCCGACAACACGGCTTACGACGAAAGAAAATTACAATGTCTTTCCGCCTTCGAGCTTACTGTTCCTTGCGAAGGTATGCTCGCTGACAAAAAACTGTACGACCAAATGCTCGAGAATTCAATACCTCCAGTAAGTATTTTTATTTCTACAACTCATTTGTTTTATATTTACTTCCACAATCTAATTTTTTTTCAACTTATTCTCATCAAAGGTACCCGTGACTCAGAACTGCCTATGTCCCACTTCAGGCCAATACCCACATCACCAACTTTGCAGCAACCTGTTTTACAATTGCAAAGAAGGATCTTCAGGTTCAATGGAGGGTCATCTTCACAGTTGTCCTCCGAATCAGGTGTATTGGCCAGCTTCAAAACGTTGTCTACCCTCTAGCCTTTTCCCGGTCTGCCAAAATAGTCAATAATATTTTGCTATTTTATAATTCACTATAAGCTCGCAAATGTTAATAATTGCACGTAGTTATGTAGTCATGTAGTTATGTAATTAAAATTTAGTTTTAAACATTAGCCTGTGTTTTTATTTTCGCCATCTGTTATCATTATTTACTTGGTAAAAAAAATTTTAAAACCGTCTGAGTACAATAAATCACATCTTTTAATATTTAAATAATGAAAAGTTATAATACTTAAACTTTGGTATATTTACATTTAAAACCACCTAAAAATACGATAAAGTAAAATTCTTAAATAATAAAAATTCCCAGCTGACGATAATAAATCATCATTTATATCTATAGAATCATCAAGTTATTTTATGTTTACCTCAGATAAATATCAAATCATTTTTTTCCGAGTAATAAATTATCGCTATTGAGATTACTTTTTACTGGGTTAGTGCTTTTATTTTTAGCCAAGGCTTCTTCATTCATCGTTCGTCGTTCTGCATAATATATATTTTTTCTTGTCTTAATAAGAATAATGTAGAGTAGAGATCCTGCGCATTTAAGTATACACTGAATAGCACGTGGTAATAAAATCTGTAAAATCGCATGCGCAAGAAGATGTCATTCAGAAATGACAAATCCCACTCATTCGGTTCTCTTTCCATCTGAATTTCCATTCACAGCGTCTCACTCTTTCTCAAACTTATCCGCGGAAACCGAGAGCAGGAACCGCGAGAATTTCTATCCGATAAAGCTAGACGTCGTCTGGCTCGGATAGTTTAGTTAAATTTTTCTAGGTACCCAGTTAAATCCAAGATAAGTCGCATTTCTTATTCTGACTGTAACAAGTTTCGAATTTATGTGATAGGAATAGTCGCGAAACATGAGTACGCGTTAATAAATTTAAATTAGATGTCTTCGTCACGTGGATTGCCTGGGCCGGTTCTGAATAAAGTTCCCGGGAAATCCGTCGCCATAAATAATGTAATCAGTTCTATGAAGAATGAAAACGCTGCCACGCATAAGAGTAGTAGTAAAAATTTTGAAAGTGGCATATGTGGAAAAAGTAAAGTTCCAAATGATAACAATTATCTTCAAGGTAAAAAACTTGTGTACAGTCATTACTATCCAGAAGGTGGTTGGGGCTGGGTTATAGTTTTAGTTGGTATCTTAGTCCATCTTCTGAGTTCCGGGTTGCAACTCTCACTGGCAGGAACCCTCGCACTTCCGGCAGAAGCAAAGTTTCATCGGCAGCCATTAGACACTTCAGGTACATTTATTGTTCACCATTACACCATTTATTATTATTATTTTTTTCATTATTATCTAAACTAGTTCTTGAAAAGTAAATTAGCTGAATTAGTAGCCTGGAATGAAGTATTTTCAGAAAGAAAGAGGAAAAAAATAAAATAATTGAGAAAGAAAAAATACGTACGGTCCAATAGAGTTATAAATAGCTTTTAGAGGAGTGACTTTATTGGAAATAAGGGTAGCCGAGTTTTTCTCTTTACGATTTGACAGATTTAAAGTTTCATTATCAGTGTAGCTGGCAGCACTTTACGTGTCATCAATTTTGTAAGAATATAAATTAATCTTTATGTCCAAACCATAAATGTTCGTATTGCAGTGGATTTTTAAAAACAATTTATTGTTTTATTTCGGATATTTATTTAATGACGCGTGGCATTGATATGATGCATTGGGGATTCGGGATCAAGGATCGGTAATCGGGGGTTTTTAGGGTAAAGAAAATTTAAGTGGTGTTTTAATTTACGTTCAAGTAGAATGGACCGGAGATGGGTAGCATAGAAAATTTCGTATTGGCCCCAATTTACGGGGGATCGTTAACGTGACCAGACCAATCACCGTTACATTACAGTAGAGTAAGTTTGCTACTCGTCAGGATACGCTGCAGAAAGGACTTTGCAGATATCTGAATAGTGGACCGTGTGGAAATTTCATGTTCTCAGCTACTATTCACATACATACTGTAGGTATCCACAGCCAGAATATGTCACCAATATACAAGCCAGAGATGAGTTAGAGTCCCCAAGAGGAATCAAGTTCTGTGGCACTGACGGAGGGAAGATACTGAAGCCAACGACCGTGAAGGAATATGAAGATGAAAAATATGTTATGGCAGGAGGATGAAAAAAAAATAGTATATAAAAAATGCTTATTCAATGTTACGTTAAATATCTAGATATGAAAAATTGCTTGAGGTAATAAAAATCAGCATCAATTTTTAACGCTTCATAAAATGAGTTACGAAAAAAGTGACTTATAAATACATAAAAATATTTATCTAAATATATGTGTACACAATCATTTGGCTGTATTGGCATCGGGAATTTTTATTAAGTCTTACAAGACCCAGTTTGTCCATTTCCGGGCGAGTTGTTTACCATTTGTACAGCAGAGCCATATTATCGGTAATTTTATTTACTATCCTACTTCGTAATTCGGAGTTGCTTTGTAATGTTGATCGGAGGGAACTAAATCAAAATAGAATTTCAAATAGTAATAGGATGTAGAATGCTAACGCGGGTATAAAATTTTCAGCAAACCATCAATCGCAAATTCGAAAAAGCAAGTTCCGATAAGGTCGTGCAATCCACAGAGTATTACCCGTGGGAGTAATCCAACAGCTCAAACTAGTATCATAGGTAGCGGCAAATTCGATTATGTAGAATGTGACGATTTTATGGATTTCTATAAACTTTTTGTTTTTTTGCTAAATTTTATTTTGCATTGTTCAATAATTTTTTTTTTAATTCAAAATATTGAAATTCAAACCGCGAAATAACTTAGTTTCGAATTTCTATAGTTTCGATAAACTAGATACGTTCATATATTAACCAAATACTAGTTCTATATAACATATATGAAAAAAATTGCTCTCATAAAGACTAATTTCGGAAACAAAATTTTTTTTACCAATTTTTTGGGGTGGTCCGTTTTGCCCTTCAAGTTCGTTTCGCCCACCCCCTATGCTATAAAATTTGAAAACATTTTAGAAACATAATCAAATATAAATTAAATTGTCATTTAATTAAACCATACACTTTTTTTCAATTAATAATGCAAAAAATTTTTTCGGGGAGAGTATACATTTTTTGCGTCAAAAAATCATTTTTTTCTGTGTATTGACTTTTTGTTCATATATTTTTTTAAAACTTTTGAACATTCAAAATTATTACTAGTTAACATAATCTAATTATCTGAACTTGTTCATATTAATTAGATAAAAAAAAAAAATGCAAAATTTATTTCGGGGTCTAATTATGATACCGTAAATTGATAAGGTAGCGAACCAGGAGTTCGTGACATTGGGCTGTGTACAGCAGTGGTTCGTACTTGTGTAATTATCTAGCCGGTGGATTACGTCAGTGAATCAGCAATTACCAGCGAACGTTCATTGCACTCAACTTAATTTATTTAATAGACAAAATAATTATGATAATTTTATTAACTCAATTTAATTAAATAAATTAAGCAAAAAAACAAACCAACCAACCACCGAAAAAAGGAAATAGCTTATTTGTTATTTATTTTAAAAACGGCGATATCGGTACGTAATTTAACTTTCGATCGTAACAGCCACCCCACTCTCTAAAGATAAAAAATCCCCGAGTTAAGAGATAACCAACAGAACTCTAACTCTCTTCAGCACTTTGAGATTCGTATTTTATTAGTAAGGAAAAGTGGAAATTTACATTCGTCCAAACTTTTATCCGTCTATACCGACTATCTCAATGTTTTTTGTCTTTGCATTTATTAGGTCGTCTACCCTTTTTTTTCTGTCGTCAGTTTTACCATTCCTCGTTCATCTACTATTTTTCCCTCCACTTCACTCCACTCCATCTTAACATTTTTTCTTTATTGTCTCTAGACAAGAAAAAAAAAAGTATTTTCAATGATGAAATTTTATACTCGGCGAAATTGATCGCCAGCGAGATGAGAATTAACGAACAAAAGTTCTTATCAAACTTATACGTCATACTATATAAATATGTCTTCACAAAGTATTTCATAACTGCGATAAAAAAATTCAAAAAATATTGTAACTGTGATAGCAAACTTTTCTATTTTTCTGATTGCACTGAAATTTTTTTGCACTCGCGCTTATATTTTATCAGGAAAATAAATTTCAGTCGAAATAACTGCTGACTATTCGATCACTCAGTTCAGATAAATCTGACCGAGGTACCCACTTAAATGTACATAAAATCAACTTTTTAATGAGATCTGTATAGAGAAAATAGTGAGTAAATTTAGTCTTCTCCTCTCAAGTCCTTTCAATTATTTTGTGCGCTCGTAGTGCATAAGAGTCTAGGGAGCAGTCGACGCAAATGGCAACCGAGAAAAACTAGTCTAGCGTGTTGTGCACTGAAATTACACTCTCTGTACTCAATAATCCCAATGGCTCATGGAATACTCAGCATCTTCTCGGTACACGACTTCACAGTTGTTGATGATTCCATTCTTTTCAACGACTTTTCAAGTCATGCTCGATTGTTCGTCTGTCTGTTGTCTCTGAGATATAATAGTAATAACAAGTTTCACCAACTCCATTTATTTTGCTCACTCATACTTTTATAGAAACAAAAAATTTTCGTTCTATCAAATCAATCTTCGTTTTTTTTTTTTTTTTTCATTAAAGTAAAAATCACTATAATTAATTATTTTATCTATTGGATCATTATAATGCAAATTGAAAAACTCATATATATATATATATGACAAAAAAAATTTTTTTAGTTTATATATACACCCATGCCAAAAATTGAAGGAACAGAAAAATTTTAGAAATTTTTGCAAGGCTGTAACTTTACGAAAAATAATCGTATCAAGTTTTTAAAAAAAAGCATTTTATAGCTTAAAATCTCTAGTTTCGATGAATTTTGATTAAATTTTTTCAGAGCTACCGGCTATACAAACATGAGAAATATCGCGAGACAAAAATTTTCTTAATTTTTTGATTCCTTTCAAAGACTTCACGGACACGTGGAAAAATTAGCAAATTTATTCAGCTTCAATTTTCATTTTTTTGGAGCTTTGTACGACAACTTGTCGCTGAGATATCAACCTTCAATCGAAAAATGATATTTTTGTGTATGACAAAAAAAAAATTCTTCTAATTTCGGCATTATAATTTTAATTATTGCAGTAAAACTGTTGGTCGCAGAAAAAAATTTTGTAATAAAAAATTTGTTTGTCCACTCATTTGTAACAAAAATGTAATGATATATTTTTTTGATACTTCGCTTCGTTTTAAAAATAATTGCGATTTGAAAAATTAGTTGTCAGTTTTAAAAAAATTTAACGGTTGGTGATTTTGACTAAAATTTACGAGCAAAGTGGGGCAGCTTTTTTCGTTTCTCCCTGTATGTAAATAAAGTCACTTAGGTAAATAACACAAGTGTCTATGAATCATAATGTAAGGACGTTGCACAGCCGCGTCGCGATTCTGTAGTCATCGAACGAGCGCCGAGGCGCGCGATCTCCAATAAAGTCCCGCTTCAGAACCAGTGGCAGTTCACAAGCGATTCGCGTCTGACACAGTCACATACAAGTATCTCCCTCGCTCCTCTACGGAAGCAGATAAAAAAATAAAATAATAATTTTATTAACAATAAAATTCAAAGTTCGAAGCATCAATTACATTTTTCTCATCCCAGTTTATCAAATATTATAATAAATTTGTCATGAAGAATTGTGATTTTTTTTTATTTTGAATCCACTGAATTTTTACTGCGGTCATAAATTTCTTATGGATTATTTGAGTTTAAATTTGAGCATTAAATCGTGTTTATTCAGTGGATTTGATAATCATCTGACATAAAAATGAATTTTAAATAAACGCTACAACTGTTTTTAAATGGACGCTAATAAAATTATTATTTTACTACTCGTTTACAAAACTATTTATTTATTTTCTGACAAATTAACTCTTGCTGGAAAAAAATTTTATTTTAGAAAAGTTATAAATAATAAATGTTTACAAAAATCACTATGAGTTTTATTTCAGTGTAATTGAAATAAACGTATGTGAATATTTGACTATTGCCAGTCAGCTTAAACTTGTCTCACACCACCCACGCGCTATCAACTCTTGCCCGTTGCTGACAATAATCGACTTTTAATCGCGGCCGTTAATTTTCGCTGCACTTTTTGTTCTTTCATTTACCAAAACTCGACTTAATTAAAAGAAATAAATTTCTGCTTCTTTTAATTTGTTCGTTCAATTTTTTTTTCTTTTTTTTTGAACATACGAATATTCAATGAACGAATTTAAAAGTTTTATAAGTACGTACAATTATTAGTGAGAATAAATAAGTGTTTAAAAGTAAAATATTTGAGAAATGAGATACGTTAAATTTAAAATTAAGTATTGGTCAAGAAACCCTTGGACGGATGATAATGAACCCAATCTCAGCTGAAAATGCCAATAGCCGCAGTAATGAAAAAATAAAAATTTCAAAAAACGTCCTGGTAGTTGAAGCCCAAATCGATTCGTCCGTAAAACCGTCCAACCATGAGCACGTGAATCGGATTACAAAACCAGATCGGGATCCTGGAGCTAATAATCTTCCAGTATTTTTTGGCCGCGGAGCCTGGAGCGTTAATTCAATAAAAAATATTAAGAGAAAAAATTCGGGGTCTCCGTCCTTCAATGACACTACCAAGCCGTTTTTGAAGCCTAAAACCAGTGCGCTGTACCCGGTTAATCTAGACGAAATAATAGAGGTACAGACAGACGAAGAAAATGGGGAAGTTTACGAAAATGATAACAGTGATGGTCAAAGAGAATCAACTAGTCCGCGAAAAAACTCACGTACTTCTTTACGAGGCACTAGGAATCACGACAATAACGGAATTGAAAAGAGACCAAGATTATGCGATAAAGATCAGTCGGTTCATATGACAACAGAATATCAACAAGATGAAAAAAATACTCGAGCAAGAGATAGAGATCACTGTCCCCTATCGTCCACCAGCGATTATTACGACTCGCACCCAAAAGGCTCATTACGGACGAAAAAGGGCTGCGTCAAACCCAAGCCGGTTAGAGAAGCAACAAGATGTTCAACTAGTTCTTCTTACAGCTCTCGAGCAACTAACGGAAACCAGTTGACCCAAAGAGACCTTTACTTGGACCACATAAATCCCGGCGAGTTGCTCCAGAGCTGTGATAACTGCAGGCAGACTTATTATTCACCCGACGAGTTAAATAAATACGAAAAAATAAATTCGCCAAATGAAGATAATAATTACGAGCTATTTGATGATGAAAAACACGACATACCAGCATTGCTCAACTATCGCAGTAGATCTTTGCCTCAACTGTCTGTCCACGACAGTGGACTGGGCAGTGGGCAAGATAACGGACCCGGTAAATTCAACAGTTCAAAGCTTACGGATCTGAGGCAACTGTTGACACTAAGACAGCACTATTACCCAGAAACCGGCTGGGGTTGGATTATTGTCGTTGTTGGTGTCTTTGTACACATACTTTCTCACGGGATTCACGGAGCTGTTGGGTTATTTATTCACCACGCGGCCACCCGTTTCAGTGTCCAGGCTTATCTTGACGCAGGTGAGTTACATAATAAATAGGACCTTCGCCAATTGAAAAATTTAAAACTCGTAATGTTAATGAGGTTGGCTTTAAATTATGCATGAATTTGCTGATAGTGACACTCGAGAGACGGGAGACAGGTGAGTTACCTAGTCAGTACAGTAGGACCTTCATCCAACTGGATAAACGTTAAACCCGTAATGATAATGAGGTTATTTTTTAACAAAACTTTAATAGCGAGATGGAAAATTGTCGGGAGGTAAATGCAGGCGAGTCAGATGATAGTAAAAAAAGGAAACTCGTAATGTTAATCGAGTTATTTTTAAGTTGAACTTGAATTTCTCGATAGAGATGATCGAGACGTGAGGCATCGACCTCAGACACTTAAATAGTATCGTGTGTCTTTAGTCTGCTGTTAGTTTTATGTCTGAGTGAGTCTTAGTCCAGCTCAGTGAGATGTCAAACAGACCAAGAAAATAACAACCGATCAAATGATATAAGAATTGATGACTTTGCCTTTCTATTCCGTTTGTTATCCTACTCCATTGACTACCCACGGTACGGTATGTACTATATACTATATAGTACGTAGTAAAGTACTTTCGTCGTATGAGAGTTAACTTCGTAAATCTTTAAGCGTACACTGCTCTCAGTGTCGCTTTATCTTTATCTAGAGCCACGGATCTAAGACCGTTTTATGTCGACACACTCCAACAATAATTCACCTCTCGTCTTGTTCATCTAACATTTTACTTTCTGTCTTATTACTTGTATTGCGCTGTTTACGTCTATATATGTAACATTTTTTTCATTGATACCTACATCCAGTTTTATTTTTTTTTTTTAACTTATTCCGGTGCTGGAGTTTAAGTATTTTTATACTTGGGTATTTTTAATGCAGAGTAATTTTTTTTTTTAATTTTTATGCAGTTTTTTTTGTACATAACACATTTAATTTTATGATTAAAAAGCAGACAGAATATTTATAAAAAAAATTTAATTATTTTTTATGGCCAATTAAAATGAAATTTGCTGGTAATAAATTTATATTAGTAATATAATTATGTAATTTAAAAATATTAAAATTTCGTTAAGGATATGGCAGACAATGTTGTTTGCAGATATAATAAATTTTCATATATATTTTATTACAAAAAAAAAATTTTTAAAATGACAAATGACTTTTTTTAACTTATAACAAGTTTACAAAAGTACGGAATGAAAAATCAAACTTTTAAAGCCGCTAAAAAATTTTTTAGGCCATAAGTGAAGATCATTCTAAATATTTACCCGTTATTTTATCCGAATATATATTTGTCGTCTAAATAAAAAATATTTCTAATATTTATATTCGTCAAAAAAAAAAAAAAACTAGTCAGTTTTAAAATTAATTTTAATTTGCGCATTTTTCAAATAATTAATTCCCGGTATAAATCACAAATAAAATTCTCTATACAACCTGAAAATTCAAATAGAAATTATTAAAAAATTTAAGTACTAGTATTTTCAGATAGAACATATTTTAACATTTATTTATTGCTCTTTTTTTTACCATACGGATATCATGTATGGCTGTGACAGATTTTATTCGGCAGAGTTAACCGACTGTGTTTTTGTCACACAAGATATCAATATGCCCGTCAACACACCAAATTGTTTACGATAAATTAAATTGTCTTTGTAGTAAATTAATGACAGTATATTTTAAAGTTAAAAAATAAAATATGGGGTCTTATTTTGCCCCAGATTTCCTTAAATAAAATAATAATAATACACTGTAAAAAGAGCGGTGTTAAAAATGGACTTAAAATGAAATAATAAAATGTTAAAATTAATGGTAGTGGAAACCTAAACACCGGGATAAGAGGTGAAATTTGGCGGTGTGAAATCAGTGTAAAAAAAAATTCCATGTATAGAAATTAGAAAAAAAAATGTATTACATATAAAAAAATTTAATGAATATTATCTGGAAGAAATTTAAATTTTGCTATGTACTTATTTAACTAATTATTTATGTTATACATAATATATTTAAAAATTACACAATTTTACGCCCACCATTTAAATTACCAATAATTTAATTAATTAATAACAACACCGTTTAACTGCAGTGATTGAGTAAGTAAAAATATTCACAAAGCTCAATATTTTCTACACCAAAAAATATTTTAACACCGAGAAATTTTTTTAACACCGCTTTCGGTGTTGGAATTTAATACCGAAAATTTTAACACCTACACCACCTGAACTTACCCCAATTTTTTTTTTACAGTGTATTATTATCATTATCATTATTATCAACACATTGTGCGAGTAAGTATTTTCTTATCAAGTATTTTTAGATAACCGATCATCATTTACTTTTTAAGTGTCAATAAATGTAGTCGTATCTTGTCATTAAAAGGATCCTATTCAGATGTAATCCCGTATTTTGATCGTTTTACTATCAGCAGATCATTTTATATTTAAGTCTTACAGCAGTCTTAGGGATTACCCGTGTGATTTTTAAATGTCACAATGCCAAAAAAAAAAAATTTGAAACGGAGTATAAAAAACAATGTTTGATGAAATGATTTCGGAAAAAAAATCAGGTTAATTGTAGATAAATAAGTTTAACGTTTTACGAACAATAATAGTAACAGTTACAGGAATGATGATACTTTTTTATATCCTTAAAGTTGTATCGGTAGTTTTGTTCGACTAGTAATACAGACTCGGGTCGATCGGCACAGAAAAAAGAATGAGAATTATCAGTAGGAGGCGAAAATGAGAAAGAGGGAAACGTTACAGACGAAACGTTATCTAGGCCATGGACCCGAGGATTGTGGACGAAAAACTTTTTCACAAATATCCGTAAATATAAAACAGCGTGAACTACAACACCAGACGTTATATATTTTTATTATTGTTGTTACTATAAAACAGTTGGTGTTTATTGATCTTAATTTAAATGACAACATTTTCTCCCGCAAATCTCACTCACTTTTTTTTTTTTAACACTTCATCTTGTTAAGAATTTTCGTTTATTTTTTTAATTTCACGGTTTGAAGTTTTGAAATGTTTAGGATACGATAACTTGGGAATTTTTATCTCATTTCCAAAATTATGTGTCGAAATTTGACATCTAAAAAATTATTTTTGACCGTTTTCGAGTTGACACGTACGTGCATTGACATTAAATAAATTAAATTATTTCGAAAAAAATTTTGCTACTCAAAAAATATTATTTTCAAAAACTTTGTCTCACGGTTTTTTTAAAAATAAATTATCATTAAAAAAAAAATAAATAAACCTAATTTTTAATTTTTGCTTTCAACTTTCAGTAAACTGGCTATTTTATCCCCAAAAAAATATAGAAATTATTCTCACTATAAAAATAAATTCAAAGCTAAATTTGTGATAAAAAAAATTAATTTTAAAATTTATATTTAATAATTATACAAATAAATAACTCACATAAAATTAAACGAAATTTATTTAAAAAATACGTACTACGTTTTGACTTGCTTTTATTTCATTGGCATGATAATTTTTATAAACTCTTTTTACCCAGCTATCGACAAACTGAAACCAGAAACGCAGCAATAAGTAACATATATTTTTGGAGCTATTAAAAAACTGAGTGCACGTTGCTACACCCTGAGTGTGTGTAAGTGTTGAAAAAATTTTTTAAAAATATTAAAGACTGTTGCAAGTCGATAAAATTTGTTTGCTCTATGTAGGTGTGCAATAAAACTCATGACTGATGACTTTGTGCGACTCGGTGTTTAAATTTACGACAGTAACAAACTTATTTTTTTTATGTCACCGGACGCTCGTTTCTCTTTTATTGAATTATCACATCCTCTATCAAATTAAGTAATAACTTTATTTGCGGACATCAGATTCACTATATTTATTTTCGGGAAAATGTTTAATCCATAAGCGCTTCAATATATTTTATTGGTTTATTGTCAGTCAATAATAAATAACCTGGTGATTTTAATGATCATTCAGTAGCTCAAACTCTTCAAAAATACATTCATTTAAATAATTACTATAATAATAGACGGTATTTTTTTTATTATTGCTCAAAATAAAACGTCTCATTAATCTTGCTCGCATGCTGACCGCTGAATAATTTATATCGAGTTGTTAATCACGTCGCGGAGCTGCTAACGTCGGTATAAAGTGTGAAAAATAATATATCGCTTAAGAATGCGGTGCAGAAAGAGTTCAAAAATTTAAAAAAAATTGAATAATTCGGAGAGCTGAGTAAAATGGAGTATTGTGAGACAAGTTGGGTACTGAAGAATTTTTTTTTTTATAAATTCCTGAAAACGTGATTTACTGTTGAGACTTTTTTCAATAAAAATACGGACTGACTTATTTTTGAGAAAAAATTTTTTTTTTCAATTTTTCAAAATCTTGTTAATTTTAAAATTAATTTGAAATTTATGGAAATTTCGAAACTAATTTTTTTATAGCTATTAAAATGATTTTAATGACTTTTTTTCTGATGATTTTATTTTTTTAAAGATATTAGAAATTGAAATTTAAAATTGAATTACATGTGAAATGTTATACGTATGTACTTTAAAGTTTAATAGCTTAAGACCGGTTGCTAAAGTGGTAACGAGTGTCATTATTGTTGTAATTTATTTTTGCGCTAATTAAAAAAAATTGTAGGATACTGATACCGACTAAATGAGAAAGTAATAATGTTTCTTATGGCAAGTGATTGATATTTGAAATTAAATTTCCGCTGGTCGTAAAAAAAGGCATAAATAGATAATTAATTTTAAACCACTAATTAAATTTAATGACAATATATCTAATAATAGGTAATAATAAATCGGGAGTGAACGCGGATTTTATTTCAATTCGCATTCACTCCGGTCCGGAGTTTTAATACTTAAATAAATTTATATTTTATAGAAACAGCTGGTAATCAGAAACATAATTATTTTAATAAATAATTCATTCAGATATTAATAATTAAACTTAAAATATTATGTTTTTAATTTATAAAATGTTTTAGTAACTCACTAAATTATAATTTCATATATATAATACATAGTGAAAATATTAAATTATTGAATAGCTATAGTGCGATAATTTTTATGAAAATATTTGATATTTCGGTACAATATGAAATCATTTCGCGTGAATATATGGAAAGGAAGCTTGTAATTATTTCCGTACTCGATATAAATGTCAAAATATCAAAGACCTGAGCTCACTATGTATTAGTAATTCTTTTTATAATTAATATTTTCCAAAACTTCCCTTCGGAGTGAAGTTCACTCCGCGTTCACTCGGCAAATTTTCTACAGTATAAATGCAGCATACTTTGAAATAATTTAATACGATTTAATAAAATGTGGTGACACCTGAAATATTAATGAGAACCATTGGAACAAAAACGTGACAAAAATTTTTTCTTCTTAAAAAAATTAAACCTTCCCGCCCCCGGCTTAATGAGATGTCCATTTGACCTTCACGTGCGTGTCAAAATCTACCTACTGACCCAAGAAATCGCTCGGCCTTCATCGTTTCGTCTCACCCTGTCACTCATAGGGTGTTCAGTGAAAAATTAGTCATAACCTTTCGATAATCAACTCTCGATGTCTTAATCAGGCCAATGATAAACACCAAACACTAAATTGATATTTATCCAGCAGGTGGTTAAATAACTCAGACCCAGACCCTTAAAATAATATTCAATTACCGTAAGTGCTATCGGAATTATTTGAATAATGGTTGCCGCCCTACTTAGGAGACCCAACATTTATATCAAAGGCTAACAAATTAATACTAAATAGTTACTATGGCAAAAAAAGACCAGTTAGCAAACGTCAGCAAACTAAAATAAATATTTTTCATCATTTTAATTTAATATTTTGAGAGCAACCATGTAAGTAAATAACTAAAAGAAAAAATATATTTTCACTTACATGGAGTACTTTTTTTTTATCATCGAGCTTTTTGGCTGCGTACATTCACCGCGACAGCAACCTCTCATTTCCATACAAATTTTCTTTCTAAGAAAACTTTTGTATCATCAATGTTTAATTTTTTTTTGTCTTTACTGCAACCGCATACTCTGCAGATACAAACAAAAATTAAAAAGTCCCGGGAGATCAACTTGATCATTTTATTTCAAGTCTCGCCTCATAATTGAGATTCGTAGGCGTGTCTATTTAGCTTCTAGCTATTTTATTAAATTTATTCAACGCATTTTTTGCTTCTCCTTTATTTATACAGTTAATTAATTCTTAGTTTAATCTTAACAGGAATTAATATTTATAAATGCCCGCGGTCATGAGCGATCGCGATTTAATTGAGCTGCTGAATTTTTAATATATTTAATAGCTTGTAATCAGTAATAGTCTCATTTTTTGTATCAGTACTTTAGATCACTCAATCTAGGCGACTGATCTCACTACAATGAGAATAAGTTACGAAATTGAATCGAATCAAATTTTCAAAAAATTTTTAATTTAAGAAACTTTTATTACACCAAATTTCGATGGACAATATCTATATAAATATATAAGATAATTCCACATTATGTATGGTTTTTGGAAAGGAAATTTTGCTGTCTACAACTTTAGTATGAGTAAAAAATGTCGTAAAATCAACCGTTTCAGTGCTACGGCTAATTAAGCATTCAGTCAATTAAAAAAATTGAAAACCGAAATTTGGCTCTGGCTTTAAATTGTTGTAACCTTAAAACTGTTGAGTGTAGAGAATTTTTTAATGAGACAAAAGTTGTAGAGGATTAAATTTTCTTTCCAATGAGTACAAACAACGGTCGATTATCTTTCATATCTATAACGATATCTCGAATCAAAATTCTGATTTGCTTTGAAATGAAGAAACGAAGAAAAATTAATTTTGAATAACTATTAATTTTTAAAATGAAAATTGCCATGAAAATGTTGACTTAAAAAAACCAACAATAAACTCAAGCCATAAAGTAATGTTTTGTGTACTGTAGAAAAAAAAATATATAAATGAAAATAAAAAATTTTATGATGATCCAGTGAGTAGATACGAAGCCTAGACATTTTTTTTTACGACCCTTTTCATCCCGAAAATATTACGACACTCTTTTGTCATACCTGCTGCCGCTATTTCCATCAACATCACGTTTTTCCCCTACCTCATATTACTCACTTTAATGAAACCTATTAAACGATATACGCGAAATAATATGTTAGCGGGGTGCATCATTAATTTGCTAACAGAAAATCTTCCTTCGATATATTATGTATCATTTTATTTTCCCATAAACATATTGAAGATACTCAAATATTATTGTGAACCCATTCTGCCGAGTAACAGCAAGATCTTGATCTAAATCTACACTGCAATAAATCATAATATCCCTAATCCTTTTTTATTTGTGGCCAAATAAAATTTAGTATTTCGGCTTCGAATAGACAGGAATATTTACTTTTATAGAAGATTATTTATTATTCACAGTATTTTCGATTCTAATCATATCAAGTGAAAAATTTTAGTAAATAATATATGCCGGTATATGATTATTCATATTTGATCAGATACAAAGCATGACTATCTGATTACACGCGATCATCTATAATTTTATATATGACTATATCTGATATCATGTCTGATCAAGTTCAAGATCATATATTATCATATAGGAACTCATATCTGACTATACTTGAATATGAATCCCTCAAAATTATTTTCCGAGTTGGAAATAAGAAAATTTAATATTTTGAAATTTCTGTTACGCGAATTAATAAAGAAAAATTCAAATTTATCATAAATAAATAATTTTAACAGTTTGATATATTTATTTTCATGATATTGCCAAAGTACAACAATTTCCGTTGAGAAAATATTTATACCTAATTAATAAATTATCACAAGTAATTAACAATAATGAAATATTTGAATAATTAATTATTTGGAACTTTAGTTAATTGCAAGTCCAGTTCAATTTATATATATATTTATATGCCCATAAATATATAATTTAAAACGAATTACCTACGAGCTATAATATCCACGTGGTAAATCCTGTCTTTTCATTGGTCAATTTATTATATTCCCCTCTATAGTCTTGAGCTTGCGGCTTACCTACTTCATCGTTGGGTTCAGTACGTATTTGGACACCTTATGATGATGGTCAAATATATGTCATATATAAAAAATTTTTTTTTGTTTATATGTTTACTGCCAAGTTTTAAATTAAAATTATAAATTGAATAAATATTTATTTATATATTAAATTAAATAATTTGTAAAAAAAGTGTTTATAATATCACTAACTGATTTATGAATCGAGATGAATGAAATTCAACGACTTCCGGTTTGCACTGATGACAGTGGTATTATTTCCGGTGATCTCGGCTCCGCTGAATATGAGCATGTAGTCTGTGATGACAGAGATAATAAAGATAATGCAATACCGAGGTACAAAAAAATACTGACGGTCTTTATTATTTACTGTTGTTAATAAATATATTTAATTATTTGTTTTTTCTTAATTAACAATTCAATCTTCGTAGACGTGAATCACAATTTGTCATAAGACATTATTATCCAGAAGGTAATTGGGGATGGATTATAATTACTGTGAGTGTCTTAATTGAAATAATAGCGACGGGTGTTCATGGTGCTGCTGGAATATGGTTTATAGAAATTATTAAAAATTATTCACGGACTTATTTAGATGTAGGTGCGTTAAATATCTCTATTTTTTAATAAATTATTTTTTTTTTCACTGCAGACATTTGAGATAAAACTTTTTATCTTGATAACATTAAATTCTATTGCCATTTTATTTATAAAAAATAAGACAAAATTTCTATAATTTTTTTATGGTTTTGGGGTAAAATGGGAGAGCTTTAAAATTTAAAAAAAAATTATTCATAATTCAATTTTCGAAAACGTTGAAAAAAAAAAAAAAAATTTGAGAAAAAATTTTTTTTCGCGTCTCGGAAAAATAAAATGTTTAAATATTTCTGCTTAAGTAATAAATTTTCTAGTATGTATTGGTAATTTTTTTCCAATCATAAGTATTTTGACATTACCTATCAATCAAGAATTCAAAAATGATTGACACTGGTATAACTTTGGTATAACAAAATTGATGATATCCATCATCGAATAGTGTTGACTCACCATCCCATTAACTTTAAAAGTTCTATAGTAAACATTTTCTCATTTTTATTCTGTGAGCTATAAAAATCTAGGCGCAGAAATTTTTTTCCTTATATATAAAATAAAATAAAAATTTAATTAACCCGGAAATTGAAAAAACTGTCCCAAATAATACTAAAATTTATAACTTCCAAAATGTATATAAACATAAACACGTTCAGAAAAATGTAATAGCAATATCTTGAGGACGTTTCGTCCACACAGTGGTGTAAATATGGGTCTAAGCTGCCAGATATGACACTCAATCAGCCCTAAAATGTATTCAGTATCCTGTCTAAACAAAAGCCCTTTTTACATTTAAATGACTTTATTCCAAGAATATATATAAAGTTTTGAAATTTTCCCTTTTTGTTATTTCCTCCCTAAAAAAAAAAAAAGAAACTTTGACCCCTTGAAAAAATTTATTTAGACATAAAATTATTTTCTGATTACAGGATGGTTGGGAGCCATGTCAACAGGCGTCGCTTTATTAATTTCCCCTGTCACAATAGGGATCTGTCGGCGAAAAAGCACACGAGTGACAGCAGTGCTCGGGGGTCTTGTGACAGCTCTGGGATGTTTGTTCACCTCATTCGCCACACAATTCCACCAACTTTTCTTCAGTTACGGCGCCATCGTAGGTAAGACACCACGGGAACTCCGAAAAGCAGCCTCCGCATTTTTATTATTTATTAATCCTCTCCAAATAATTTATTACATTCTCGAATAAACAAATAAAGGCGTAGGAGTTGGGATAACACGAGATTGCAGTACTCTTATGGTAGCCCAATATTTCAAACGGAAACGAGAATTCGTTGAGATTTTTATCGTATCAGGAAGTGGTTTGGGTATCGCTATCATGTCAGCATTTATCAAAACCATCATCGGGTAATATTTATATTTATTACTGTACGCGATAACTGAGTTATTCAATTAAAAACCATTTTAAAAAAGTAATTAAAAAAATAATAATTATTATTGATTTCAGAAAAATCGGGTGGCGTCTAGGACTACAAGCGGTTACGGTGACCGTCTTTTCAACATTTTTTTTGGGGACATTTTACCGAAGCGCTTCTCTATATCACCCTCAGCGACGCGCTATCTTGCATTTGAAAACTCAAAAGCGAAAAATAAAAGAAAAAAATAAAGTCGACGATCGACCGCCGATTTTAGATTTCGCGACATTGAAAAGTAAAACTGTTAGAATTTTATTGTTGTCTACGGGAATTTCGGCATTTGGAATAAACACACCGATTTTCTATTTGGTAATTCCACTAACGACTTAATTGATTAATTGATTAGCTGATTGATTGTAAATGAAATTTAAAAACAAATATTTATTAAAGGCGCACCAAATCGAAGAGGAAGGATTGGGAGACATGGTGGTCTTGCTGCAGGCGTATTTGGGACTGGGCTGGACAGTCGGCTGTGTAACGTTCGGTCTTTTGGTGATAAGGCAGAACGTCGAGTGCCGGATAGCGCGGCAATATCTGATGCAAACGGCGATATTCATTTGTGGGATTTGCATACTGGCGCTGACTACGGTCCATGGAAATTACTACGGATACGTCATGTTCACGTGGATCTACGGGATCTTTTGCGGCGGGTATCATTACAGCTTGAAAATGT
Source organism: Microplitis deprimator (assembly GCA_964016945.1). Classification (NCBI taxonomy): domain Eukaryota; kingdom Metazoa; phylum Arthropoda; class Insecta; order Hymenoptera; family Braconidae; genus Microplitis; species Microplitis deprimator. The sequence continues at coordinate 21,211,554 of OZ024709.1, read as the reverse complement.
ACACGTACGAACGTGTACGCGCTCGGAATTTTGTACGCACTTGGGGTTTTGTCCAGTTCTCCCAAGCTATTCCTATAGCCATTGGTGTTCCTATTTCAGGTATAAATTACTTTTATTATTTTTTTTTTTATGGAAAAAAGTTTGAGGGAAAGGAAAATAATCAAAATAAAATATGGGATCTTCATTGTAAATCCATAGTTTCCTACATGGATTTCTATGGATTCCCATAAAATCCTACACAGATTTTTTTTAAAGAGTCGTAACAGATTTAAAAAAGTAAATCAATATTTTTTAAATTAATGAAATTACCGTGGGATCGACAATGAATCAACATCCCTAATAAAAAAAAAATTATATTACAGGTTACATAAATATAAGTTTTGGCAATAAAGCCGGTTACTATTTTAGTTCAACCTGCGTTTTAGTCGGTAGCTTTACGTTATTTTTCATCGACTTACACAAACGCAACCTTTCGAAACACCGAAGCGGTAAATCCAACGGCATTAAGCACACGTGTAATTCAAATTGCCAAAAAAAACGGGGACTATCATTTAATCACGAAGCTGAAAATGATAACACACCCGGCGCAACTGCTATGGGATTTAATCCAAACGCCGAGCACTCGCCAGCTCTCGGTAATAATTCACCCATTATTAAAAAAAAAAATAAAATAAATTATTGAACTCCATTCTCCGTTTGTTTAATTAATTAAGGTGAGGCGATTAATAAACTGAGCGTCGACAAGCCCGAGCTGACTTGTATATCCGAGGAAGGCATCGCCGACATGGATTTGCCTGACAATATCCTGGACGACATCGAGTACATCGGGGACTGCATAACGTCTTGCAATAAAGTGGAAAATTATTTAATGCTGTCCGAGTTCGAGAACAATCTTATTGCCGAAATGCCGATAATAATGGACCGCAAGGGACGCAAATGGTCATTAGCTCGCTCCAAGAGTATTCATGGCAACCCACCCGCCGGGCCCTCCACTAGCCAAACTCTCCTTGACGAGGACGATATTAAATCTAAATGGCTTTTAATGCCCGCTCCAATTAATAACCGAGCTATTACTGTTATAGAAGAAGCCAGCACGTAAGACATTTTTCCTCTAATTGCTCTCTCATTAGTTATTTATTTAATTCATTAATTTTTTTTTTTAGGTCTCAAGTCGAGAGCTGAAACTAGACATGACGTTAGATAAACTAATAAATAATTATAATTAATAATTAATAATTATGACTAATGAAGTGATGGGGAAGCGCAAAAAAATTATAAAATAATTGATTGAAATTATAGTTAATTATTATAAATTATTTGTGACAATAAATGTTGTATTTGATGATGATGTTGATGACTGCCAGGTTAAAATTAATTGTAAAACACCAATTATCCGTCCAACCGTTGAGACATTTTTAAAAATAATTTTTAACATCAAGTAGGTGTCGAGGTGTAGACTTTATTATTTATCGCGCCCCAGTCATTGATGAGTATTAAACTAGTGTATAAATTTATAAATATAATAGTAAAATTTTTTTTTTTAATTATTTATTTGGTCAAAGTGCAATTCGAGTGAGAGAGGGGCAAAATAGGCCGCAGAAAAATTTCGTGATTATTTATTAGTATTTATAATTTTAAGTCAGTAAATTATTAAATTATATTATGACTCGTCATTAAAAAAACTAGGGGTAAAATGGGGCAAAACAATTTTTTTTTAATAAAAATAAAATTTATGATAAAATTATTTGAAGAAATGGCTGCTAAATTATTGAAATAAAAATTTTGGGCTAATTTCGAATTTGAAACATTTTTATGGCCCATTTTGCCCAGCTTTTATTTTATCTAGTCGATATTTATTGTAATGAAATTAATTAATGATTTTATTTCGTTATTATAAATTAATTTTTTGTCAGTATTTATGTGAATTAATGAGCAATAGTTAAAATTGTAATAAATAAAAAATGTAAAATAATTTTGTTTATTTATTTGTATGTCTTGTAATTATATCTAATATTGTTTTGAAATAAATAAATTGAGAGTAAAAGTTATTAAGATTTAATCGCAGCATGAAAAACTGGGACAGGCCGAGCCTCGGGCTCGAACGCTAGACCTTCGATCTGCATCCTGAGGACTAGCGGCGTCTTAATTTGATAATTTATTTGACATTAAAAATTCAGCCTCAAGCTAATGATTAATTGTTTTGAATACTTATGTATTTAATTAATCAATAAATTATCATGTGACATAAATATTTTTCATTTATTAAAATGATCTTAAATTAAACATGTAGATATTTATTTTAATTACTCAGTACCAAACTAGTTCTTTAGTCATCAACGAATCGGGCGTGAAAAATATCGTGAGGAAATAGAATTTTTTTTTGGTACAGTAAATAAATTTAAATAATAAAAATGACAATGAACGGGATTTCACGTGCTTTCAGTGTCGGAATTTTTATTTTGGGTTTGATGATAAATTTACATGGACATGGGGTAGCAAAGAAGTTTGAAAGAAAAGAAGATTTTAACTTGACGGCGATAGAAAGCAAAGAAATTTTAATAAAGAGTGAACGTCTTTGGGATCAGGGAATTATTCCCTACGGAATAAGGAAAAATTTTTTTGGGGAGCAGCGCAGGTTGATTACACGGGCTATTAAGTACTGGGAGAACATAACTTGTGTTCAATTCATTGAGAGCGTCAGAGGTCTAAATCCCAGTTATTTATTTTTTACCACATCACCAAACTGCAGGTAAAACCATAGATTCTAATTCGATAATATTGCACACCTCGAACGCGAAGTGGAGAGATACTACTCTACTGTCACCAAATTTTTATCATTTTTTATAAAATTTATTAAATTAGTATTTATACTGTGTAAAAAAAAAATTTCCTGCGAAATTCGTTTACTGTTAAAAGAGCGGTGTTAAATCGGTGTAAAAAAAAATTCCACGCTTAGAAATAAGAAAAAAAAAATGTATTATGGGAAGTGTCTAGGCTTCTGCTTAGTGTCCATTTAATATTTTTTTTCTCATTTTACCTTCTGGTTATCATCCGACATCATTTTTGAGGCTCTTTCAATGTAAAATAATAGAAAATTATGAAGGAAAAAAATTTTTTAAGTCCTAGAACAATCTCAGACCACTGAGCTCCTTGAGCACGAAACCAACGGGAAGTTTTGGGGCTGACCCGCAGGGCCCAGATTTTTTTATACGGGTTCCGGTAATTATAAAAAATTCAGGCCCCGATCCTCTTAATATTTTATTCCTAAAAATCTCAGACTAAATTGATTGTTATCAATAATCGCCAATAAAATTGAATTTATCAGCTGCTGCAGTCCATCAATCGGCAAATATCAGGAGGGAAGAAATTCCATAAGCTTTGACAAAAGTTGCAGCTACGAATCCGTCGTCCATGAATTGGGTCACGCCATAGGTTTTTCTTACCATAAGCTTTCGAATGACAATAAATTTACCAATGCGACAGGTTAATTTACCAGATCGCCAATTAAATTAATCATTCGCGATTTCAATTAATAGATAAATTTTTTTTAATGCAGGTACCCAACATGACACTAAAGAACATTTTAATAAAGACACATCCAAAAATTTAATGATACGCGACAGACAAGAAGTGAAAGATATTTTTTATCAATGCCCTAGTATGTAAAAAACTAAATACAGTTAGAAAATTTGAATAAATATAGATAATAATTTGAATTGTTAATTAATGCAGAATGTGGAAAAACATTACAAGCAATGAATGGAACTTTTGGAACTTTTGATACGCAAATTTATTCGAATAGTTCACTGATAGAAGCTGAGGAATCATGCGAATGGAGAATATCTGGCGCGCATGGGGAGCGAATCGCTCTAAACATTGAGTCGTTAAATATTTACGAGTCAATTAATTGCACAACAGATTATTTGGAAATTAGGGATGGATACTGGAGTGGAAGTCCTCTTTTAGGTAATTAATTAAAATTCGCTTTATAAAATTTATCGGCAGACTCTAGTAATTTCGGTGAAATTTTTTTTTGCTCTGAAATTTTATTTCAGAAATAAATATATAAATTTTTGCAATTCCATAACAGGGTGATATGAAATTTTAAAATTAGCCCCTGTATCTGTAAGCTCTAGTAAAAAACATCGAACGAAATAGCTGAGACAAATTTTCAAAATTTTAATTTAATCTGAATTTTTGTCTGGTTAAAAAAATCGAATTTGGCAAATATATTTTTTCTAGTCCCGATTTGTGGTCACGTTGTTGACTACAAAAGAAAAAAATTTCTTGGACCATAGTAAAAAAATTTTTCACCACAAAATTAGAATCTTGCCGCATCATGATCAAAAATTGGTAATAAATAAATTTCTGTTTAGGTCGATTTTGTGGATATGAAAGCATAACGCAGCCTTTAATTACTCTGAGCAATCGCATGCTGGTGACATATGTCCGAACGACTGGTAAAAAAAGTGACTACGGGTTTACGGCGAGTTATTACAAATTATGCGGCGGCGATATTAAAATAAATAACACTAGAGTTTACTTAGAATCGCCGAATTATCCTTACGATTATGAACGGAACGTTCAGTGCACTTGGATTTTCAATTCCCCTAAGGACCAAAAAATGAGGGTACAATTCTACAACTTTTACCTTGAGGAAAGCAGAACCTGTAAAAATGACTTCCTTGAAATACGGGATGGTGACAGTTATAAGTCCTCCCTTATCGGCCGATACTGCGGGTCTCATAAAAACTTAAAAACGTACGTCCATGGAGGGACACTTGTTGTTAAATTTTTTAGCAAAAATCCGACCAACTATTCGGGATTTTCTATGGCCATCACTGCTTACCATGAAGACAATGACAACAAGAAAATACAAGCCAATGAAACGATCGCCTCACCAGACTCTGCGGATTATCGATCCTGCAATCCGATTTTTGTTTTTATTTGCTTGTTTTCTATAATTAAATTCTTTAATTAAATTAATTATTTTTTTTTATTGCAATAAAACTTATCATTGAAGAGTTAAATGTTTTTATAAATAAAATTTTATAGTAAGTGTAGATTTAAATAAAACGGATTTGCGAGCTTTTGATTTATCGGCTAATGAATAAAGTAAAAAAATTTTAGTGGTAAAAATTTGAATAATTAATTTTTTTTTGTATTTTACATGAGTTCCATATCAAAATTTTATCATTTCCATGAGTTGACGACAACTGGATGTCAACTTTCTCCAGAAAGTCAAAATTCTCCAGAAAATTGACAATTTGTAGTCAACAGTTACAAAGGCTGAAGTTGACGTCAACTTGATCTCTATCAATTTGACACCAACTTTCTGACCAGAAAGTTTTCCTATCAGGGACAATTAGACGTCAATTTGCTGATAAAGTCGATGGCAAAAAGTTGACGGCAAATTGGTAACAACTTGCAGTCAATAGTTAAAAAGCCTGAAGTTGTCGTCAACTTGATCGCAACTAATTGAAACCAACTTACTGACTAGAAAGTCTTGCTGCTTGAAGTTGGTTTAGTTTGACGTTAAATTTTTGTCATTAGCAAATCGCAATTTGGCTGTAGGCTTTGAGCTGCACCGGCTATCTGGGAACTTATGAACGGTAGCTAAAAGTATATACCAGCATTACCCGGATAGCAAGACCAAGTTGTTACTAATTTTCCATCTACCAATGAAATGCTAATTTTTTCATAAAGTTGGCCACTAGTTGCCGTCAACTTATGGAAATGCCAATTTCTGCAGCAAACTCGGTGACAAGTTGCTGCAGGAGGTTGTCGCTAGCTTGCTGCCAGCTTAGCTATCAGGGTAAAAATTTCCAGTCCTACATTATCCTCACAGAGCAAACGCGGTACCGCATACTTGAAGCATGACTTTTCTGGGGTAGATAGCCGCTGAATGAAGATAAAGTCGTATTGTACCTCGAAATATGCATTCGTAATCATGTTAACCAACTGTTGGCGGCCAACTTGGTGTCCAGTTGCGGCTGTAAGTTTCTCGTCAGTTTCTCGCCAACTTGGCTATCAGGGTTAGCATCTTGTTGAGCAACAAAAAACTATCCCTGGTTTCTATCCTCGGTCAATAAGCTCGCGATCCGCAATTAGCAAAGTTAAGTTTGCTTATCACTCAATAAACAAGCTTGTATATATTTTGGCGAAACTCTAACAGAACAAATAATATGTTTGCATATTTTATATCCCCAGTCCCTCGCAAAATTTTAACATAACAATAACAAACGTACTTGCCACCACACACGAACTCAAAACCTAAAATAATATTAAATCACTTTTAATTGTTAAAATAACGTAGCGCAATATTTCATTCAGAATTACGCCTCGTTGATTTTACAATTCCGTAACTCTTGATCAAAATCCCATACAGACTTTAAATTAATTAAACTCAGTGTGTTATGTATACAATATACAATCTACAATTTACAATCTTGTACATCTGCATGTTACCCAGATAAACCAAAACCACAAGGAATATTCCCTTTTCTTGACCACGTCTCCTATATATTCTGCACGACCCGAATTAATTATACATACGTCGGAACAGATACAACACACGCTCCTTGAAACACTTTATTCTCCTGTTAATTTCACGTCCTATTAATTTATTTATCTATTCAATTCTCAAAAAATTTAACACATCATTAATTTTTCATACGACGAGGAAATTAAAAATTTATTTTAAGCTACAGCATAATTGACAATGGAATTTCACGTTGAAAAATTCAATGCGATTTAAAACTCCAGATTAAATAAATCTGATCCATCGAATATTTAAATCGACAATCCTGGTAATTTTAAATTGGAATCAAAATTTCGAGGAATTTTTTTCTATCTGAAAAAAAACCTAATTTCGAAAAAAGAAAATCCATTGATTCTGAAAAATTTTTTACTATAAATGGGGCAGGTTCGACACCTGGGATAAAATGGTCAGTCTAAAATTTCGAAAAAAAAAATCTGAATATATTTTTTTACAGAGTTCCGTCTCATGTTGCTCCAGTTTTCCTAAATTAACTTGAATCTGTACCTCAATAACCACTGTCAGTTCGAATGCAATAAATTTGAATCGATTATTGAATAAAGTAAAAAATTTTTGTTAAAAAAATGAAATTAGAATCAGAAAAAATAAAATATTTACCGTAAATAAATCGTGTCCGACAAAAAATTCAGTCAACTGAAAAATGTAAGATTAATGACCGGCTTACTACGCCCGATTAGCATTTATAATAAAATAATTTATAATATAATAAAATATCCCAGTACATATTGAGTACAGAGCTAGAGCCGAGTACCGGCTTATTGTTCAATATAAATCGAGATCGTAGTTGACAGACACGAGTTAATGACCGTACTCTGGATTTGACGTGTGTATACGTACTTAGCCTCCTAGATTCAAGCAATTGCCCCGCATACCCACACTGAGTGATGGATTCTCTAAATAGAAGAGTCAAATCCCTCCGCCCTCTACTCTCTACCCGTCCTCTGGGCTCTGCCCGTCGTCCTCAATCCTCTGCTCTCAGCATTGCTATCCTAAACGAATTCTGGCCTCCATCCAGAAAATACCTCAGCCCACACTTTATTAATGCAAAACCATTTTAATTTTACTCCACTGATTGTTCAGTTACACAGCCAACACTTTTAAATACCATCACCCAACACATCCACAATAAAACCCGTAATTCAAAATCCACCCGGAACCACTTTCCGTCCAATTCCCTCTCATTGCTCACCTCGTCTAAAAGTCCTCTAAACCAACACTTTATATTTAAACCTATGAACCAATGAACCTAAAATCAATAGTTTAATGCAATTGTCAATGGCAGCAGTGGCATTTAGCTTCAAGTCGTTGCGGGAAATAAACGAGCCGGCCCTTGGGATACTGTTTAATACTACGCGACCAAAATCCAAAGAGAAATAATTCCCAGTCAATGCGGATGCGGGCACTGTCCCTCCACATCTACATCCATCTACGCCCACATTTACATCCCCATCCCCATCCCCGTCCTCGTTCGCATCCTCATCCTCATGTACATGGACAAGAACAAGTACAAGCACATTTACAACTATTTGTACGCATAAATCATATCAATGCCCGTTCCGGTGCCTTTTTCATCCCTTTTCCCTCGACTCGGTCGCTCTGGACCACTCACCTCATTTAACTATTCATTTATAATATTATCATTATTATTATTTTCAACAGATTAGTTTTATAAAAAACTGGCTTTTGCCCGTCACTTTTATCCCTTGAGCTACATAAGTACCTAATCTTGTTTGATTTCTTTTTGTTACCGGTTGTCTACTTCCTTTTTTTAACTACCGTTCCCTCTTGCTCTATTTTTTAACCGGATTTTTTCTCGCTCCTGCCAGAGTCTTTTAACATCATGGATTCCTCCGACTCGGTCTATATCAACCTCGTGGAGTCCCTGCCCTTTAAAACCATCGAACGACTGGGATTACCGAGGTAAGTACTGGTGCAGGAAATTTGGCTTAAAGCCGATGAAGTCTTGAGGGTTTTACGGCACACAAAAGTTGAAGTAGTTGAGGCTGAGGCTGAGGTAGAACTGGAGTAGGAGCCCAAGTACGAGGGAGTCAAGCTTTTATATTTTCTTACATTACACGGTTGTGGCTTTTAAAACAAAATAAAAGTTTTCTTTTTCGGAACAAGACGTTGATTTATCTTTCGGATGATTAATAAAAATAATAATAAAAATTTTGAATTGTCTTGTACGTGGACTAATTTAATACCATTGAAGTTTAAATTAAAGCAATGAAAAGAAACGAGGATTTTTTACACTTTAGTTAACATTTTACGGTGTCAGATCTGCGGAGGCTATTCATCTGTGAATAGACACTAATTTAAATTTCCTTTTGATACTTTTAAATCCCTTTTCAGGGAAATAATAAATAGAGACCATTTTTTTTCTGCTCTAAAAGAACGTAATTGAGGGTTTTGTGGACGTATTAGCGGTTGCAGGGTGTGAGTAGAGTGAGTATATACATATGTGAGTATGTAAGTAAACATAATTTAATTTTACCGTTAATTATGTAGGTATGACCCTAGAGATATATATGTTAATTAGTTGTGGTTAATCCTTTAGTCAATCTGTATCGCATTGACGCTTAATTATCCGGAATTGTTTGAATTGTTCGAAATAATTGAACGTATTTCGGTCCTGCTTGTCTTGATAGCCGTTTGTTATTCGGATGCGGTTTTAATTGCGAGAGAATTAGTTTATAACAAACCATAGTTGTCAAACTTCAATTATTTACAATTATTGGCTGTAGGCAGCTCGGAAGTTCTGGTGAAAAAAATAATACTTAGGAAAATGAATTTATTTTTTTGAGATGGAAAAATTTCGGATGGACCGAGTGGCTCTGAACTGCATGAGCGGAGTCGGAAATTTAGCGGAGTTGGAAAATAATAAATTAATTGGCGATGTTTAGTTTGGAAAAAAATTTTTTTAATTAGAGGAATTTCAAGACTGATGGAAATTTTTTATGGAAAATAAAAATTTTATGGGTAATGAAAATATTTTTTAGTGAAATTTAAAAATTAAAATTTTTTATGTGCTGACTAAACTAAATTACGTTGCATTAAAATTGAATGTATAAGAGACTGGAGAGATGGAAAATTTGTCTATGGTAAAAAAAAAAAAAGACAAGATTTTTTTAATTCATTGATGTGCTTTAGCATGACATTAATTATAATAATTTAAGCAATTTTTGAAAGCTTAATTAATGTTTAGTAATTTTTTTTCGGTCTTTTAGGTCAACAGATATGCAGGGGGCAATTAGTTATTATACCCATTTATTTTATACTAATTGCTTGGTATTGAAGTTGTTCAATCAACTCTTTCTCTTTCATGATTTCAATCCGCTGCTATAATTCCATTTAATTGAATCTATTCTGTTAAATTTTAATTGTTTCGTGTTAAACTATTGAGATCCAGGAACCAATCACGGGAATTACTAAGTAGGGATGTAAGGAGATTATGAGTCTGCGGTATAGTTATCATGTAACCGCTGTAGCAATAATTCCCCATTTGTATTGTTCATTATTATTAAATTGCATTCGCAGCAAAAAATTGAAAAAAAAAATCGTTCAAAAACGATAAATTATAAAAAAAAAAAAAATATTTCAAAAATTGCACCTGTAGCTTTTTTCATTTTCTACATGTGCATATTTTTAGTTTTTTTTTTTTTTTTTTATTTGAAAAAACAAACAAAAAATTGTTAATTTTCTGATAACTTCAAGGTCATAAATTTTTTTTACAACTTTTAGAAAAAAATTTTTTTTATATCCTCCAACTTGAAAGTGACCACTGTTTTTAAACTCTATATTTGAAATTTTAGATCAATTAAAAATAAAAAAATCTATTTTGTTCTAGGGTTAATTTTTTTTCGACTCGTCTCTACTTTAATTAAAACGGGACATTTCTTCTTATAAATGAATTAAAAAATTTTTTCATCGATTTCAACTGAATAAAAAAAAAAAAAACTTCTTTACTGGGGAATATTTTTTTTACCAAAACTCTCATGCAAAGAAACTAAATCAGCCCAATTTAAATTTACATATCCGCATTACTTTCAGCGCTTACTCAGACTACTAATTACCCCCAGCAATTATTTATTTTTAATCTAAATTATTATTTTATTGAATCGTGACTCACAACTATTAGAAAAGTTTTCCGTCCATACAAATGTATATATATATATATATATATATATATATATATATATATATATATATATATAATACTCGGATTAACTTTTATCTTTAGCAAAATAAATGGTAGGATAATTTACAAAGAAAATCTAATTTTCTTCACGAATGATTCCACCACATAATTTACAGAGGCTGCTTACTTTAGTTTTGAGAGCGAGATAAAAAAAACGGAAATTATAAAAGTTTTCTTTATTTGCCGTTCTGATAGACTCGAAAAAAAAGAAAAAAAAACAAAAGGTTGATTTGTTTTATGTTCTCACCGACGCGGGGACTACCAGCAGAAGCCAAGGTTAGAAAGATTTAATCAATATATAGATACACATTTCTTTATTGAAGAGGACCGGCTAGAATGGACGGTGGAGGAGTACAGAACCGTGATACCGTGCAAGAGGATCAATGGGAACAGCTCCAAAACGACAAGAGGACTCAAGTATGAATAGTATTGATCTACGTCTTTTGTGGAGATCACTGGATATAGGCACTAGTCAGTACTCTGCAGCCAATAATGGAATGATAATACTCGACTTTTTTTCCTTTACCAAAGGATATAAAATCCACTCTTGCCTATTATTCTTTTTTTTTTAATATTTGCCCATTTTATTAGTTTCCCTTTATTATCATTTTTTTTATTTTACTTTAATTTAGTATCTTGTTAATATATGATAATAGCATATACTGGAAAAAATTTGCGGAGTGAACGCGGAGTGGATGATTTTTTATTTATTTAATTCCCTTAGAGTGAATTTTACTCCGAAGGGAAGTTTCGGAAAATATTAATTATAAAAAAAATTACTAATACATAGTGAGCTTAGGTTTTGATATTTTGACACTTATATTGAGTACGGAAATAATTACAAGCTCCCTTTCCATATATTCACGCGAAATGATTTTTAAAAATTATAAACAGCTGATAATAAAACTGTAACAAATATAATTACACTGAGTCACAAACTGTCGTATGACTTACAGCAACCATACCACGAGATAAAATTTCATATTGTACTGAAATATCAAATATTTTCATAAAAACTATCGCACTATAGCTATTCAATAATTTAATATTTTCACTATGCATTATATATATGAAATTATAATTTAGTGAGTTACTAAAACATTTTATAAATTAAAAACATAATATTTTAAGTTTAATTATTAATATCTGAATGAATTATTTTTTGAAATAATTATGTTTCTAATAAACAGCTATTTCTATTAAATATAAATTTAGTTAAGTATTAAAACTCCGAACCGAAGTGAAATGCGGATTAAAATAAAATCCGCGTCACTCCGGATTCACTCCCGTGTAAGGAAGGGCAAAGTCGGATAGCCAAAACATAATGAATTTTTAATTCTTTAAATGGGCTCTTGTCATTTATTACTTCTAAAATTATTTTTTAACAATTTAAGATGCCTGAGATTTATTTTTGAAAGAATTAAAGAAAAAAAAAATAATTTTGACGCTTTGCTCTCAAGTTGTATTGCAAATGATATTTATGAGTGTAATTTATCCAGGGATTAGTGAGCTTGTTAACTTTTATTAAAAATATGAAAATAAAATTTCTCATATTTTTTCGAGCAGCCGAAAAGCGAAAAAATTTAATTTCAAATGGCAATTGAAAATTTGTCTTATTTTTTAAAAATATAAGCGACAAGTGAAGATTTAGTGTATTCAAGATAAATAGAGTGTGCTTTTTTTCCCTGTTTTCATTTTGCCTTGCCCTCCCCTATTTTTAAGAACAAATGTCTCAATTGTAACAGAGAGCAATTGTGACAGGATACAAATACATAAGAATGGAAAATATAATTATTTGTTATACTCAAAGTGACTATTTTAATTGTTTTTGTGACAAATAAATTATTTTAACAATAATTGTAGTCAGTGTATATTGTAAAGTATATTCCGAAGTGGCTCATAAATTTTAAAAATAAGAAAAAAAATCAACATTAAATAAATTCATTTTTTTGCCATAACTGAGTCTTTCATAATTTATATATGTATATATATAAATATATAAGCGAGAGTGGGATATCTGTTATTAAATTATGCTAAAAATAATAAAAGATAAGTAAATCTTTTTGTAAAAAAGTTTTTCCTGACGCTTGGACCCGAAGGTACTTCTCTTTTCCATCCGAGACAGAAGAGCGTTTTTTATCTACCCACACATGATATAAGAATAGTCTCAAGAGAGTACTTTCGTCTACTCACAGTGAATTTAAAACGAGAGAAAAAAATTAAAAGAAAAAAAAAGGATATTTGAAATTCCATTTATGCAGGCAAAAGTTGTTGAGGAAAATGGCCGGGGTTACCCAAATGGATACTCTTTCAACGAGCCAGTCGACACACTCCGTACCTCCCCCGGCGCATATATTATAATATGGAGCCATTGAGAATTATGGCCGCGAAAATAAAAAACGAAGATTCGATAGTCTGCGGAGTTAGTGAAAGCATTTGATTCCGAAGTTTAATAAGATTTATAATTTATGCAGGATAGTGCGCGGGAAAAAAATAAGTTGCCGAGTTGTGCTTGAGTTTGAATTATTTTTTTAACTTTCCACTTTCATCATTTTTTCGGTTCGTTGTTTTTTTATTTTGAATTTTTTAAATTTATACAAAGAGATGAATAATTAGAATAGAATCATTTCCTTGGGGGAAAACCCGGCGCATTCGGGCAGATATTTTCTGTTGGATTATGAGTTCCTCACTTTTTTTTTTTTTTATTGTAATGAAATGCGAAAGCACATTGAATATCTAAAGAGCATAATCTTCTTATGAAATTCACATTTCGCCGTTTGAAAAAACGCGGATAGGATTAATCGGCGGTTTTGTTTTATTATTACCATTATTGTATTTTTTGGTTAAAGTGAATCCAAATAGAGAAAAAAAAAAAGTGGAACAAAAAACTGATTTTCAATTGACAATTATTAATTAATACTCGCCCACGCAAAATTGTTGCGAAGAATGAATAAAATAAAAGTTTTAAATTATCCAGCCGGTCTTTTACTTCATCATTCAGTAGGTTATTCAGTTGGGCCACTTTTGGACGAGCTCAGATCAGCTCGTGGGCTCTTGAGTCTTTGCTGCTCGATGATAATTATCATCATCTTGCGTCATCACTCGGCATAAATATTTTATAAAAAATAATTTATCAAAATTTTATCATCATAAATACTCCATCATCCGACATAATATTTATAATATTGATCTTCATACCCACTTCTATTTTTAATTTAATCCATAACAATTATTAAATTCTCTTCCGCAATCAATAATGCAAGATATATTAAATATGAAACCACCCAACAAAATGTTTTACATTCACAAGCTAAAATATAAATGCTTTGATACTCAATAATTTTTTAAATTCTGATATTTAATATTTTTTGTTTGTTATTATTTTAAATATTTTTTTAAAAATTATTTATACGATAAAACTCTTGATTTTCCGGGTGATGACACCAAAAGTGAGATAGCAAATTTATTATTTTTAAAAACATTTTTTTTGTATCACCTCATCAGTAATTTTTCGTTTTATCTCCCACTGAAAATTCCCTATCGGACTTAAAATTTTTTCCCGCTTTTTTAAAAATTTTTTTCCATCGCCATTTCTCTTATCCGCCATCTTTTATCACCAAGTCAAATATTCAAAAAATAATAACAACCTAAAACTATTCATCCCCTCGATTAAAATTCTATCATCATAAATACTCCGTCATCAATAATCATAACTACGATCTTCCTACAACTCTATTTTTAATGCAATTCACAATCATGAGATTCCTTCCGGAAATCAATATCATCTTTAACATTAAAAATAATATTCCATCTAACCAGATACCTCACATTCATACCAAGAAAAAATTAACGATCCTTAAAAAAAAAAGTACTAAACTCAGTCATTAACTTCTTATCTAATCATCATCTTCAGAAAATTAAGATCCGCCGCCCTACACCGTACATTAAAAAAAAACAGTATCATGCTCTATAAAAACGTTATCTCGAGTTCCTAGTAACGCCAGTTATCAGTTATAAAAATACATATAATCAAGAATTCAATTTTAGCTTCTATCCAGCGAATAATCGATAAGTGCCAGCAGAGCAACCGGGTCCTCATGATACTTCCGAGATAAAATATATAGCTGATGAAATTATTTGACTCAGTTATATGTACAACGGGATAACAATTGTTAAGTAAATCAATAATGATGACGAGTAGTCAAGTATTACAAATATATATATATATATATATATATGATATGTTTCTCCATCCGTTTTCTATATAAAGCCGAGTCGAGAACCAGCAGAGTTGTAATCATAAATATTTATCAAGTTCACTTACAATTTGTAATCGACTTGATCGACTTTTCTGCGCGTACAACAAAAACTAGGTATCACTAGATCTCGAGAAACGGCTTCAGAACCTCCAAGTTCATGTATAATTTATAGGCCTCAGCGTCTACTCGCGAGTTCTGTATAATGATCTTGCTCTACTATCGAACCTTGACCAGGGACCCGATGTGCAGAGAAACTCTGCCGATGCTGGGAAACTTGTGTTCCAAGAATCGAGTCAGAGTCCATATAATACCAGTCCAAGAATCGAGAGTAGCCTGGTTTACTTCTGCTCCATCTTATTCTACTCTACACTTATTCTTGGTCTTGTTCTCGTCGAGCTGCCGTTCAATTCAGATATTATACCCAGGCCAAATAATTCATCCTCTTCACCACCTTTTTCTGGTAACTTTTTTATGCTTTTTATCATCAGCCAGAAACAGCTGAGCATGGAGTAGGATAGAGCTGTAGAAAGATTAAACGATAAAAATAATATAAATCTGAGCAGTAGTGTCGCTGTACATGTACACGCTCATGCCCATACTGTTACGTCGGCCTTTATCACTTTTTTTATGGTTTATTTTTAAAAATATATAAAAAAGTTAGTGGTCATTCCACTTGCTCCTAAATAGTGTCCAGCAGACTCTCGTAAATTGACTTTCAACTGGTAGATTTTTTTTTAGTGCGCGGGAAAGCCAACTTTTATTAACGCGAAATTATGATTCCGATACGAGGGATGACGTTGCACTTTGACGGTGAGTTTGAACGTATGGTCAGTCAAACGATTTTGTGGCATGTGAGGTTTTACATGTGAAATTTGACATTGAGGATTTATTTATGATCAAGATATTTTTGGAGAAGGCGCGAAGATTTTGACTTTATGAAAGAAATTTTAGAGGAAAAGAATGTTTTTCTTTCCTCTTTCAAGGAAATGATATTTATTTTCGAATATTTGACTTGGTGATAAGGGATAGCGGAAAAGTGAAATGGCGATGGAAAAAATTTTTAGAAAGGCGGGAAAAAATTTCAAGTCCGAGAGGGAATTTTCAGTGGGAAATAAAACGAAAAATTACTGATGAGGTGATACAAAAAAAATGTTTTTAAAAATAATAAATTTGCTATCTCACTTTTGGTGTCATCACCCGGAAAATCAAGAGTTTTATCGTATAAATAATTTTTAAAAAAATATTTAAAATAATAACAAACAAAAAATATTAAATTTCAGAATTTAAAAAATTATTGGGTATCAAAGTATTTATATTTTAGCTTGTGAATGTAAAACATTTTGTTGGGTGATTTCATATTTAATATATCTTGCATTATTGATTGCGGAAGAGAATTTAATAATTGTTATGGATTAAATTAAAAATAGAAGTGGGTATGAAGATCAATATTATAAATATTATGTCGGATGATGGAGTATTTATGATGATAAAATTTTGATAAATTATTTTTTATAAAATATTTATGCCGAGTGATGACGCAAGATGATGATAATTATCGTCCAAAAGCGGCCCAACTGAATAACCTACTGAATGATGAAGTAAAAGACCGGCTGGATAATTTAAAACTTTTATTTTATTCATTCTCCGCTACAATTTTGTATGGACGAGTGTCTATTACTTGCTGTCAATTATCTCAACATAATTTATCAAATTAAAACCCTACCAATTATTCAAGCGACTACAATCTGTTGTATTCAGATTATCTTACTTTTTTTAAAACTCACGTTAAACTTTTTTATCCTCATTTAGCTCGTGTGATATTTTTATATTCACTCACGCGTATCAAGCATTTAAATCACTGCTACTTATATTAGTTTATTTATATATTTTTGGTCCAGATATTCCATAGCGTACACGTTAGTCATAAAAAATATTATTATCTCATAAAAATAATTGTGTATTTTAATGAATAAATTAAAATAATAAAACCCAGTGAATTAGCGAGTGTTCAGAAGATATAAAAATAAAATTTCCATGGTGATAAAATAAATCATAACTGCGAAAGCTATAAAATTAAAGTTTAGCTGTTTGTAACAAGAGTTAACAGGGCTCTACTGTGTTAAACGTTAAGGAATAAAATAAAAGAAACAAGGTATCAATAACAGTTACAGAAATAGAATTTAAAAGTAGCTCGAGACTATGGGTACAAGAGCAATCTCATCAATTTTTTCCCGTACGGTAGCAACAAACGGAGACGCCAGTCGCAAATATCCGTGTATTTTTGGCACACACATCTCGCTAAAGCTAAAGCTGAGGCATCGCACACACCCCATCCACATACAAACATATATATATACATACATAAGAGCATAGTGCTGCCACCATGGAAATAGTTTCGTCTTTCTTATTTACACCCAGCGAACGTACTCGAACGAATGGAACGAAACGTCTTACTGGCAATTGTATCGTGAAACAAGATTTTCAACGACGTCTTGCGAATTTACATCAGCTGCCAGATGCAATGCGCGAAACAACTCCAAATTATACGCACTTCAAAAGAATTGAGAGAACGTCAACTTTGATTCTCAAAATATAACACGTACTACTATTTCTCTATTTTCATCATAAACAATAATAAATGTAACAGTATGCACATAGTTATATATTGAGTACAACTTCAAGTGTAAGTCCTGTTGTGACTGAGTCTAAAATTTTTTTAAAAAAAAAAGATCTTAGATTTTTGACTTCCCACTATGAAAATTTAAAATTTTCAAAAAAGGCGAGTTATTGGTTTCGGTTCTTATGGATCAAATCCTATTACTGTACAAGCAAAGTAGTCAATAAAATTATTTCCGCGAATATTATCCTAATTTAATGTCCCGAGAAACCTTTTTTAAGCGATTCTATGGTTCTACTACAATGGAAAAATAATAAATAGTCCACGATAAACGTGAGCTCACTCTTTTGACTCGAGCCTGGAGGCAAAATCACAAACAATAATAATATTTAATTTACAAAAAAAAATATCCATGCAAAAAATCACTCACCACACCAAGAAATATCTAGAGCAGCAGGCGATTCTTTCAATTACTGTTCAAATAAAAAATTATAATTAACTAAGTTAATAGATTTGTTGATTAATTTAAAAATTTTCTCATATACGCTATTAATTTTTTATTGTAAAAACAAATAACTCACCTTGGCGGACGTTTTTCTCTGCTTCCAGCAGCAGGAACCAGCGGTCCAAGATCCATAATAATCATATGGAATAAAATCAGTGCTTTTGGTTACTCCACACTCCACTGTATTATTTTCCAGTCAACTGATTGATATTTCGCTCCAGCTAATAAATGTTCTGAAAAAATTTAAATATTAAGTAATATTGATACTTCAGAACCGAAAATAAATTTTACATTTTAGCATCCGCTCATAAAAAACGGCATGATTGTAAGCTATGAAGCTAATTCTGGAGTTAAAAAATTGTAAATGTCTTACCAAGAGCACGATCTGTTCTTGTAACAATTGACACTAGATAAGAACAATTTATTTCCATCTCCAGCAATTGATTTTAAATAATTCCATCAATCGAAACCTGCAATATGATAATTCATTAATTTATATTTAGATTTTTAAAAACTCATCTTTACTTTTTCGCGGCAACATTTAATTAATTTAAAGAGAAAATAAATTAATTGTAAGTATTTGAATATTTTCTCTAATGATAAATAAAAAAAATAATTTAAGTAATTTATTCATAAAATATTAATATGTATTTTCGATTTAATTTAATAAATTTAATTTCTTATATATATTTAAAATTACGGTGGTTAAAAATTATAAAACTCATTATTCACCTCATTTTAAATAAAAAAATAAAGACTTCAATGACATTGTGATTTTCCGATACATAGAACTGGTCAGCAGGATCGTTGGTGCTGACAAAATCCATATTTTTTATTTAAAAAATTATTTCATGGAACAATTGAATTACTTGATCAGTTCTTTTCAATTGTGACAAATAATAAACTAAAAAATATAAATAAAAAATTAATTACTGGTCTTAATTAAGCAATTGGATTTTTTTTATGATTTATAAGTAAAAAAATACATACCGAAAATTTCTTCACTGACTTTTCTTCTTGAATTCTTAGATAATTATAGCAAAAAAAAACTAAATCAAAATAGATTTATGGGGTTGAAATCACAAAATTTATGAAACTGTATTTAAAATCGATATATAAATTATTTGTTGTGTTCTTTGGGTATTTAAAATACGGGTAATTGCGAGTGATTGAACTGAGGCCTTAGCTCAGATGGAAATAATTAGCACCCGAATCAATTTTTGCTAAAGACAGTTTCAGTCTTGTAGCAAAATAAAAAAAAAACAAAATTAAGAAATTATATGAGCCCACTACTTCGACTCGAGTCAAAAGATAGATAAAAAAAAATTATGATTTAGTAAAAAAATATATCGTGCAGAAAGTCACTCACCACGACGAGAAATATCCAGAGCAGCAGACAATTCTTTCAATTTCTATAACAGAAAACAAAATTAATTAAAATTAATAATTTTTTTGAATAAAATAAGAATTTAAGATGATTTTTTTCATTGAATTAAAAAAAAATTTACCTCGGCGGACGTATTTTTGCGCTTCCAGCATCCGGAAGCAGCACAAGAGATTCATGATGATCGGAATCAATAAATTAATTTTACTCCAATTAATCTCTGACTGAAGTTTATTTTTTTCTCAAAACGTTTTCGCACCAGCTGAAAATTTCATAAAAAATAATTAATAAGAGATAAATAAATAATTTTTATTCCTGCGTAATTTATGATGATCCTGAAGCTGAGAGTGAATGTAGCAGACATGAGACAAATTTTAAATTACAAATAAACGAATTAAACAATTAAAAATATAAAAATTAAAAAATGCACAAATTGTTTTTCAAATTATATAAATGAGCATTTTTTTATTTTATTCGAATTATATTTAATTCACTTTTTTTTTAATTTTAAAAATACTCACAATTGTCAGTTACATTCACACTCAGTCCTAAAGTTAGAGGACAATTAATAATTTTTAGATTTTTTTTCAATGAAAATCGATAAAAAAAAAAAAAAAATATTCATATGTAGAAAATTCAAAAAGCTATAGGTGCAATTTTTTGAAAAAATTTTTTTTTTGTAATTTATCGTGTTTCAAAAAAATCTAAAAATTAATAGACGTCGGCTAACTTGAGTATCATAAAATATTTTGAACAATTGAAAATAACTTTTTTTAAATTTGCTAGAATGCGACAATAAACATCAAATTTAAATTAATTACCGAAACACCAGTGAAGAAAGTGATGATGAACAATCATTGGAGCAAGTAAATACTCAAAATATCAAAAATATATAATATATAATATTGGTATTAAATATCCATTCATTTGTATCAAACTTGATGACTTATGAAGCTGCCAAAACATCAATTATTTACTATATACTTAAATAAATGAGGAAAAATAATTAAATAATTAATTTTTACCAAGACAAAAGGGTTAAAAACAATTGCCGTCAACTTCTCAGCCGCTTTCTGCTTGCGGTCGTTCTCTTAACGGCGACTTTCATAAGCTATGGCGCTGGAGTCTAGTTTCAGGATTTGAATTATTTCCTCAGCGGCCATTTTTATTTCCAACAATTGAAACTCAGTTACAGAAAAAACTCTGTTTAGATTTTTAAAAAAATATTTGTAAATAATTTTAGTGATTTGAACTCAAAAAAAAAAAATATTAAAAATTTATAGTAAATAATAAAAAAAAAAATATTTATAAAAAATGCACTTATTAATTTTTAAATTTTTAAAATGCGCATTTTTAAAAAATTCTATTTTATTAATTATTTAGTTTATTAATCAATAATTTTAAATTTGTCTGATTTCTGCTACATTCACAATCATTGAAAATTTTTGGATTTTTTTTTTATCAATAAATTAATGAGAAAAAAAAAATAAAAATATGCACATATAAAAAATTAAAAAAACTACGGGTGCAATTATTTAAAATATTTTTTTTTTATAATTCATGGTTTTTAAAAGAATTTAAAAATTATTAAACGTCAGCTAACTTCAGTATCATTAATTTTTTAATTTAATATTTTATCAAAGACTAAATAAATATTTATTAGAAATTATTATTTCAGAGTTTTCTTTACGTTTGCGGAAAGTTATTAAATATAATTGAGTTATAAATACCTCTGATAAATTAAATTAACTGAATAAATTAACGCAGCTTACATGAGAGATGTTCGCTGGGCAGCCATGACAGTTTCAGAACACCGACGGCGGCTTCTGGAACTACGGCGCTGCCATTCAGAATTTCAAAGTTTAAATTATTAGCGCGTCGTCAAACTTAAGGCGCTGCGGTGGCGACAGTTGGAACGCACATGCGCAGAAGCCTTAAGCTCAGTCAATGTCCGGGATCACTGTAGTTGTCGTTCGCGACTGAATCTCAGTTAAATAATTAATTTATTTATTATAATATTAAATTCTTGTATCTATAATTAGTTAATTTAAATTTTTTAGAGACCCAAATTTATTCTGAGACAATAAATTAAGTGTGTCAGTGAATGTGATTTTTAAAATTAATTAAATTCAGTGTTGGCATTTGTCCTATCAGTGTGCTCCGGATTCGTGTTGTTGAAATTTAAATGCAAGAATAAAAATAATTAAATGTCTAAGAATAATTAAAATTATTATTTTTAAGTGAAAGTTTGAGTTTTCTGAGATCAGTTGCATAAAGTTTGTATATTCAGTGAATTTTATAGTTAAATTTTATCAATTTGTGAAAGTGCTCGTCGCTGACGAGAAAGCAGTAAAATGGCGGCAAAGTGAGTAGTTTTTGAATTTATTTAGATGTTTTACAATTTTTTTTTCAAAATCAATTGAGTTAACTATTTAAATTTTCTCTCATTATCAAACATAAGACCAGTTGATGATTCTAAAATTAACAGACAGTTGAAAATTTTTTCATTTTTTTTTTTCAGCAAATCAATTACAAAAAAATAAAAAATAAAAATATGCACATGTAGACAATTTAAAAAACTATAAGTGCAATTTTTTAAATTATCCCTTTATTTTTGTTGACTTAAATTTAATTATTTCAAAAATTTTAATTATCTTATTATAAATAATTTGAAAATTTCAAAGTCCGGATTTAATTAAAAGTGCAAGAATAAAAATTTTGATAATGAGAAAAAGGGCCAGACAAAATGAGATATTGCGGTCAAAAAATTTACGTTTCTGCTCCAAATAATTAAAAAACTTTCCTTAATTTTTTAAAATTCATATTTTTAGTTGAAGTTCTGTTTAAAACATAACCCCTACTTTTTTTTCATTTTTTCAATGGACCCTTTCTTCTCAAAATAGAAGTAAAGATTCAGCGTACAGTCTTTTCACAAAAGTGCATTATTCCTTTGACGTCCTCTCACTGACTGCTTCTATAAGCTCTCATTTTACCCAAATACCTAACCAATGATCTCAATTCTCCTCTAATTAAATCCCCTAAAATCCTATCAACTCTCGCATCATGTCCATTACGACTTTGATCAAAAAGATTCCATAAAATTACATGCTCAGTTTAATGATAAATTAAAAAATAATTACAACTCAAAAGCGAGAGATAAAAATAAATAAATCTTCCAGCTCTTGCTTATATTTTATACAATTGTGCATTTTAACTTATAAATATTTATATATTTTCTCGCACAAAGTATATCTCTAATGACCACGCATGTATAATTACGCCGTTCATTATAATAACCATAACAATAATAATACATTTGTATAACTTAAAAAAAAAATAAAAACAAAAATAAAAATAAGTAAATAACCACACATGGGTACTTATTTATACGAAAAAAAAAATGCATCAGGCATCTAAAAATATATCTCCTCGTATACCCGAAGATATTGAGCACCGGAGCCGGTCGGTTTTCCATAAACACGTGCCAGCTATTTCTTCCTCCGTTGGCCCAGTGCTCTGCGTATACGTACACACCATAAACAACCAAACAAACTAACACACAAGTTTGTTTCTCCCTTTCCCTCTATCTCGGGCTCTCGACGCGTCTGTTGTTACGCTTGTCGCGTTCGCCACACACTCAAATACTTTCCCTGCCGCCTGGTATACTGGCTTACACTCCTCATTCTGTCCCCTTTAACCCACCACTCGCTGGCCTCTCTACTCAATATACAACCTACGGTCCTCTATCTCTCGTTCCACCCCGTAAACACTGTCCTCGAAAACCCTCCTAACACCACCGCGTCCTCTATTATACTCACACTAGACTCTACACACTCCAGCTATAAATGACACACACAATTGCTGAATCAACAAGCCCCTTTCAAACTAGATCTCCCATCTCTACTCTCTACATATGTATATGCGCTGCGTTATACATAATACATATTGCATTTTCGGTTTAATGCTCCACTAAAGACTGATCTGAGGCTCCGAAAATAATCATACGTCTAGTTAATGCAATGCAATGTTTATGAAAAGCTTTTTTGAACCACAAAAGTCGTTACTGAGACTCGAACTTGGCTCTCTAGTGTGCTGTTGAAAGACATTTAACGATTCCATACGTTTGTATATTTAAATATACATGTGAATGTGTAGGAGAGGTCGACGCGCGACAGGATACCTCTGAAGTTCTGTGGAAAAAAAATTTTTTTTCATGATAAAGGGCAGAATGCGCAATTTAAAAAATTGGGAAAAGTGAAAATTTTTTTTTCACTATTTTTCGTTATTTATCTGGAGTTTACTACACTGCAAAAAAAACTGGGTAAATCTAAGCGGTGTAGGTGTTAAAATTTTCGGTGTAAATTTCAACATCGAAAGTGATGTTAAAATCACCGCCCTCAGTGTAAATATTCTTTATCGGTGTGAAAAAAATTTTCCGCTGTTAAAATATTTAACTTTGTGAATATTTTTACTTTCTCGATCACTATTAGCTAAACAGAAAAAAATCACAAAAAATTTTTCATGAATTTATTTAGAGCATCCAGTCATGCTATTAAAGTTGACGTTGAATGTGATAGCGATGTCATGAGATAATTATTTGAAACCTTTGAAAATATTTCAATACAGAGCATGTATTTTTTTCCAGACTGAAATTTTTTAGTGTACATGAATAGGAAAAAAAATACTGTAGAGTTAGTTATGAGTAAGTCATAATAGCAAAAGAAAAAAAAGCTATGAAAAACTTAATCGAATGGAATTTGAATGGGAAAAATTATTTTCTGCTGACAGATTTCTCATTAAAATTGTTACGATAAGAATTTCGCAAGCGTCGAGGCAATTAATATTTATAATATAGTACATAAATGTAATTTAGATAAAATAAAAAATGTTATAATATAAATTTTTGTCCCAGATCGGGAAACCCAATGTCGGCTCACGTTCCTTAAATATATTTGGTATTATAATTATTAGTATCAAGCTTTTAACATAAAGCTTCACAAAATAAACATTTAATGATACTCTTAGTAGTAGTTATTGTTGCAAAATACATGCATACACGTATGTGCTTATATGAAATGCGAATTAACATAGTAAAGCCTCGGGTTTTAACTATAGTATAGTTATAACGTTACTTAGAATTAGAGGTTTTATTATCTAGCTTACCAAGTTTTCTCAAATTTCAATGAATCTCCAAGTGAGAGCGAGACAGAGAGAGAGAGAAAGAGCCAAGGGGTGACAAATAAAACTTTGTTTAAATTGTTAGTAACGATTTTTTTTAACTTCCCGCTATGAAAATTATAATCTTCAAAAAAAGGGAAGTCATTGAATTAGGTTCGATTTTTGAAAGTCGAGTTTTCATCAGATCTCGAAGTTTAGAGATCTGTAAAAACCTATAGAAAATCAGGACTCGTTACTCTACAAGATGATCTAGAGAAAATCTATAGAAAATCAGGACTTTTCACCTCCATTTTTTAGTCGGGCCTCCACTGCTACATCGAAATAAAAAAATGTTACAGAAATTTTATATTTTACTTCTATATTCAATGCACAAACATTTATTATTTCTACTTTAAACAGCTCTTTAGTGAAGTAATACATAAATAAGTTATTGCAGCAACTTTTTATGACTAATAAATAAATTGAAATGTTTGGCTTCTCTCATTTATGCTGAATATGCATAAAGTATAATTTAAATATTTAAAAAATCCGGTAGGAAAATTATATTTACATTTAATATAAACAGTACTTTTAGTTCAATGGGTATGTACTTATCAAAGAGAATAAAAAAAAATAGTGGCACCGCATCACTGATTAAAGAAATTTTATGAGGTACTTTAATGCTAAGGGTTTGATCGGCTGTTTATATTTAATTGGCGGTGGTAATGATTAAGTAATAAAATCAGGAACTGAAGCAAGCGGATGTAGCAGGCGGGCGATGGATCAATGTAGGATATAGTTGCAGGAGTAGAGTAAGTTTCGTAAGGATGTAGTTTAGTGGTGAGTGCGAGTGAGAAAAAGAGAAGGATAATTGTATTTCTCACTCGATTGTCAAACATTCATTATTTGTCTTGAATTACTCCGACAGCCGCAGAAGTGTTTTCTCTCCGGTCGATTATACACATTCGTATCCGGGTCTTTGTTGGGATAATTACTGTCTCGATGAGTAGCATGTGCACACATTTATACTAGATTACCTGTATGATATTATTATTTATGTATATTTATACAATAATAATCATTTTCTGTAAATATTATCATTTCCAAATACTTTAAACGAGTGTATCTATTAAACTAGTGATCTTTTTGAATTTTTTGTTTCGATAAAATTTGTAGGAAATTCAATTTTCTACAATTTTTGTCTTTGCAAAAAATTGCGTAAGATTATTCATTAAAAACTTACAGTTATTTTTAAAGTTTGGAAATATTCATATATACATATTCTTTTTCAAAAACTTAAAATGAGTGTATCTT
Organism: Microplitis deprimator; assembly: GCA_964016945.1. Taxonomy (NCBI): domain Eukaryota; kingdom Metazoa; phylum Arthropoda; class Insecta; order Hymenoptera; family Braconidae; genus Microplitis; species Microplitis deprimator. The sequence continues at coordinate 21,185,561 of OZ024709.1, read as the reverse complement.
TGAAACTATCGACCCTACAGCATTTTTCAAAGAGATTAAAATTGTAAAAAACTAAATTTCCTACAACTTTTGTTTGGGTTAAAAATACTATGAGACATGTTATTAAAGAGTTATAGCCGTTTAAAAAATTTTTGACTTTCTTTTTACTAAACATCTAACTAGCCAGTCTCTCTAATGACCCACAGCGTCTATTTTTTCAAGTCATAAATTTATACTATTATCAAAAAATCAGAATTTCGAAGTTATGATCGTCATCCACAAGAAAAAATATGTAATAATAATATTGAAACATGTACTCAGTTTAGTTTAAACTTTTTTCACTAACTAAATATAGACTGTAAATCTGTCCAATTAATATTGTTATATTTACTTGAATATTCCGACAATTCAATATTGCCCACGGTGAATGTAAATATCAAATCATGCGAGCCATTAAAAACTAGTGTAATAAATGTGTAGAGTATATACCGTTAAATAAATAGAAGAAAAGTTAAAAAAAAAAAAAAAAAAAGGAATTAACAAAACTATTAGTAGCATTGGCACGTTTACCTAGTACTACGTGTCTCGCTTAAATGTCCAGTACCCATTTTGATTGGATGAAACTTTTATTTTTTCCATTTCCTGACTGTTCAACACCTTTATACATTGATTAACGTGAAGACAAAGAAATAAAGAGGTGTTCCGAGCGATTGTTAAATATTCAAAAAAAAAAATTTTAAAAAATAAATACTAGTCAGTATCGAAAATCGTTTTCCGCTCTACGGACAATTTATTTTTTTTTAAGCTTTTGTTTATACCAGCCTCAATTTATTAAACACTAAAAGTTTTTACTGTTAAATAATAGAGTTACATATATATATGTATATACGAGTAAGGGAGTGAATGAATAGGAAAAATAAGTATATTGACATATGTATATATTTGCAAAAAGTTTCACACGTCATTTGGTCTGCTCGCAGAAAGTGAAAACGAAGATAAATATATACACTAATTTCGGTGATGTGCAAACATAATAATATACTGTCGGAGCCATAGAGATCCTGACTAAGCGAACAAGCAAGTAAATTTTCGTTCGGCATATTGAAATAATCTGGCGCGTATGTGTGCGCTGTAATACAAAGAATGGTATGAATTTTATTTAAATTGTCCGCAAAGATGAAAAAATAATCGATTTTTTTTCTAACGTTTTATTTAAGCATAAAATATGTAGCATAAGAATGAGAAATTGATATATGTAAATGGAGCTTAAAGTAGACACGACACCAAGAGATATTCGACTAACGTAGCACTTCTCGCGACCCCTATTTGCTCTCTTCTCTATTTTTAAACATTTACTGTCGTGAAGAATATTTAAGAGCGCATAGAAACCACTAACTCATGGCATCTGTTACTTTTTTTTTGTATTTAATCGAATGTTAACCCCTTTATATCTGAGGTATCCAATCTCTCATTTATATATATATATATAGGTATATATTGGTGAGCAATGATAAATTTTTAACTCATGAATTATCACTATTATGAGTATTTGAAAAGTGAAGGAAAAAAAAATTTTTTTCACTATTCGGAACTTGAAAATTGAGGAAAAATGAAAACTTTTATAACATGGTGACTAATAATTGCATTACAAGAGAAAAATTTTACCATAAAGTTGGAAGTCTGTAAATTTTCTAGGAAGTGCAAAAAAAAATATTTTAATTACAACTAAAAATATAATTAAAAATTATAATTTTGTAATTGTGTTTCTGAAGTTCAAAATACTTTCTGTCCGCTGTATCGGAGCAAGTGAGGCGTGCCAGCTTTAGCCGTAATCGAAAACTGATGCTTTTGACTATGACAGCTAATAACTCGAGGAAGGAACGTGCGGGATCTTTCGGCAATCAAATTTAAGCTCAAAGACGCTGACGCAAACTTGACCGAGGAATTTTTCCCAGCTTTAAAAATTCCAGCGATTAAATTTTCTCTTTACGACTTTTTCCAATGTTTATTAATCATAAATTTTCCTGTACAATTCAAAAATTTTAGTCACGAAATCAGAAAACCCTTCCATCGAAAATAAAAAAAATTGATTTTTTTTAGCTTATTTGACTCCATATTCAATACTAAAATTTAAAAAAATCTTGCAATGCCTTAAATTTCCATTCAATTGATCAATGGTCAGAAAATGCCTCGACTAGTTCCAAAATTTATACATATTTTTTTTTTACTGTCAACTTGACCTTAAAAATCGATTGACATAAAATTTATATATAAAAACCACATAAATATTTTTACAAGCTCTCGAAAAATTGAGCTCTACTTATGTCCGTTTACCAAAAAATAAAACATAGATTATTTTTTCTACTCTATATATATTTGTATAGATTATTATTAAGCTATTATAATCCATTATTAAAACTATAATAAAGTACGCTGTTCAATGGAGCATACAATAATAATTTTGAAATTCAATCATGTATATATGTATATATATATATATAGAACAGATTATACTCATTGTCAAAATAATCAATAAGATTTATGGTCATTCCACAGCTGTGCCAGCAAGATGAATAGCTGTTGACGCCTCGTGTACTCATATGCACATTTATACACACGGTCACACGAATTAATAAGTCAATCATATATACACTGGCTCGCGCACTGCACACGCACATAACAATATAAAATTACTGTCCTCTTTTTTTCCTCGTTAATTTTCATAGCCCCTTTTTTTTGTTTTTATTTTTTTTTTTTTGCTTTGCTTTGTGTTAAACTTTTTAATATGTACGCTTTTGATTTGGTGACATACGACTTGACGCTCATGTGAATACGGTTAGAAAAGCCGTGAAAAAAATTTTAAATAAAGTATAGAAAAAAAGGCATATTTTGTACACGTGCATTATTCACTGGAAGCCTCGGGTAGCAACTTTTTTTTTATCAATGCCTGATTTTTCGTGTCGACGCTGCGCACGCGAGGTAAATGCTATAGAATCTTCTATTATCTCCGAGTCGGAAGCTCATTTTTTTTTTTATCAGTTTTTTTTTATGAAAAGTGATAATAATAATAATAATAATATCTTTCGTAACTTAGCTGACTGCACATGATTCTACGGGTTGAACTGTGTATGATCTTTAACCTCCCGATGCTCTACATACTATTGTATGTGAAAATATTTCAGTGACACTAAAATAGTCCGAAAAAAAGTTATGAAAATACTAGAATGTCAATAGTGAAGAGAAGAGAACATAATTTAAAATAAACATTTGTTTTCAAAAACGAATGTATCAAGTTTATTTGAAAAAATATTTAAAAGATAAATTTTGAAAAATTTTGACAAAGTAAATTAAATCGGTTTCTCGATAAATTGCGAACAAGGATATCTGAATCGAATGAATTTCGCGCAATCGATGAAGTTTATCAGCACCAGCTTCGTCGTAGAATTCGAAATCAATCTACCAAATAGTTTACGAGTTAGCCAGCAAATAAAATTCAAAAAAGAAATTTTCCAAAATTTCATTATTAGGAAAATTCGATAGCTACTTGGCCGATTGGTTCAAAATTGAAACAAGTTCGAAGCATCGATATACCCTTCAGATTGTCACAGTATTTATAAAAAACTGTTGCCTAGTCAACAACATATTGGCAAATAATTATATTAGCTTTTTGAAACAGTCTTGAAAACAATGATAAATAATTTTTTGGACTCTCGAGTATAGATATTTGTTCGAAGAGCAAATTTCGAAAAGGGAATCACGATAAATAACTTGGGGTTCCCCGTAAATTTGATATTTTCAGAGTAAAAATAAAAATAAATGTTGAAAAAAATAAAAATTTGTATTTAAATGTTTTAAAAATAATTCAACATTCCTTACATATTTATTGTCACATTTTAGATGATTTAACGCATAAGATGGGGATTCGAAAAATAAATAATCGAGTGTAAAAGTCTGAGTGGAATGTGCGGTTGTGGAAAACGCGTAAATGCTAGTGGTATAAGTTTTCTTAGCTACATTTCTCAACTTTGCTGTATATGTACTTATATTTGTACATATATATAAATATATATATATAAATATATATATATATATATATATATATATATACCTTTATCTATATATGAGGTTTTACTCGTTACAGCGCGCGCTGGTTCCCGTTCCCGACAGACGTGACGTCACGCGTTGCCAGGTTTGAAAGATCCGGCGCCCGAACTAGTCTCTCACCGACTGCCGCACGGTTCGGTCCACATCTCAGATCATAAAAAAAGTTTATTTGTCACATAAACAATAGTCCCTCTAAATAACAACCCCGTATTTACCATCGATCCACTCACATTAATTTTTTATCATAATAATAATTAGTGTTATTATTATTATTATTATTATCACACTTGACAATAGTGAAAAAACAAAAAAAAAATGGTAAAATAAATACAAAGTAACTTTTTGAAAATCAGAGTGTGTGTGTTGTGTTGTAAGTGTATTTGTTAATTAATTTAAAAAAATTAATGAATTACAAAAATAAAACTAACGAGTGACTATTTCGAGTGATTTTTTGTGAATTTTTTTATTATTTATATTTGTGACAGTGATTTGAATTTTTTATTTTATTTCTAATCAAAGTATAGAGGTTTGTAATTCCATATATTTGTACATAGATAAAGTTTTTTTTTATGGATAAAGTTATTCACGTAACTCCAAATTTCGGTGGTTCAATATCGTGAGCATGTATCGATAGGAAAAGTTATTTGGATATATGGATCAAATATAAAAAAAAAATTCACATAAAAAAAAAAAAATAAATAAATGGAATAAGTTTTTTTTTTTTTATTTTTTGTATTTTTCTAATAAAAAATAACGAATGAAGCAGAAATGAATAATTCTCTAATGAATTTATTTTTAACTGATGGTAATGTTCATTCACTATGAATGTATATTGTGTATATACTTTTTGGATCGTAGATATATGAATTCTTTGATGAATTAATTTCGATGCATATTTATATAAATTAAGGGTCAAATTTTGAATCTAACCGTTCCGAGCGAGTAATGGCTTTTTTTTTTTTAATAATAATTAATTAAATTTATTTTGGAATTCATAAAATTATGCCGGTTTCGAAATTAGTTGATAATCAAATCCTCATAATTATTCCAAAAATGTACGAGCTGGTCGTAACGTAAAATATATCAAATTAACATTAATTATTTATTTATAATAAATAAATAAATTATTTTAATTTATTGTAGAATTTATGGAATTTCCAATAACTCAAAATTAGTTGATAATTAAACATTTTTACGATATAATATAATTAGAGTCAACAATTTATTCATTTAAAAGCTACGATCAAAATCTCCAATAAATTTCATATAAATTTTTTCAAAAATTCATTCTATCAAAAATTACTAGCAAAGAATAGAAAAATTATTTTGATAATTTTAATTTATTATTTATCAAAACATTTCCATTAATTATAAAAGTTATTGAATTGACATTATCAATCGAAATTATATATTTTTGGTCATTATACATTTTTTGATACCAATATTACTTTTATAAAAAAATTTTTTATTACCATAAGAACCTCTAGTAGAAAAATTGATCCTCTGTAGTGCAGAAACGCAAATAAGAGCCAGATAGAGGTTCAAATTAACTTCAAGAGTATTTATTAGCAGCCCAAAATTTAAGATTAAAATCATGGTTCAATTTTTCGACCCGTCAAACAAGAATTTTAACAAAAATATTCTTACACTTGCATACTAATAGTCATATAAATTTGTCAAAAAGTTTGAATTTATTCGATTAACGAAATTTGGTCATTATACATTTATTGACAGTAATATAAGCGGAAAAAAAAAATTGTTTGCTAATCACTTATACGAATATTATCAATCAATGTATCAATAAAGTCATCAAAGCCTCTGTTAATTTTCATAACATCAATTAATATTATATATTTACCGACTACGTATTATATAAATTTGCTATAGAAATCGTGGGTTCACTCAAATTATAGAGTTCGTTTGCATAAGTATAATAAGCAACAAGCAAATAACGCATCCCTTTCGTCAATACGAATTCTCTCTAAAGCGCAAATACTGAAAATCTCGGCGATAATAATTTACCCTAATTTATGAAGCTCCGTCATCAGTAAACCGATTTATTAATTGTTAGTAATTGATAATTAATAATAATAATAATAATTATTATTATTATAATAATAACAGAACGGTTCAATTGATCATCATCATCATAATTATGATTATTATTGAATGTATATTAATAATTTAATAACAAAGTAAAAATTTTGTATAGCTGACTTTGCGGAAGACTCGTAAAGGCAGAGCGATGAATGGGTCCCGTGGGTCTGGGTGATAATTTGAGAAGCTTCCAGCGGCTACAAAGCTAGACGCTCGACCAAATACCACCAGCTAGTATCCAACCATGTCTGAACTACTTCTTGTGTTCCTCATATTTGGCCTCCAGCTGGCAGCTGCTTACGCAGATAATTTAGGTAATTATTCTATATAAATTATTTCTTGTTACTATTATACTCTACCTTCGTCTTCATCTCTAACTCCATTTCCATCATCATCACAGACCTTACATTTAACTAATCATAAATTATTGTGTTCGGTTAAAATGAACATGCGGAAATGGTAATAGGCTAAAATACTGCCGCCGTTAGGGAAATTGAGGAAATTTAGGAGATAAATAAAAATTTTTATTAGTAATGAATAGGGGGAAAAAATGGATTAATTTTTTATTGTGTATGGCATTAAATAAGTGAACATTTATTTTTGATGAATATTCAAATGTAAGAGGCTTGAAAAAGTTTGAAAACAAAGTTCTAAACAATGAAAACATTCGCTATGAATTTTTTAATAACTCGTGGCTTTCTTTGGTTATGAAAAAGTTAAATCACTTGTGTATTTAATTCGTTAGTCGCTTTCGTGAATAAACGAGCGTTAAATTTATTTTAAATGGCCAATAATTTATTTTCGTTGCATTAAAAGTTGATGAGCCAGAGTTGTAATAAATAATGACGCTGAGAAATAATTAATTTTTTATTTCTTTTTAAACCAAACTTTAAAACATGAATATTTTTATTTTTTTTTATTTTCAACAAAATTTATTCAGGCTCCATAAATATTTTTGGTAAAAATAATTTCTAAAAAGAATGAAAAGTAAAAAAACAAAATTTTTCATTCAAACAAAAAAATTTTTCAATTGGCTAAATGTTCTAAAAACATAACAGAATTTCACTCTACAATTTTGAATTAAAAATTAGTGTCATTCAACCCCTCAGTTATTCAAAAGTCGCATCCCACAGATAACAGATCGACAAATCACCCGAAAAGTTCATTGTACCAAAAACCACAGTTCCCACCGTCCGTCATATAAAACTCAGCAAAATCTCATTTCATCCGCCTCAAACTCACCCACTAAAATAACAAATTTCAGAACGATAAAACCTACAAAAATATTAGCACTTTCATTCATTCAAAAGTATCATCTGACCCTCTACTCGGCAAATCGCAATCCCAATAACTTATTTCCGTGGGAAAGCTCCCAAACAAGTATCCTTCATAATTCGAAGAGACATTTTTCAACGGATTTATTCTTCAAACTTAAACCCACTCTAAACTATATATCTTCCCAAGCTATCCTGCCACTTTACTTACTTCAACTAATTTTTTTTTTCTCAAAACCCTCAGCCCTCGGCCCCCAGCCCTTAGCCCTCAAACCCTCATGCTTCCACACTAGCCAGCACGTATCGCTGTTTTTATAACCTCCGTTTATTCGAGTTCACCCGGCACCAGATAGTGCACTAGTCTATTTTCCTACCCTCACTATATACATACATATATACATATATATGTACCCTATAAACCGAAGTCCGTTCAACTTGAATGTTATTTGAACTGATATCTAAAAGTTATATGTCATTGACGCAAACTTTCTCTACACCTATGGTCTCTGCTATCTTCCAATCATCATTTGCTGTTTGTATTCCAAAATTAACCGCCAACAAACACCCATTTGTTTTATCACAAATATCATATATACCAAAGATCCAACGATACAATTCCGCTACAGCAAAAAGATCGAATATAATACGTCTCGATTCAGTTTCTTCTCTCAGCCGACATGTCGCTCAATCATCAGTTGAAAATTGCCAAAGGATTAACTCTTTTTTTTTCTTTTCTATGTTCATAGTAAATTTTAAAAAAAATGAACATGAACAAAAGTTAATTAAATAAGCGAGAGGACATGAGCTTTTTTATTCTCTTTAATCGGATGTCGATTTATTTTCGTTCCTTAATAAACCGGTTTTAAAACGACGGTGCGTCAAACGGTGTAAAGCCTGAATTTGACAAAGAGATGAGTTCATCCGGTGGGAATGGGGAACTGGGTGAGTTTGTACGGGCACACCTAGCCGTTAATCCGTCGTCTTTGCAGCTCGTCAACGTGATCAACTGCAGCAGGGTATCGCACACCGACAAAGTCGTTAACACCGATAAGTACTTTGTAGGTGCGGCTAAAGACTTGTGAGCGATATTGTGCTGGAATATTGTTATTATATTATTTTTTATTAAATTATAATATATATGTTGTGATATGGTATGCATTTAGGATACGGTATTTATAGAGACATCGAGTAGAGGGTCGACGGAGGCTAACGGTCTTAATTATTTAGCTTTTCGGTACTTGTCTGCCGGGTCTGTTGATCTATTTACTGATAAGCAGAGCACTTTAACGGCTTATATCTATGAGTCCTTAACTGAGCCATAAATTTCCTTATTAGCTTGATATTAATATCATCGATCGGCGTCTTGGAGATTGGGAACCGCATCGTGGATATATCGGTCGTGGATCGCTCTGTAGTATGAAAATGAAATTCAGTAAGTGCACAAACTGAATCAACGAGTTCAACAAAGTTATCGGATAAAATTACATCTAGGTTTCTTTCGCGGGGAAAATATTATCTGATGCTGTATAATCCACTTTCGTCGCTTTTTTACTTTTTGAGGAAGAGTTTTTTTGTTATTCCTTTTCTTGTGGTAAAAGTGAGCGAAGCGTAATAAGGTAGTTTTTAAATTTTGTAAGACAAAATGTCATGTTTTTAGTGCATGTTATTTATCAATTTGGAAAATGTTTTGGAAATTTTTTTTTTAGAAACTTAAATCGTAGAGTTTTTGAAAAAAACTGGGCTACATTGAAGACCGTGAAAAGTAAATAATTTGGGTGCATTTGATTTATATTTTTGGGTGGAGGTACTTTTGAATACTTAGCGTTTGAAATTTGAAACCTGTCTTGATTCGAGTAAAAAAAATTTAAGTGGAAAAAAAATTATCAGAATAATCGGGATTGTTTTTCATGCTTTGAAAGCTCTTGAAAAAAATTATGGCTAAAGAATTTAAAAAACGAATTTCATGTAATCGTACCCGAAAAAAAATCATGAATTTTTTTTAAATGCGTGATCCGATAAAAAATATTTGTATATATTCATATATATTTCTGATCGACTAACATTCTATTCTATTAAAGATTAATTTTTTTTTTAATTGAAAAATAAAATTCAATAAATTTATTATTTTATTAACTTTTTGCAGATCCATGTATTAAAAGAATATATATGAATTCCATTCAATCAAAATAAATATTTAAAAAATGTTTGAACATTCTTCTTCAGAAATGAAAGCCCAATCGCGACCATGCCCTAATTTTTCCATAATATCCCTCTTAAAAAAAAATTTCTACCAAAAATTCTTCAATTCACTGAAATTGTATTCATCGATAAATTTTAGTTCTGATTCTTTGTTCTCGCCGGTTCCGAAAATTAGTAATTCGCATTCTGCAAAAAAGTGTATATATTTTATCAGTCCATTTTCCCAAAAAAAAAAAAAAAATGCCCATTTCAAAACAACGCCAACTATTGTTACAAAAATTTTTATTAATAAAAGAAAAAAAAGTTCCTCGCAGTTAACTCCTTCACTGTACCCTCAGCGTCCCGATCTAGTTACGCTCTAAATTTAAAAAAAACTTTCCAGGTTAAAAGTTTATCTTTCAATGTTATGCATGATACCCGAGCCAGTCTTCTTAGAACTGAGGTCACGTTAAAACTTTCAATATAATATAATATAATAGTCGTGCATACCGCGACAGCACATATGCACACATATACAGTATACACATACACATACATATACATATACATGGATATGGATGTACACCAGGCTATGCACGGCTTAACTTGAAACACATGTCGGCAAACTAAGCGTTCCATAAGAATCCGTGAGCACGTTGTCCAGCTCCCAAGTATTGTTACTTAATTTTTAACGATTCGCTCAAAGTCCAGTCTAGGGCTCAAATTTCTCAAAGGAGTCCTTCAACATCTCCACATAATACTTTTCTTTCCTCTACTGAAATAAATAATACCCGAATAGAAGTTGAATTTGAAGTAAGGTCAAACCTGCACAACGTCACTGCCTCAGCATTTGACATCCAGCATTTTGGATTCTTATACTCAAGGACTTTTTAAAAACGTCCCGGCCACATGTTGAAAATAATTCTTTAAAAAAATTAAACATCTCTGTGATGTGAGTAAATTTATGACCCGGAAAGCTTATAAATTTTCCAGTTTATAAAACAAGAGCCTGAGTGACAGTTAAAAATTAAAATCCAAACAGATTTTTATTTTTACTGAAAAAAATTCCCGGAGTTAATAAGAAACATTATTTATTTACTTTTTACCGAAAATTACTACGGGTTTTATTTACGAGCTCCGATCGGAGAGATTATTTTGCGGTTTTATTTATATATTTTTGATTTATTGGTAGCAATTTTACGAGGACTATCATAGTAATTTTAACCTCAATTTAATGCCAATATTATGGGAGTTATTAATTATAATTTATTGATTTAAATACACGCGGTTGTTTGTAGTTATGATTTTATTTCATTTCCGATGACGGCAGTTTCTACAGAAGGTACACTAAACCATGTTTATATATATAAATAAATGTAAATACTGACCGTCATTTGATTACTCGACAATTATTAATGAATGTTTATTTATATTGTCCACAAGCGCAATCATTATTAAACAAATTTTAGGCCAGTAAAAAAAAAAATTGATTATTTACAAAGAAGTTTTTACGTCCGACTTGTCACAGAAAAATATTTCATGAATTATTTATTCGGTTATTTTTTTGGGATCACTTGAAATTTTTATGCTACGCAAAAAAAAGGATTTCTTGGCGCAAAAAATTTTTACTTGTTCCTAGAAAATTTTTCCGTTGTAAATTGGAAGCAAAAAGTTTTCTTGGGGCGAAAAAAAATTTCTTACGTCAAGAAATTTTGTCTTTTATTCAAAATGTAAAATATTTCTTGCGCCAAGAAATATTTTTTTTTATGCAGGCGTGTACTCAGTCTCTATTTTAAGTTTTTAAGACGTAATGATTCTTGTAGTATTTATCCGGGGAAAAATAATTCAGATCTATGTAGATTACTCCTGTAGATTTACATAGATTCAGAATTTGTAATAGATCTCAGAAGATCCGTGATGATTTTAGACCTATGGTGATCTCAAAAGATCTCACCAAGATTTTCCAAGATATCAATAAAGATCTACTTAGATTCTGCAGATCTACTTAGATCCGCAATATATAGACATCAATTTTTGTTATTAGGCCTACAGAGGTCGTCGATCTCCGACAGTATCCGTGAATTTCCCCAAATCTTCATAGATCTCTTGAATAAAAATCCCTGGCAACTGTGAGCTAGATCTCCCTTGAACTTCGTAGCTCAGCTAATTGTTTATTCAATAAAATTTTCAAGATGAATTTTTATAGATCTATTGATGTCAGATCTAAATTATTTTTTCCGACATCACTCTTCAGTTACTTATCACGTCGCGTAACTTCAACAAAACTCTACTCGGATACGGAGCCTCTAGAAAAGCTTCGAGACAGAAAAAAGAAGCACATGTATAAATTTATTTATACTGATGCTCATAAGTCATCACTTATCAGCTATCACCCAGCTTGCTTGTTTTTGTTGTTTAAATAATATTTTTTCAACCATTTTATCATCGAGCTTGGGCAAATGAAAAGCACTGCTCGGTTTTCCTCTCAGCCACGTCATTTGAATATTGGATTGTTCAATGGCTAACAATAGTTCGTCTAACTGTCGGACTTGAATTTGCACCGACCGACTCACCTATACCCTGACGAGCGCTTGTTGTGTTCGACCAAAATAAAAAACATCTATGCACCAAAATAAAAAAAAAAAATTTTATTGCATGCGCGTGCAAACGCCGCTTGTGTATTGACGCAAACTCCTATATTTCGTAGCACAGTTAACGATATAAAATGCGTATGTCGTATGAAACTATGCGAAAATCACTGATCAACAAATTGCATTCATGTTTTTTGACCACACACACAACTAATGCTGAAAGTCAATCACAAGGATCGTTTACTCCCTTCAGCATTTCATTTTTATTGGGATATTGTTATAAAAAAAAAAAAAAAAAAAAAACCTCTGTCAGAACAAAAGTAAACAATCTCGTATCCTCGTACGTTATGTTTCGTGCCGAGTTTCGGGTAATCGAGTAATGTTTCGAATGTACGTCCCTCGGAGCACAAGTAGCGGAACAACTGCTTGGTAATTCATAGGACGTATTGCAAGTACTACATATGTACACTTACATATCTCATGTATGAAGTATTACATAACCTATTATTTCGGATTAAGATATAAAAAAGTAAAATATGTGCATTTGTCGGAACTCTTTCTACGATTCATTTCCTTTTATAATCGTTTTTTTTTTTTTCTTTGGTTCAAGTCTCATTTCCTGGAGAGATAGCTATCTAAAGATATCAAAGTGAACTAAAAGAAATTTATTTGTTACGTTTCGTAAAGATTTTTTTTTTTTTTTGTGAAAAAAATCTTGAATATTGTGTTTATCTAAGTGGAATAATTAATGGAACTTTTTAAAAACGCTTTGTCTATTCCTGCTGTGGATCTGTGCTGCGTTAGTACTTTATTGTCTAATAGATTTCCTTTTTAAGGATATCTTTAAATTATTTTACATTGCTCACGTTCGGGTCATTTATTAAATTGTTTTTGCGATTTTATTATTAACAGTCTTGCAATTATTACAACTGTATTTTCTTGTCAAGTTTCCACATCGGATATAAAGACATTACGCTATTTATTAGCTATTTTTTTTTTTTTTTAAACTTTACTTCAAATTTTAAGTGGCCGTTAGAAAATTTGGAAATATCGAAATTTTGGTTGAAAATTTTTTTCATGATTTCGCTTCACATGACGATCGTATTTTTTTCAAGTAAGTCATTTGATTGAAAAAATCTCATAGAAAATATTGAAAATACATTTTTTGGAGTAACTTCATTTTGCCTGATGTTTTTTTTTTTTTTATTCAAATAAGTATATTATTTGTAGAAGCATATAAATCTTGTAAAACATGTGTTTTTATGTTCTCTTATTACAGTAATAAATTTTTTCGGGCCATATGCTAGAAAAATATAATAAATTTTCAACAGAATCAGTCAGTCATACAAATATTTTTTTTTCTACTCGGGAATTAAAATTTTCAGAATTTTGGGCTTTTGATGGCGATTTGAAAAATTTGCGCGGTGGGTCTAAAAGGTAGCCCATTTTACCCCGCCCCTTAAATTTTTTAAAATAAATATACAAGCAAATTTTCGAAGTTAGAAAAAAATAAACTAAATTCCTTAAATTTTTCGATTGAATATTAAATTAATTATTAACTTGATATTAATAAAAAAGCAGTTGATATTTTACGAATATTGAAAAAAAAAAAAAATGTATATTTTAAATTAATAATACTTTTGCACAATTGTCAATTTAGTAGAGTGAAAAATGCTCAGTGACATGAATTTATAATTTTTTTTTTTATTGAGAATATTAAAAATTTTTGCTTTTATTTTGAAACCACCTGATTTGCAGCCGGAAATTTATATAAATTACCTAGAAATAAGCATTACGTGCTATCAGTCAATTTATTAGTTCGCTCTATATTTTTATTTCGAGATTGAATCATACAGCGAACCAATCAATAATCAGAAAAAAATAGACTGTATTAAAATTTTCGTTGGCTTTTCAAATAATACATTTTACAAATTCATTAAAGTATTTAATTATTAATTAAACATAAATATTAATATTAATATCACTCATAAACGAACTCTTGATATTGTAATCCACTGAATTATTTTTTAAATTACTTTGTTCAATTTTAATAACATTAATAATTTATGACCAAAATCATTATTTATGGTAATGAAAGCTACTGAAAAATTATTTTTTAAAATATTCATTACAATTAATATTCTATTAAAAAAAAAATTTCGATCTACGCCCATCTATTGAGATCGAAAATTATTCAAAAATTTTTTTTTTTCAATGCTCTGAAATTTTTTTCAAAATTAGAATTTGAAACTTTTCATTAAAATTTATTTTCAGCTTTTTCATAAATTCCATCTTCTCATGTCCTTCGATTTCCATAGATCTAGATCTAGATCTACAACTTAGATCGTAATTTTTTTTAATCGTTTTCGAAATTTTTTCAATATCGAAATTCGGATATTTCATTTCGATATTTTGTCTTTTTGCCGATCTCTAGATCGTCACAACTGTATAGATCTCAAAAAATGTCCTTAAGTCTATCATCTAGATCTCGATTTCCACAAATAAAAATTTTTAAAAATAATAAGTTTTTTAACTAAACCAAAAGGAAAAAAAATAAACTCGAGTTCTCTAACGATCCACTTCGTCCCGCCTCAGTCTACATAAATAAAATTTTCTCAGTCAACGTCGTTAAATTACGATATCTAGCCTCGCCTCGTTTATTTAAAAAAAAATTTTCTTAAAAAACCATAACCGGCAATTTCCTCTCCGAGTTTATGCTCACACACCCTTTCATCAACTAATTAAGGACTTACCCTTTGTCGATATTACTTCTAACAGAATAGTGGTCACGAACCACTGAACATATCTAACAGTCGGATTCCCAGCTACAGCCACAATTTACGCCCCACCGTACCCACACATACATTTAACAGTAGTTATTATAGTTATCATAATAATAATTATAACAATAACAATTAAACCTCCCCCCCCCACACACACACACAACGTAACTTATTAAACCATAAGTTAATAATGCGTTAAATTAATAATGATTAATTTTCATCCAACAGAAATAGCTTCAGAGCAATGAATAATTAACGTAAATTTTGAGTGATGTTACGTTCAAAATTAATGTCACTATTTAAATTGTTTTAAAAAGACCGAAAAGACATTTGATAAACGTGACAAAAAAAAGTGCCAAGTGATCGCTTATTCTTCGTGATATTCTTAGCCAACAGAATGTCATTCCAGCGCGGAAGTAAAGACTTTTTAATAATAACTATTTTTTTTTTTTTTAATCTTTTTGTCACAGAGTTTTTTAAACTTCTATATCCGGGCTGCTTATTCTTTTAAATGTCACCGAAGTTTTTCGAAATAATGGTTGCCGTGACAGGTCGAATCTAATCAATTCACAAAATCCTATTTTCAGTTCGTTGATTCGCTCATCATGTGATATTCTTGTGTGCGTGTTTGTGTGTGTGTGGGTGGGGGTGTGAGTGTCGGGGGTGGATAGGCGGATCTAAAAGTGTAGATGTGAGATAGAATATAATAGTATATAATAGTAGAGAAGGCATTATATAGCGGTGATGGTTTGAGTACAATGAGTTTGCAGCAGAATATTTCGTCACATCTCTTCATCAGAATTTACGTCGTAAATGCCATTTTCTCTTCTCTATACACACTAAACTAGACTACAATATATGCGAATCAGCATTCATGGAATCGTGTGTACCACTTGCATATGTAATTGCTCTATATGACGATACTAAGTGATTCGCTGTGATTTAACAAGTGATTATTAACGAAAAAAATATCAAATGGAGACGCATTGAGAGTAAAATATAAATAGAGAGAAATAAAGTAAATTATATAAACAGTCTGCAATGTAATTTTAATTATGATGGTCAATTACGCATTAAAAATTGAGGCGCCCGGAAATTACAGACTGCGGCTGCAATTAATGTGCGGGCATTAAATAACTGCCGAGTAATTATTTTTTAATGTATTTAATATTCGAGGTGGAAGTATGCGGAGAAAATTTTATGACAATTATATTATGTTTTATATTAAAATAGAGCCGGCTATGAAAATCAATATTATGAATGTTAACGTTTTAATAATCCGAGTATTTATGGTGATAGAATTTTAATCGAGGGGATGAATAGTTTTAGATTGTTATTATTTTTAATTATTTATTTTTGAAAATTTGACATGGTGATAAGAGACGATGGATAAGTAAAATGGCGATGGAAAAAAATTTTTAAGTCCGATAGGGAATTTTCAGTGGGAGATAAAACGAAAAATTACTGATGAGGTGATACAAAAAAAATGTTTTTAAAAATAATAAATTTGCTATCTCACTTTTGGTGTCATCACCCGGAAAATTAAGAGTTTTATCGTATAAATAATTTTTTAAAAAAATATTTAAAATAATAACAAACAAAAAATATTAAATATCAGAATTTAAAAAATTATTGGGTATCAAAGTATTTATATTTTAGCTTGTGAATGTAAAACATTTTGTTGGGTGGTTTTATATTTAATATATCTTGCATTATTGATTGCGGAAGAGAATTTAATAATTATTATGGATTAAATTAAAAATAGAAGTGGGTATGAAGATCAATATTATAAATATTATGTCGGATGATGGAGTATTTATGATGATAAAATTTTGATAAATTATTTTTTATAAAATATTCATGCCGAGTGATGACGCAAGATGATGATAATTATCGTCCAAAAGCGGCCCAACTGAATAACCTACTGAATGATGAAGTAAAAGACCGGCTGGATAATTTAAAACTTTTATTTTATTCATTCTCCGCTACAATTTTGTATGGACGAGTGTCTATTACTTGCTGTCAATTATCTCAACACAATTTATCAAATTAAAACCCTACCAATTATTCAAGCGCCTACAATCTGTTGTATTGAGATTATCTTACTTTTTTTAAAACCCACATCAACCTTTTTTATCCTCATTTAGCTCGTGTGATATTTTTATATCCACTCACGCGTATCGAGTATTTGATTCACTTTCCCACTTATATTTTTTGATTTATTTATATCTATACTTTTGGTCGATATTTCATAGTGTGTAGATCATTAAAACTATCACGCTCATAAATATGATTGTTATAACTGTGTATTTCAATATCAATAATGGCACTCGATAGTTATTGCTCACTGAAAATTTAACGATCATTCTCATCGCTCCACACCAATTTTTAATGATTACTACACTACTCTATTGAACTCCAGTGTCATATCATTAAATATAATCTTCGGGAATCAGCTCCTAAAATAATTATACAGCAACTCTGAACCAACAATCACTTGTATTATTCATATAAATATTTATAACCTACTCGACATCATTTTCTCAGGATTCATTTTATAAAATTACTCATTTATTCAGTCACCCAAATATTCAAAATTAATTTTTTTTATGGGAATATTTATTTTGAATTTCACTGGTCGCATTTTATTTTCCAAATTGCTGTCATTTATTGTCCGAGTAAAATTCAGTGACAAAAATTATTATCAAAGAAAAAAAAAAAGCCAAGTTGATGATTCATTTTTAAAAATAAATTTAAACGGTAATTTTTATATCTCAACTCACTCATTTGAAATGAAAAATTTCTCTTCTGTTTCCCTCGGCTTTTAATCAGTTAACATTAATCATTAAAACAGAATATTAAAAGCCATCGATCACATGAAATCTATCCCAACCCAGAAAAAAATAATCCGGATAAACTTTTTTTTTTCTAGATGAATAAGCAAAAATGATATCTAATATAAAAATTTTCTCATACATATATACATATATATATATGAATAGCATTTTCATGAGCGGCAGCTGTTGGTGGGTATAAATTCAGTGTAGGTCGAGCAAATGTTTAAAAGTAAAACCTTAGAATAAAGCCCGACGATCTCAACTCATTTCATTTCCCGTTGGTAATCTCTCCCTCCTCAAAACTTGCAGATAGTTAACGTAAGTTTCAGTATAGTAAGGAATTTCACCGTCTGTTTGAAAACCCTGACACTTTTAATTACGCTATTATTAACTCAAATATTTTGTACCCTTCGGAGCATCACCAAAACTGTACTGCTAAATATCATCCAGCGTTAGATGATGTACATATACATATATATCTATATATATGTCCTGTGTATGGCGCAGTACAGTCTCCTATCTCACATTATATATAAAGTATTTAACTCAGCATCAAACTGCTCTCGCATTGTCTCAGTTCCTTTTCCGCTTTTGTGTTCCTGCATTCCTCGAAGTTACCGGAGTAGAGCTTGAGCTCAAGCTCAAGTAAATAAGTCGTAATAAAATCCATACTGAGTATCAAACAATGAGACTTAAACTTGCCAGCAGTTTACGCCGATTACGAAACGTAAATCTGATGAGAGTTTAAGAGCCATTAGTGCCGATTCTAAAGCTGAATTATGAACAAGAGTATCAGCAAGAATCACAGGGATACTGAGATCCCTCGCGAATCGCCAACATTTTATTTATTCAGCTGAAACTTTTTAAATTTTATTCCTCATGCTCCAGGAAAATCTTCTCTTGAGAATAAGTATAAATATATAAGTATAAGTATGGAAAATAAAAATAAAAAAACATGAGATTGTCATTTTTATTATTACTTTTTATACTAAACAAAAAATTTTTTTCGTCTCACTTCAGCTGATTATTTTTTTACGGCAATTAATTTTCCCTACTTAATTCAGGGTAAAATGAGATGCCATTTTTTTTACTGATAATTTTTAAATTTCCATTCACCAGACTAGTCAACTTGCCCCGTATTTTTTTCAAAGTCGTAACCAAGAATTTTTAAACAAAAAATTTTTTTCGGTAAAATTTTGCCCCATTTTACCTCATGGCCGTCAATGCTTTTCAATATTCCCGGTAATAATTTCTAGTTGACGTTTAAATAATTTCAAGTTCGTAGATAATAAGAACAGAGGTCAAAATCGGAGATCGGGACAAGGAAAAAAATTTTCGATTTAATCGCAGAGATTATTTCTTAGCGCGGACTATGTGCGCTTAAAACATATGAGTAGATATTGGTAATGGATGGACGGATTGAGGATAGAGGATTGGAAACAGGAGCTGAGAGGGTGGATGGATAGATGGATGCATCGCACAGCTAGTCGGGATATCGCGATAGCCGTCGATAATCGAACTGAAATACCAATGACAAATGGCACTCGCTACTGTGCGCATTTAGAGCTTGGAAACGCTAAGGAAATCCGCAAACAATTCGCTCCCAGTCGATTTAACCGTAGGCGTTATCAATACTAACCTATAGCTACTCCTCACTTGATCGGACTTTCGCTGATTGACGACTATTTAATTTATTGTAAGCTTCGGGAAGATAGCCAGAGACCAAACTCTTTTTTTAGCTTAATGATGGGTATTCAATTCGATTCTAATTATTAATGATTTCATGTCAAGGTTCAAATTAATGAGAAACGCGATGGGGATTGGGCGTGAAATTATTATATGGGATGAAAATTTAATGCTTAAGAAATGGTTAGTTTTAAAATGGCACTGGTGAACGAGGTAAAAAAAATCATCCCTTGAAAACGGGAGATACGATATGTGAATTTAAATTAAGGAGAAAGAAAGCCGTGAGGTTAAGAAGATATCGTATTTTGTATTAAAGTCTGATTACTTTTATGTAAAGTGTTACATGCAGTTTTTATTTCTAGGGTTTTAAAGTGTTTTGTAAAGTTTTACAGATTTTAAATTCTTTGAATTTTTTACTGACAGACAGGTAATTTTTTGGTGACGATTAGTTTTAGTTTGGACGTGTGGTAATTTTCAAAACGCCGGAATAGTTTTTTAAATAAATAAAAATTTATAAGTAGGGCCGGGTAAAATGGGTAACTCGATTATGGTAATTTATAATTTTAAAGACAAAATTGCGTTAAAAATACGTAGGGAAGGGGGGGGGGGAGGGCAAAATCGGGCCCCTTAAGAAGAAGTTTTGATATTTGACTTTTTTAACCCCTTTTACTTTTTCTAGTCTTCTGCCATGTATTCGTAATCAATATGCTACAAAAATAAAAAATTCAAATTTGGGGCAAAATGGGCCTTCTACTAAAATTCGGCTATTATTTTATTTCATCTTAATAGTATATTACACGTCAAGGGAGGAAAGTAGGGAATTCCAAACCGAGTATATAATTTCCTACCAGAGCCGAAACTAAGGGTGGCAAAAACTCGGATTGGGATTTCCTACTTTCCACCGTGTGTGTATATGATTTTTCACCAGATCTGCTCCTGAAAGTTTAAACTGCACATGCAATGTTTTGTATCATTCGATTTCTCATAAAAGAAAAAAACGATTTAGTTTTGAAGGGCCCATTTTGCCCCCAAATATTTCGAGGCATCCAAACTTTTATGGGTTTCATTTTCCCCCCTCTCCCCTACTTATTTTTTATTTTTTGAGAATACCTCATTTTGCCACATTGTGAAAAAAAAAAATTAAATGCTTGGCTCTCTTCTTCAAATTACAAAAGAAGCATAATATAAATCTGAAGCAACTCGAAAAAAATGCATCAGTGAAATTATTACACTGCCAACTGTAACAATAAGTATCGACAATTATTATAAAACCATTGGCTTCGTAAATAGAATTCTCTTGGGGGAATAAACAGTTTCATTAAATATATTATGCATTTAAACGAATTAATGTACATTAACTCCCTAACCGCGAAATAAAAACCACAAAGGTACATTTGCACAGTAGTGTAAACATCAAGTGTTACGCATGGATGTTTTTACATGCAATCCAAAATCACGATTGAACATTTCCAAGAGAAAGAAGAAGTATTTATATTACTCTATTTGTAAATGCAACTGGCATACACCTGGTAAACATACGGTATCCATGTGTATTCTCGCACACCCACTTACAAAAATATATGTCTGCATGTATACATACATATATATATGTATTATATAAACTAAAGGTACAAGACTTTGTCTCTTATAAAATTCGATTCCCTGCTGAGAGTGCTGTTATATGCACTACATGACTACCTAGTTTTCCACGTGAAAAAATTTACTGGACCATATGTGATCCTCAGTAAAAACTATTTTTTTTTCTTTTGTTTTTTTTTTTTTATTTTTATACATATTGTTCAAATAAATCCAAAGCCGTATTCATACCTAACTTTAAAATTTTTTTAAAAATTAATTACTTTAACAAATTTACATACTTTTGTAATCTTTATATATGTATATATATCTACAATTACTCAGAATAAATTTTGCTGAATCCGCAATATCCAAAATTTCGCTTAAAATTAATAATACTGCAGTTAGCTGACGTCTAATAATTTTTGGATTTTTTTAAAAAACGATAAATTACAAAAAAAAATATTTTCAAAAATTGCACCTATAGTTTTTTTAATTTTCTTCCTGTGTATATTTTTAGTTTTTTTTTTTTTTTATAATTAATTTGTTGAAAAAAAAATCAGAAAATTTTCAATTGTCCATCAACTTCAGGATCACTAAAATTAACATTCAGATTTAAATAATTTTTATTTACTTGAAATTTTGAAATTTAAAATAAAAATTTAACTTATTTTTTTATGACCAAATTTTAGTATGAAAAAAAAAGTTTTTCCCAGCAAATAAAAATTTGTTTTATTTATTCAGAGTTGAAGTAAAACGAGGAAGATTTTGTGTATTCGAGTTTACGAAAGTCCATTATTTTCTCAGTCTTCACTTTACCCGCACCTCCCTCCTCCACATATATAGATATATACATGTATATTTGTCTAGATTAAAATGTAAATGTAAACTTGCAACGTAATCAACTAGAGTAGATAAGTAAAGAAAATCAAGTTTGTTATTGTACACTCACGTTAAACATCTTCCATACAATGGATTGTCACTGAAAATCAATACCTTTTATTGCCGGATAAAATAGTCGTCTCGGAGATTAACAGAAATAGAGAAAATTTTTTTTTTAAATTCAATAAATATTGTAAACATTATTAACGTGATGATGTTGGCAAGCAGAGCTGGTGTACTTGTACAGCAAGTTAAAATCAAGTAAAGTCTAAGTGGTTTACCAGCGGCACCGAGTTTCGCCCGGTCGCAGTGACTTTGTAGTATAAGTAGGTATAGAACTAAACCGGGACGGGCGCATATGGGCGTCCATACCAGCTGCGGTAGAATTGCTCGACTCGAGTGAAACAATTAAGCTGAGGATAGTTTATAAAACACTTAAATAATATTGTTCGTAATGGGTAATGGGTAATTCAAAGAATATCCTACATCATGTGAATATTTTAAATAATTATAATTATTTTAATTTATTTGGATGCCCCAGTCGAAATCTAAGGCATGTTTTGAACCTAAATGAGCATTTGAATCCTACATTAGACTCTTGGATATAATCATTGTAAAATGGACCTTCTTAAACTTACAAAGTCATGAATTAGACCTACAGAGACATAAATCGTGAAACGAACGTAACTAGACTTAACAGAAAGAAGAACTTGCGAGGAATACTACGAAAGGTAAAATTTGAAAATTCGCGGACCTCTGATTGATGCAAGTGATCCAGTTATCTCTACAGAGGGCTAATGTCACCCAAGGGTGGATTAGGTCCCACTGGCAGCCTGGGACTAAAAGAGGGTCGATTTGAAAAATTCTTAGGCTAATAAAAAATTACTGCAAGTGATCCAGCGATTTTATCAGTAGATTAGGACCTAGAAGCAGTCTGGGACCAACAGAGAGTCGATTTAAAAAATTCTGAGATCGTTCGTTTCACTATATATGTCTTTGCAGGTATAATTCATGCCTTTGTAAGTCTCAGTAGGTTTAATTCAAGCCTTGGTTAGTCAAAGTTTATTCATTTCAAGCTTTTACAATGATTATGTTATAAAAAGTATAATTTAGATTTTCAATGTTCATTTAGGTTCAAAGTATGCCTTAGATTTCTACTCGGGTAAAAATATTTAATTGATTTGACGTGAAAGGGATGGGCGTCTTTTACAGCCGGTCAATTGTCTCAGATAGAAGAGACGTCGAACAAACGAGCAGTCATATCGGATCAATGGAACTGCTTGCTGCAGCCTCTTGTCTTAAAAACATATTTTTTTTTTAGTCTTCAATGTTTCTTTACAATCGTGATTTAACTCAAGTAGCGGAGTCGAGACCAGCTATGCGATCAGTTCTCTTGAGGCAGATGCTTCACGATCTACTAAATGCGATACTTTTACTGTCTGTTTTTTATGTGTACACATATACATCTATAAATATCTTTTAAAACTTACGTATTGCTACTCTAAATATAAGTTGAGTTATTTCTGACTTATTTTTCAATAACTTTAACGTTTAGTTTTATTCATTTTTCAAATCTCTCAGGAAATTATTCTCAAAAACTATGATTGAGTATTTAAATAATATATCTGCATACTAACGCAGTACTTATAAATTTACTTTAAAATTTCTTATTAACGTCACTCATTTTTCCTTTAATTTTATTTCTCCTCATAAACGCGGATATTTACTTTTGTTTTTTTTTGCGATCAGAAACTAGACGTCTTGGAGAGCCGGTAAAATACTGGCTCGATAATTTCAGTGACTTTAATATCCTACGCTGATAATCGGTTTTTAATTCAGCGCCGTGGGCTCGAACCCTCGACCTACGTCAAAGTCAGTGAAAATATTAAAAACAATAATACATATTTAATTTTTTTATTAGATTCCACTCTTCTGATTAAGTATTCAAAAATTTTAATTCATTTTTCAAAAACAAAATTCTATTTTTACGTAAAATAAATTCTACTAGCAGAAAAATTTGAGCCGAATGGCCACCTAGCGGCGATTTTAAGAACTAATCCAAAACATTAGTTCTTAAAATTCCACTAGGTGGCGAAGTGGCCAAAATTTTTCCGTAAGTAGAATTCCACATTTTTTGGCCGCACGAATATTTTTTTTTTTTTTTAGAATTAAATTTTGGATTATTAGAGATGACTTTTTTTTAATAAAACAATTAATCAGTGACAGAGATTTGACTCTCAGCATTTCTTCAACAATAAATTGTTCTTCATTTATTTATTTTTTTTATTTTTTTAGATCATTTATTTAAAATATTTTTTGCACGAATTACCCCACACCCAGCAAGTAAATTTAAAATAATTTATTATCAAAAGTAAACAAATTAAAGAACAACTATTAATATTCAGCCGTATTCAAGATGAAACTCATGAAAATCCGATGATATAAAATTATTTCACCGATTGGATCGATACTTTTTATATACTTTGCTAGAATAACGAATAAGAAGTAGCGAGTTTGAGATTTTTCGTGATTTATATTCGTCGCTGACTCAAACAGAGCTTAGGCAACAAACTTTGTCTTTTACTCTACAACATACTTTATGGACAAAAGGATTTATTTTATCTATCACTATTGTATTTAAATTACAAAAGGATTAACAAATTGCTATTTTGAAGAAACAGGGCATGAACAACAACAACAACAATAACAGTAACGATTAAAGTTAAAACAACAGAATATATATGAAAATAATTTCTCGTAAAATTGAAAAACTAATTTTGTTATCGAAACATACTTACACTGCGCTGTCAAAAATTTAACACGCATTTGGTTTCAATTTATGTCAATATTATGAAAGTTAATTAATTTTTTTTTTAATCGCAACAGTTCCTGTCACTTGAACATAAAAAAAAAAACTATACTGAACGTTATTTTAATTAGGGAAGAGGTAGGGGGCAAAATGGACCGACTGAATTTTTCAAACTACATATGGGGCAATACGGAGCTCAGGGGGTAATTTGGACCGCCTTAAATACTCCCGTTGTTAAAAAAAACATCAACTAAAAAATTTTTGTTCGAGCGAATCAATTTTTTTTATTTTTCAGGTGGGTCTATTTTGCCCCATAGTAAAAAAATCTTTTTGTGGCTGGGTTATGTTAGTATCAAATACTTGCTTGGTGTTAAAGTAAAGTAAAAGTAGGTACCAATAAAAAATGAAGTTTTGTAAATTTTATAGGCGGGCTCAGATTTGAATCATTTATGGCTGGCAAATGAATGCTGAGTACATTGATAGGGACACAATAATAATTGTCTTATCGATCTGATAACTAGAATAATTTATTATTCAATATCACATTTTACCCTTTACGCCGAGTGATTTTAATAAAGCCCTGATACTCTCAGGGTCGAGCAGTCGAAATAAATCACAAATTCATTCAAAATTTTTCACAGAGATATGTCCAGATAATTTATAAGGACGATAAGAAACTTAAGCACTTTATAAACCTCCAATTTGTCAGAATATTTATTTTTTACACTTCTCTAAAATAAATTAAATTTCTCATTCCTAAAAAATATCAATTTTCAAATCGAATTATCTCACCATAATTTTTTTTTATCTTCCCATCAGATCTTCTCAAAAAAAAGTATAATTCAAAATTAATGTCAGCTTAAAACCCTGAAAATTTTCCTTCAAAATAACCAGCCAATTCCATCGGCTTCACCGCCCTCAATAAACTTCTGCCCAAAAAAAAAGTTTATCAATAAATTGCATAAATGTACGTACTACAAATTAGATATTATCGATGCCTCGAGATAAATTTTCTACCGATAGTTTTTAATGCAATATAATGACATCGTGATAACGTAAGTAATGCGCCATCCGGGCTCACTAATCCGGCTTATACTCTACTACGTCTGCACATCTATATCTATATATGTATATAAATTTATAAACGTATATAATAGTTAACTAGGTAATATGTAGGTTGTGCATGTAGCTAATTAATTACCTTAGTAATGGCTCAAAGGTTAATACAAGTACTTACAACAAAGACAAAGCCAAAACTAATAATAAATTGTAGTCGGAAAATTTAATTTATCATTCTGTGGTAAAAAATGTACGTGATTAATTGTGATGCCTTTAAATCTTGGATTAGTCTGGATTGTTTACTAGGGTTTATCTTATTGTTTCAAATTGAATTCACTATCATCTATCTGGTTATTTATATATATATATATATATATAGATATAAGAAACAGATTTTCCAAGCAGCTCCAACGATCTTATTGTTGGTAATTTTATTTTATTTTTAAAAAGTCCCTATCTGAGGTTATAATTTATTTTTTATTTTATTATCTTGTAGAAAAAGCTCATTGCAGTTGAATCAGATGTTTGTCTTGGTAGGATTAAACGATAAAACGTTTTCGAGATGTAAAAGAGAGTTGGAAGTTAAGTATTTGAATGGGAATGGTAAGAAAATGGTTGGGATATTAAAAATATGTGAGAGGCCATAGACCGATAGAGGGAAGAGGAGTAAGAGTATAAGTCGGAGTTGCAGGAGTTTATGGTGGAGCAAAAGAATGAGCTAGGAGAGTTTGTGAGACAGAGAAACTTGGCATCAGATCCAGATTTTAGTTGTCCAACTTGGAGAATGCAGGAACAAGTTGTAGAATTGGCACACGAAGAAGAAGAAGAAGAAGAAGAAGAAGAAGGAGTTGTCGAAGGAGTAGAGGCAACGGCAAGTTTAAAGGGATGTGAGGCAGGACAGAAGATAGTATTCCTGTCTGTCGTACAGGAGGTCGGGCCTCAGCACGTCTTCCGGTTTCCGTTCTGTTCCGGCACAAACGAACATTGATCGGATCTTTCTCACTACTTTGCTTCTGCATACTCCATCTACATCTTAGTCTTTTATACATTTATATATATACATGTGGGTAGGTATATATTTTAGTGCAGATACGTGTAGAGCCACTCTGATATTTTGAGCCCATATGTATTTATGGAATAGATTTTTACCCTTAGGACGATCAATATTCAATACTGATGACAAGCGCACTCTTGAATGAGTACTGCGGGATTGCTTTTTGAATTATGTTTTATATTATATTGGACGTGTGCATAAGAGCTGTTTGGAAGCACGTTTTATTTAGTGGGTACTAGAACCAAGGCTCGAGTTATTTTTTATATACGTTATTTAAAATTATTTATGTGGAGATGGCGAGCCCGGAAAACTTGAGACGTTGAGGGAATAATTCACTTTAATGCGCAAGATTTTTCACTCTTAACTTGTATTTGAGGAAAAAATATATTTATTTTACATTTTTGAAAAATTTCGGGCACAATTGGGTGACTGAAAAATTTGAATTTTTTTTTTTTATTTTTAATTTTTTTTTTCCTTTACGATGAAATTTTGTCACGGACGTGATTCAGGATGAATTTTAATGGAAAATATTTTTATTACTGTTGATAAGTAAAAGCAAGGAAAAAATTTTGTAATCTAAGATGACGTATTCAGTCCTCCATTTCTCAAAATTTTGTCTAAAAAATTTTTTAAAAATTTTTTATGGATTTTTTTGATTTTTGAATAATAAAACTTTACTTCGAGAATTGCAGTTATTTATGAAATATATTAAAATATAAAAATAAGAAAATTTATAGCAGAATAGCAGCATTCAGCTTTACTGGCAATAAATTCATCTAGTCAGTAGAATGAAGAATTACTTGTCTTGTAAACATTTTAACAATTTAAAAAAAAATTAGGTGTTCCATTTTGCCTGACGTTATAATTTTTTTTTTTTTTTACGGTGATGAATCTTGTCAATCGTTGAATTTAAATACGGAAGAATAAAATTTTTATGGACTGGAATAAAAATTTGGAAAGGAAGTAGAGTAATACAGAAAAACAAATAGAGAAACAATAAATTTCACAAATTGTCAAGTCAGTTAAAATTTTTTCAATAAAATATCAACTTAATATTTTTATGCCAAATAATTAATTTACTACTCGTAATCTCTTTTAGTTCAAGAATAAATTTTTAATTTTAACTTTAGTCAAAATTTCGATGTCTCAATAATTTAGCCGAAAATTTAGTTGAGGTTCGAAAGATTAAAAAAAAAATTTTTTTTCAAAAAAATTATTACACGAAAAAAAGGATTTCTTGGCGTAAGAAAAATTTCGCATTACGAAATGAAAAAAAAAATTTTTTCTTAGGACTACAAAAAATTTTTAGGGCAAGTAAAATTTTTCTTAGGGCGAGTAAAAATTTTTTGCGCCAAGAAATCTTTTTTTTTTTTTTTTTATAGAGCAGATTATAAAAAATAAAATAGTCGTCTCACAATTTACAGCTGATGCAAATAAAAATCAGAATAAATTCAATGGCAGCGTAATAATTCGTATATTCAATGAAAGTAGAAAAAAAATATTTGCTGCCTTATTTGCGTCAAGTTTAGCCCTCACAATTCAGGATTTGTTGCCAGACAAATTAAACCGGATGATAACAATAGTCGATTATTATGACTATGAGTAAATCCAATGAATAATTACCTCAAGCGCATTATTTAATATATATTTATCTTTTCGAACCTCGCCGCCACTGGAATGTATCATTAAATATACATACATTTTTTTTGTTTACCTTAAAATGCTTTGTTATGATGCGGCAATAATCGTGATTAATGCGGGAGCAATAAATAAACTGAGTTAAAATTAAACTTTACTCTCGACTGAGTTCCCACGGCCATTTTATTATCACTCGAGTTATGATTTTTGTTGTAGTTAATTCTAAAGTACCCTTGGAATTATTTATCATGCAGGGAAAATAACTCGAGGATAATGTGCCGAGTCTTATTAAAATTAATGTGTGTTAAGCACCTACTTGACTACTTTCCATGCACACACTTTTTTTTTAATGATCAATTATTTTAACAACTTTACAAGTCTATACTGTGGTTATCTAGCGAATATTTTGATCCGCTAGTGTCTCTGATAAAAAAAATAACACAGATAACAATAAGATTACAGGAGGATTTTTTCAAGATGGATGACGATAGAAATTTTCTTGGTGAGGGCTCTGAGGAGAATCCTCTCGAGGGAATTTTATGATAATCATTATTATTTTCAAGTTGTATAACAAGACTCATAGCTGATCATTACTGAAAAGTATTATCGTTAAAAAGAGTGACGGTATTTATTATCCAATAATTTTTTTAGGCGCCACTTAATATCATTACTTTTTCATTATTTTTTAAATCTAATAATCCCCTAATTTATTATTCATTACCACAACGATCAAACCTAATTAAAATATCAATTACTGTCCGCAGCTAATTAATTGACTGGAAAATTAATTAAATAAAATTACGTCATTCAAAAAATGTGGTCGTGACTTTCCCGGCTCAAAAATTTACTTGTAATAATTAAAAAGAAAAATTAAGCTCTGGTACATTTCAGGGCGAAAACAAACAAATTTTGGAAAAACGATTTTTTTTTTTTAACCAAAATTTTGAGATGTTCTGGTACTTAAAAAAATTAACTCATTTTCTGCCTAAAGACAATTAAAATATTTTGCAACTCATTAATGAAAAAAAAGTTTCATTACTTAGACCCCAAAAAATCGGAAATGAACTCGGAGTGGATATGAATTTTATTTGAATCCGAATTCACTTCACAAGCGGAGTAGATCGAGATTTATTTTCATCAAAGTCACTTCAGAGTGATCTCATATATATTTTTTATAATTAATATCTACAATTATTGTGATTACAGGGTTATTATCAGGTACCTTGAAGACGTATCAACGAGCTGCATGCGACGAGGAAACAATGTCTCTGCGCTGCCCGCCCGGTACTTCAATCTCAATTACCTTTGCGCGTTACGGCAGAGTCAACGACGCCACGGGAAAATGCGCCTCTGATAAATTCCACCCTTCTTATGACTCGAGTGGTTCTAGTACATCAGTTAATGAGACATGTCTCCTCACCCGTGCCCTCCAGGTATGTAAACAGGTTAATCGAATTCCTTTGAACCTCGTTCTATTTTTTTCCATTTTTTTTCTTTTTTTTTTTTTTACCCTTCAAGTAAAGAATCTTTTCCGTATTCTTTTTTAATCACATAAGAAACCACAAAGCCGTGCTGCCCGTTCCAGAGACAACCTACACTCTACTAAATATATATATATATAAACTATACAATTGTGTAAAAAATAATCCCAAGAAGAATTGTTTCTCATCTGGAAGCTTTGTCAGTGTTATCATTATTATCATTATCATTTTTTTAGCCATCTATCTGGAGACATTTGAACGAGCTTTTATCTTTTCTCGCTCGTGAGCTGAATTAACGAGCGTTTTTCGGGTCAGCTACCATTCGCGAATAGGAAAAGACATTTAAACGATGAGAGAAGAGAGATTTTCAGAATGTGCCAAGTGTTTTCCTTTCGGTCGCGCTTTTAAGCTTTGCTTGCCTACCTAACGTTATACCATAGTCGTTGTCACAGTCGTCGTTGAAGAAATTTATCAACCGACCCAGAAAAACCTAAATTATTATATTTTTTTCATCATATACTTGCTCACCTTAAGTAAATGAGTACACGGGTGGTTAATTAAAATTCAAATACTTGAGCGAAACCGAAATTCACCCGCTCAAAGACTTCAGTGCCGGAAATCTTAGTGAGAAATTAAACCAACTTAACCCTTTCATCGCAATATCTCTATTTAATTAAAAGAATCACTAATCAAAAAAATTACACAGAGGAAATAAAATTTTTTTTTCACAATTGATATACTTTTCAACAAAACTCACACTTGGCATCCAACTACAGTTTTATATTTCAGAAATAACATGAATTAAAAAGTTGTTTCATGACTTTATTTATTTACACTCTATTGAACATACATTTATTTAAATATCTATATCTGTGTATATTTATATATAGTAAATAAATTCAAATTCAATACTAATACGATACATAAACACGATGAATGGTTAGCACAATTTCTTCAGCTCTCAATATAAAATTGAAATGAATTTCCCGAGAACTCTGGGTGAACCTCAATAGATTCAAATTATTATTAACAAAAAAAAAAAAAAAAAAAAAAAAGTAATAATAAAAACTCTGGTTAAAATTATTCAATGTACTCCAATACTCTATTCCATCTACAATTTTTTGTTATACTCGACAATTTTTTTTTCTTTTTTCCCTTTTTTAAAAATCATGCGAAACTAAAATTAAACTTTATATCCATCGAAACTTTACAACAAAACTTTTATGTGCCACTAGCCATTGAACTATAAATTTATAGTTGATACAATGAAAAATAATAATAATAAAATTTTCGTTGGTAAATTTTTTTACTTCCAATTTATTAATTAACAATGAAAATGCCCGTTAGCGAAGAACAGTTTGCTTTAATGACCCGATAGTATTCACTGTTGCAGACTGTCGTGGAAATTTGCCAGAAGAAGAGGAACTGCAAATTCAATACAAACCCGAAAAATTTTCAGTACGATCCGTGTCCGCAGTTGCCAAAATACACTGAGGTCGCTTACAAATGTCGTCCGTGTAAGTCTCTATTTGATTATTTTTTACCCATTTTAATCATAAAAATTGCTTCTGTTGAACCGAAAAATAAATAAAGTTTATGAGATTTTTATTTGACAATGTGAGTCCGTTTTTGCCCACATCGCGTGACAGATGTCATAAGGGCGTGTTCTGTCACAAGATACCGACAAAAAATCATAAGGGCATAAAATTTTTTTTTTCGGTCCGTCGATATATTTTTCATTCAAAAGTAGAAAAATAAATACAGGAATTTTTTTTTTATTTTTATTTTACGACCTTATGGTTCCCGAAATTAATAACAGGAACCATGACAGCGTGAAATTTTTTTTTTTTTATCCAAAATATTTAATAAAAAATGGAAAATATTTTAATTTTTTCATTTTTGTGCAACATTTTTATTTTAAACTAAAAATAGAGCAAACGTATCCTTTGTAGCCACTGTGGCCCTAAATTGTCCAAAAACTGGTACCTCTTTCTTATATTGTCGAAAAAAAGTGTCCTGGTCTTATCTGAAATAAAAAATAAAATTCCTAATTCTATTGGAAAAAAATTTGCTAATTATGAAAAAAAAATCCAGTAACAAAGAGATTTATTTATTAGCCCGTTCAATTGAAGTATTTCCGGAAAAAAGTTAAATTTAATTTTCATAATTTCCCAACAAGTTTTGAATAACAATAATAATAAGATAAAATATTTATCAGATGAATTTCGGAGCAAAATATCATGCGAACACGACGCAGTTAATTTAGTATGCTATCCGGGTAAACGTGTAGCTATTCTGAGTGCATCCTTCGGAAGAACTGAGTACGAATCCTTACAGTGTCCTCAACCGCACGGAGTCAAAGAAGAAAGTAAGATATTAATTAATGTTACTATTATTATGAATGAGTGTATATGTACATATAAATATGAATAATATCAAGGAAATTTGTCGTATAAATTTTCAGCAGTTTATAGTTAAATAATAACAATAATGATAATAATTTTGATAGCATGCACAACGCCGCACGCAACGGAAATAGTAATTCAATTGTGTCATGGAAAAAGAAAGTGCTCAGTAACCGCAAATGGAACCACATTCGGCGACTTGTGTAAACCAGACACTCGACCATATTTGAAAATAATTTATACATGTGGTAAGTGCTTTTCATATATATTTTAAGTAACACATATATCGCGTTACTTAATTCCGAAAGGGTATTTTTTTTATTTCAATTTTTTGGAGATTCATTTTAAAGCTAAAATTTAAAAAAAAGAAAAATATTTTTAAAGCCAAAAGGCCGTATAATTTAAGTCATATGTTCTTTTGACTCAAATTTTTAGCTTCAAAATAAGTCGCCAAAACGATTGACAATGAAAAAAAAATGTACGCCCTTTTGGGTTCAGAAAGCCTCTTGAAGCCAAAAGGACGTATATAATTATGAGTCTTTTTGGAATTAGTAACGCGATGTGAGTTATTCTATTCATTGAAAATAAAAATTAGTTTTATAAAAAAAATTAATTCTGCATCCAAGAAATTGCAGTTTTTTTAGTAGTAATTTTTTTTTTTTAAGATTAATAAGTTCTTTGATTACAACTTGAATTATTGAAACCAATAAATATTTGGATACATGAAAATTTTTTTTTGCAGCAAATATTTATAATTTTTTATGTAAAAATATCGAATTACTAATTCCAAAAAGACTTACATTATACGCCCATATTATATTAATTTTTGATTTGTCGTTAATGATGATAAATTAATTGATAATGATTAATTTAATTTAGTGATGGGTTAAATGAAGTTGAGCTTAAATATTATGTGATAACGATTAAGTATTCAACAATGAAAGGACGTATAACTGCGAGCGCTTTAATTAAATTAAAATTATTATCCTTTGGCAAAGAGCTCATTTGCATAATTTTATGAATTTCTCAAAATTTAATTATTAAATTCAAAGTTTTTAATGTGTATTCCAAGTTATTGACGCCGCTTGATTAAATGTCGCGGTGATAACTTTTTGACGTTTAATTCGTTGAATGACAATGGGATTTAGTAGTGCGCTGCAATTAAATTAACCGCGAATGTGAAATGTTAAATTTTGATTAATATTAAATTTGTTTGATGATTGGATTGGACATAACGACTAAGCATGAGTTCAATCGTCCACTTTTTCAATATACCTTTTTTTTTATTTATTTATTTGTGGCAGGACAAAATAGTCGGCCGAAATAAAGCCACAAAGAAATAGATTAAATTATTGAAAATATTTTAAAAATCGATCCAATTATTTTGAGCCAATTGGAAATTACAAAGAACTGCAGTAAATTTATTTGGGCAAAATGGTCAGCTGAAATTTTTAGTGTCAGATTTTTAATTTTTTTTATGAAATTTCGTAATATTTTATATACTAGAAAATTTTTATAATTTCGTGGGCAAAATGGTCACCTCAAAATTTTTAATACCAAAATTTTTTAGCCTCAACTTTTTAAATTTTTATATGAAATTTCGTCTTTTTTGTAAACTACATAATGTATGTTTATATTTTAATGGGGCAAATTAGCCATCCCAAAAATTATAATTAAAAATTTTCGTTTCACCTAAAAACGAACTTTAGTGTCACAATTACTTGAAACTAAAATAATAATAATAATATTCAAAATAAAATATCTCATAAACTGCTGAATAAATATTACATTTATATCCTGAAGATATTACTTTAGCCGACAACTAAAAGTTAATCTCGATCTACCATCAATCCCACTCGTCGACGAATTAATTAATAGCCCAAAGATTTATTAACAATCGTCAGATAAACAGAGTATGGGTCGTTGGAAGCAGTGACAAATCGGAACCTGTTATTGCGCGCGTCAGAGCGTTAACTTGAGCAGAGGGTAGACAAGAGATAGTTAGATTGCTGTTATGTTATATTTATACGACTATTATTTAACCTACAATCTATATAACACCTTGTAAATTACAACTCGCATAAACATTTGCATAAATTTGTGTCTCGGTGGCCATTTGCCTTAAAGTATTTTGCAGGATTTAATTTTACCAAAAGTAATGAAGTTTCTCTCACTACAATTTCGAGTCCGACTCAAACTTGTAATGCAACATTACTTAGACTTTCTCGTAGCATCACACAACCTGTATGCCGTCTTTAGACGGCTTTAATGTAAATGATACCAAGACCAGGACCTTATACGGTTTTCAAGTAGTCAGCAAGCTCAGCCAGTTAACCAGTTAACCAACCAGCCAACCACCCAGTGCCATTCAGGTTTAGCTCTTCTCCTCCTCATCCTCGTCCACCTCATCCTCATCTTCACCCCCAGCCCCTTTCCTCGTCGCCCTCTTGCTCACTCAAATAAACTTTCTCTCAAATAGCGCACTGACCTGGAATAATTGCAAAGCGCTCACGGATGATAATCTAATCTCGAGCGACTTCCATGAGAAGGGGTCCCAAGCTTTGAACCATTCACCGACTCATTCAGATTCATTTATAAATGAGCATTTTAATTTATAAATTATACTTTACCACTTGGCTTTTTACATTTTTAAAATAAATATTAATTTCTTTTTTCAATTAATTTCAAATGTTTCACCACTGGATAGCCAATGGAAAAATAACATTTGGAATTTTTTTAAAAAAACTTTATCGGTTTTTTTGAAGTTTATATTGTGCATACTTTGAATTGCAGAGCGATATGAAGTATCTGGGGCATTATGGGTTACGGAAAAAATTTTTAAAATAAATTTTCTTAAGAATTCTTTAGTTGGGAGTTTTATGGCCTGAAAATAAATTAGAGTATTTGGGGGAAAATGCGACGCAGAAAAAAATTTTAAGTAAAAATTTCCTTAAGAATTCTTTAGTTAAAAGTTTTATGGATTAAAAAAAAAAAGTTCGAGTATTTGGGGGAAAATGGGACACAGAAAAAAATTTTGAGTAAAAATTTCCTTAAGAATTCTTTAGTTGTTCGGAGTTTTATGGACTTTTTAAATAAATTCGAATATCTGGGGTAAAATGGGGCACAGAAATTTTTTTTTTATTAAAAATATTAGTAAATTTTTATAGATTGATTTATATACAAGTAAAATGAAAGTATGTACAGTAAAGCCAGAAAAAAAATATAAAAAAATTTGTTTCAAAATTCAATTGTGCCGCGAAAATATTTAAAAATTTAAAACTGTTTTGAAATAGCGACTACAATAATTAATTGTCTGAGAAATGTCATCGTGGCCAGTCCGCTCGATTTTAAATAGAATAATGCTAATGTCAAGTCAAGTGGCAAAAAAAATATAATTTTTTTTCGAGGAACAAAAAAAAGTGTGCAGATTGTTATTCGGACATCGGTAGTTTTTTAGCCATTTGGTAGGTTGCGATCAATAAATCGTCCGGAAATTTATGGACAGAGTTTTCGACTCGTTGTACAATGTGGTGGCCGATGACTAGATACTCAGCAGCGCGCATGCGTTTGCGTTATCCGCGAACAGATTTACTCGTAGAGTTAGAGAAGAATAGAATAGAGCGAGAGGGTTGCGGTAGAAGTAAAAGCTACTTTCTTACCACGGGACGTGGGATGCCGAGCAAGTAAAAAGTCTTATCCATATACATGGAGCTAAGAAATGAGATTTTGTATGAAAAAAAGAAAAAAAAATAACTAAAAAAGGAAGAATAGGGTCGCAAAATTAGTTCGCAATATGCTCGAGTGAAATGTTTAAGTTAGACGAAAATATGCATATAAAATAAAAATAAAAAATTATGCTAATAATAACAGAGAGGAGTTATTAAAAAATATAAGACGAGGGCGGTAACTTTTTTTAGTACAACAGCGATACGACAAGCATCAAAATTCCTACAGAATTCGAGCATTGAGGTGCGCTCTTGCGATAAATTCTATCACGTTTATGTGGAAATTGAATTCTTTAGTGCTTCTCATTTTGTTCGAAACACGGTGACGTTGTCTTCAAAATGCTTTATCGTGTGAAATTTAGACAATATCGCACTCTATAGGAATTTATTGACCTTTTTTTTTTCGTAGAAATACATTTTTTTCAACTAAAAATTCGATAAAAAACATCACCCGCATATTTTAGGAAACATCAGAGTTAGATGTTCACTTGATACTCTCACACAAAAGGCAATTTCACTGTCCGAAGGTATGCTCATATACAAAAATACTTTAAATCCAATTGTTGAAAAGTCACGGGCGCTTAAGCAATTAGGAAATTTTTAAAAGTTTGTTACTTTTCGCAGACTCCAAGTGCCTGTGTCTCAGAAACTATTGATCTAATGGAATTTTTCCCGAGACCAAAGTTGTAGGCAATTAAATTTACTTTCCAATGACCGGCGCAAAAGTTTATTTATCTTAATTAGTCATTAAGATACTGGCAATTTAAGATAAATATTTATTATTGTCAAATAGAGCTTAACTTGAATTTTTTTTTTACTTTATTATTTATTTTTTTCATGTCATGAAATTAAATTCAGGATTTAAAAATATACGTACGTATATATTTTATTCAAAAGTACTATTCGCGTAATGGTTCGTTTCTCCTCGATGCACTCGGTTAATCCATCAGCATATTTCACTTTATGTCCACGTGGCTGCCGTAGCAAAAGGGTTTTCTTGTGCCGTGGATACTGGTATTTTTTTTCTTTTTTTTTTTATCAGGACTGAATGATCACATGGTCAGCGCTGAGTTTTTTCAAGCTTGATCAAAGTGAATATTACTTTAGCTAACGTTTATTTATTCCCCGTTAATGGATATAATGAGTCAAGCCGACGTATGATGAGTTACGTGTAAGGGATAATGAACGCGTTTGAGCATGTAATTTTTCTACCGGTGTGCAACGATACATTAGTATTATACTAATAAATATCTATATATATCAACGACTAGGGTGATGACCTCGTTATTTTTATCATACATGGAAAATTTATCTCCGTTTATTTTTGTAAAATATATAAAAATATATTTGATATAAATACGTAAACTAATTAATTATTATTGTAAAAATAAAAATAATATTACGGGTAAAATGGACATAAAAAATTATCCAAATTTTTTGAAGGTTCTGAAAATTGTGAATTTTATTTTTGAAATATTAAATTTATTTTTTTTGTACTAAATAAAAATTTTTAGTAGGGGTGAGATGGGCCGGCTACAAAAAAAAATTGGTATTTTTATTTTATATATTAAATTTGGTCTTGATATATTTTAAATAAAATAAAATAAATTTTTGCCAGTAAAAAAAAATTAATTTACTTCTACACAAAAATGAAGTTTCAAAATTATTAAAAAAAATAATTACTTAAATTTTTCAAAACCTTTAACAAAGTAGTGGCTCTCTTGTAATTTTGAATAAAAAATATTATTTGCAATAAAACTGAAAAAAAAAAAATTCGAAAATAAGTACAGAAAATTGCTTGCATATAAATAACATAATTATAAGAATATTAAATTACGATTCGAAATTATGTAAAACAAAATTTTGATACCTCATGTTGCCCCGTATTGTTTATACAAAAGATGTCAGTAAATTTATATGATCTATTGTGTATCCATTTTTGAGTGATGTTAATTATTAATTATTCTAGTTAATTTAAATAAATTTTCTATATAAAATGGATTAAATTTAACGTTGAAAATTACAATAAATACCGTGACAATGGTAATCAAGTTTTAATTACGTTATTATATAAATTTATTATAAATACTGCGAAATCAATCACCGAAAAACACAATGGACTCGCATAATGTACGAAGAAATAATTAAAACATTAATAAAGCCCTATAAAAATTTATAGTTATTTCACACTATAGTGTGAAATGAAATCGCACATAGGCAGCTAAAAAAAAAAATAAAGTTATGAAATATGAATCGATGCCAAGATGTCCGTAGGTCAGTCTCATAAATAATTCTATAAATTTATTTTAAAATATATTTCTATCAATAAAAGTCGAGTTCGCTTTTCAAGTATCGATTTATTTAAATCGGAAAATCTATATATTTTGAAAATTTTTAATTTTCATTTCCGCACACAAAATTTCATTTGAACCTCAAATTTTTAATTAACTGCGCAGCCTTTCATTACTAATAATAATAATAACAATATTACAGATATTTGAGGTGTGACAGTAATTTTTTTTTTTAGCCTCGTGAAATTAAAAGTTTCTCCAGACTTTTTTATTTAAAATTAATTAAATCGCGCAATTAGCAAAATAAATTAATAAAAATATTTTCACTACAGCCTGAATGAAATCCTGACTTTAATGGGTCTCTATGAGACAGCTCATGTCAAATGTATAAACTAGCTTAAATGGGTGGTGTAAGCCAATAATTATGAGATGTGAGTGGGATTGAGTGTAAATCGGAGGACGAATTTAGGCAGAGTCAACGACCACGTGACATATCGGAACTCAAGCCTCGTTAGTGTGTTATGGTCGCGTGCGTTAGTGGCCTCAAACCTAATCCAGGAAGGAGGTCGTTTGCCAGCCAGGAATTCACTCTTGCCAGTTGGCACCAACTACTACCCAACACATATATCAGGCTGCTGATGCCCGATGGCTCGCTAACCTGTGCTTCCATTCTCACCCTCACTCTCCCATTCTCTCACCCTCACTCAAACTCACCCTATACTACTCGAGGTGGTTCAATGATACTACTATACCATTCTATATGTAATATCGCCTCTAGACACTTATGCATTCATCACTTTGAACACGATAATAACGACCCACAGACGCAATTTGCCTGCACTCGCTTGCGTCTATGAGATACGTTTGTCACGTAAAATTGTATTCCTCTAACTCTACATACTCGAAACTCACTACACATATCTTTCTACTTTATACAAATATCTTCTCTATACATATAATATATATATATATATATATATATATATATATATATATATATATACAGGGACGGGGGGGGGGATAAAACGGGGTACTTAAAGAAATACTGTAATCGA